>JARQSW010000066.1:0-54867 GCA_030142375.1 Calameuta pallipes
GTTTTTCGAAATCTGTCATAGTTTCGCACAGATGCAAAAAAATGCAAGTGTTCCACTTCAATTGCGCATTACTGTATGTATATCTCTATCTATAGCTGTCGACGAGTAAAAACAATAAGATCGTGTGTGCCGACGAGAGTGATGAACGGACCTAAAAGATTCTCCATCAATACATTATGGTAACACAGGACGATCCAGTATTTAAGATCTTACATAAGAGTAATTTCAAAAAGTACCTATAGCATGGACTGTCGAATCACTTACCAGCCAATCCGCATGTAAATAGTAGGAATAGATGTGATCGTTTCGCTTTATATCGAATAATTAATCGAACACAAAATTTTAATGAAACACTTACCCTATTCACATTAGACACAGAGGACGTTTCATCAACGATCAAACCGTAATCAATTAACGATAAGATAAGCGCTGAAACGAGTAGCTTCCCAAGCTTTAAGGTATGCACTGATCGATTTGAATTCAAAGTATAGTAAAAAACAGAGAGAGCCGGGTTGAAAAATAAAGATAAGAAAATTATAAGATGCAAAGTAGCTATAGTAGCAGTAGAGGCTAAACAGTGGATCATGAAGGTTGTAGGTTGTAAGTAAAGAATAGTAGAAAAGAAGGGTGAAACCCACGGAAAAGGAATAAGGTTGGTTTTACGATGTTGACGAAAGCGGAGTTTCCTCTGGTTTCCACCAGTTTCCACCCTCGGTGATCGTGGCGAAGGAACCGCCGGCGCATTTTACTATCCATAGAATCCTTTGGCAGGTCATTCGTCAGGCCCGTCGCTCGCTAATGCACAGGCCCTTCTACGCGGATTATGAGAAGCGGGGAGGTAGATATATCCAGTGTTCCTTCCTAGGATAAAGGGGTGAAAGGGCAAAGAGAAACATCAAGAGGCGGAGCTTGTCTACCCGACTGGTGTTGCACCGGTACGACGTGCACCCCCGCACGCCTATACTACGAAAATCGTTTACGAGATCCCGTGCTCAAAATTCTGTGCTCCATAAAAAAGGAAAATAAACAAAAGGAGAAAAAGAAACAAGTGCTATGACAATATTAATATCTTCTCGCGAATCAGCGATCTCTCACAACTCTTCCTTAAGGTGGTTCGATCATGAGAGCACACTTCCAAGATGCAAATATACATTTTTTATACATTCGTGGCAGGTGCTAAACAGTCGTGGGTGCAAATTTAACAATTATTTATCACCTAATTTAGGAGATACGTGGAATAAAAGTAGTCAAGAATGCATTATATAGATACAGTTTGCACATTAAAATAACAATGTTTTTTTTTTCGAGATGTCAGCTTTCAGATATAAACCTTTCGAAGACACTTCCACATCGAACACATTACTACGATGATATTTTAAACTGAAAGTCTTTGAATTTTTATTAATTTTTACTCTGTATGATATGAACATATTTTTAAATAACGAAGCTCTGTCCTTCCTGCTTCGTAATGAACGATATACACGGTATTCACGGAAATAAGAATACTATTAATATAATGCTAGACGAAACACCACCTTTTGAGCTTCGTCCCATCTTTGTCTTCCTCATCCTCATTATCATCTTCAACGATCCCAAGAAAGCTTTCGCGACACTTTTATTCTTAAGCGTTACCGCTTGTCCCTGTAAACCCTCGAATTATTTATTTCCTCGTAAATCAGTCGACGTCTTCCTTCCACCCGACAAGTCTTTATCCAAGAACAGAAACTCCTGAGGAATTCTTTCAACCGACTGAATATTATTTACTTGACATACGAGGTTCAAAACGTCTGCTCAGAAATATTAAGTTTCCTACTAAAATTGCCACCGTGTGGTTCAACTGTAAACGCATTATTGATTATTTATATAAGTGACCTCGATAAGAGAGTCCTTTCAGAATTTCAGAAATTCTGAAACGGTGTCGAAATTTGAAGCAGCCAAGTGCTGAACATTTCCAAAAAAGTCTTTCATTGATATTCAAATCATCTTTGACTATTGCTTCGTGTCAATTCGTTCGATCTATTATAAAATATTAAGATAGCTTGCGAGTCTCGAATTCGTCGCTTCCGTGAGTTGATGATGGTGTCGAAAATGCGGCAAATGAACGATAATAGTTCAAAGGGTTGGAAAAGGGGATCGAGCGTCACTCGATTTACTCGACCATTCAAATAATCGTGCCTTAAAGGAGCCACCTGTTTCAAAACACTATCCATCCACTCGAGGACTCTTTTACTGGCCATTTCGTATTCGAAAATCTATCTCTGCTCTCTTGTACTTCCGTTGACCCTCTCCCTGATTCACGCTCTAATAGTATCTTTATGGGAATTCCTCTAGCACTCCCGTGCTCTCTGTATCTGCGCTCTGTTTCGCAGTCTTCGTACCCTGAGTAATGAACGAACTTTGAATAAATTTGCATGGGCAAGTCTTCTCCAGGATTTATAGCTTAATCCCGATTTCAGCGGATCTCGGCAAATGTTTCGCGGTATAATGAAGAAGGGAACGACATTAAAATTTATGACGGTTATTAATATTTTAAGGGATATGCGGATTCGGCTCACATCCCACCCCTCCTCCCCATCCCTCGTTAGTCCACTACAGTAGATTACTGTAAAAATATGAATTTTTTCCCCACTAGCAGAGAACAAAAGAAGGAAGTACGAGGAAGAGTCACAAAATCTCTTCCGCTTTTCACATCCCGTGATCATCCCATAAGTATTTTTGAATAATCGGCAGAGTCAATATTTTTCGTTCTAGACTTAGTCTTACACTTTTCTCACCTTCTTTCTCTTGCTTCTGCATTTAGCCGCTGAGTATACGATGGATGCGGAACATCGTTCGTTCGATGAAAAAAAAAAGAAAACACTTATTAGCATCCTACCCTTCGAACAAAACCCGATGGGACCTCAAGACGTCGTTTTTCCTTCGAAAATATCTTACTGGATGAGTGTCGGTGGAACACCCTCTTCTTCTAATGTTAATACAGTCTGCCGCGGTTCTCCCGAGGGACGTCGAATCTCGGTCTGGAATTACTTTATCGCGATTCCGTTACAGCTCTCCGTTAATTGTAGAAAGATTAATGATTTTTCAGTCTCGAGGGAAGCCACTTACAAGACTTACAAGACCCGCCGTACCCTGCTAAACAGTTAGTCCTGGCTCGTTAACTGGAGAGTTGAGAAAAAGTTTTAAGGACCCTCGCGTTATCACAGGACACGAACGTCAATCCTCGTCCTCGTCACCGCTTTAACTCACAGAGATTTTCCAGTCTTCTACCACCAGCTCCCAACTAAACGTTCCTTGGGCTATTTCCTGATATCAGTCTACCTTTCCTATCGTCTCTTTCAAGATGGAGAGAGAGAGAGAGAGAGAGAGAGATAGAGAGAGAGAGAGAGAGTTCATTTAAAAGAAAAGGATGCACAAGGAAAGATAGACAAACGAGAAGAAGACCGGGGAAAAAGGGTACCGACTGAAGGTAGGAGCGAAAGTGACGTAACAGTCACCTAACGCGAGTTTCCATTCCCAGCTCGTAATTGTCCTCGTTATCTTGCGAAGGGTGCATTTTAATTTATGCCCACTACCGAAGAAAGAGAAAGATAAAGAGCGGCTCGCGCGTAACTCGAGGAATTTGAAAAGCCCTGATAGAAAAGCAAGATAGCCTCGCGACATCGTACTGCAATTAACAAAACATTGCGCATTGAGGTTAGTTTGCGAACGACTCTATCTCGTCTCGTTTAGATATTACGTTTTCCTTATAAAAACCTTCAATCGTAATGACTAATGTGGAATAAAATAATTTTCTATTCAATAAACGTTTAATCATTTCTATCGATAAATAATAATCTTTTACATATTAATTATGTATGCCCAAATCTATACATATAGGTTATACTATATTAAAAGTATATAGAGAATTATATATATTTATTATACGTATATACATGCACACTTTATGTCTAGCTTTTTCATTTGGTGCACTCAACCCTACAAGACACGTCCGGCTATACCCACTCCGATAGAGCCGACTGTAGTTGCTCAACCGTTTCAGTCTACGACGAAGTGACCACCCCCAACGAAGGGCGCTAACTAAAGAGGGTCACTCGTAGCTCGAGGAATTAAAACGGCTCTTTAATACTACTTAACGGCATTATGTCCAGCGACTTTTTGCTCGAGTCTCTCAAATAATCCCCTAGGGTGCAAGGCAGGTCTCCACTAGCCCTACCAGTCCTGCAGTTAAAATAATCAAGCTAGACATCTCCTAGAAGATCGATTGAAAAATTGGGGTGATTTCATGTAGCGATGCTTTCTAACACCTTTCATTATCTTCTTGATGCCATCAAGGGAATTACCCTTGACGGTGATGTTCTATGCTCTTAGTGTACCTAGACTAACCCAAGGATCATTAATCTTCTTCTAATTAAGTAAAGTGCATTCCGTGTGGAAAAATGGTGGAGATCAATGACTCCGTAGTATATGATAGGTACATAGTTGTACTATCACCTATAGTACCTATAGTGTTATATTCATGATTTCAAAATTATTGCGAATATTTTTGTTTTAACGTGTTTCCTCAATTCATGATATTGAACGCGCACCACACTTGGTAATCGATTCAGGAGGGAGGATCGGAGAGTAAGTGCCATTGGATAAAATGAGGACTCTGTAAGGAAATTGAAGGAAAGGAAGGGTCCAAATGGGAAGATGAGGGCATCAAGCGAACGACCTCACGGTTCAAGGGAATTTCTCGTGCTTGCTGATGACAACTCGCTTTTTTTTAAGAACTCAATAATCCGACGTATATCTGTGGAATCTCGAGATTCCGAGCTTGATATCATAATAAAGAAATAAAGGCCGAAGCCGTGACGAAACGACCAGCGGAGATTTCCCGGATGCACCAATAAAAAGCCTAGGAGGAAAGATCTTTCTCCTTTAACCAAGGAAAGGACCTCTATGCCGACTGGAACTCTGATAAGATGATATTCTACGGCTCTTCCCGCAGAGGACGTCGATCTCGTAATAGAGGTGGCTATCGCAACTCGAAAGGCCTCAACTGGCGTTCCTGTCTCTACCGATAAACACCAAGTATCAGGAAAAAGAATGCCCTCGAGGAGAAGATTCTCTTAAGAAAGGAACTCTTAAGAAAAGGGAAAGAATCATGAAAGGGATCCTTGTGCGTTTCGCAAAAATCGTCAATGGATATACGGAGAGTAATTTTTCGCTTTTGGCAATTTCCCGTACCCTTGGAACGATATGAGAGAAATCATGTCACGTAATATACAAAGCGTGTCAGCTAAGATGCACGTTTGAGATTTGCGGTGAAACTGTGCACAATTTCGAAAATCTGATGTTTCGGCCTGTGTTGAAAATCTGTCAAAAAATGACAAAATTTCGAACCCAAATATCTCCCTTATTATGTATGCAATCCGTATGACTTGTTTTCATCTCTACTATTTTTTCTTGCTCTACAACTTTTGCATTTAACTTTTTTCACTATCACTTGAAATGGCAAAGACAATTTTTTTTATTTGCGAACAGAAGTTAAACGAACAATAATAATGCGCCCATTCGATGCGCAATCAAAAACTATTCCATGGTTGCGACATCAGATTTTCGAAATTGTGCACAGTTTCACCGCAAATCTCAAACGTGCATCTTAGCTGATACACTCTGTATGTTGAGGAGATAAGTCATTGACAATCCAGCCTATTTCCCGAGGAAATTCGGACCATGTCTTGAAACGTCACTCATTCGGAATATACATATCTATCCTTGCGTATCTGACTAGGAACGCCATCCAAACCGGGACGGTCTTATCTCTTGTTCTCCCATTTGGTTCCGTACTCCAAGTCCAAGCAGATGGAAATCCGACGACGACTCTGGAATACCTGGCATATCTCTATGTAGGATAATGTTTAATTGGACGTTTCTAACTCGTTGAGGAATTACGGGAATGGGATTTGATAGAATGCCTCCTACCGTAAATACACTCTGTCTTGACCATGAAGAAGGTGCCTACAGTCAGTCTCAGCTCGAGGGCGCCGTCTCACTCAGCGAAGGAATGGAACTTATCGTTTAATTGGACGTAGCCGCGTCAAGGGAGCAATTAGGGGAAATTGAGAGTGTGTATGTGACGGTGTATTTAATAGCATATACGTGTCTGACTTTGCCGACCCTCCAGGAGTGTGGTGAGGATGACATTTTTTTTTAATTGAAAAGATACTGGAGCGAAAAGGTCCCTGCGCACTTAGTACTACTACTTATTATTGTTATTTCATTTGCCTTTAAGTTTTAACTATCACAAACGGAGGTAGATACTCCGCCGCTTGAGTTTTTTGTTCTTTTATATGCCTATATTTCCGTTTGACCTTTCCTTTTAGCTTTACTTCCTTAGTTTCGGTATACAAACACGCGGAAAAAGAAAGTATGGCTTTCGTATTGTAACAGTAGTGCACAATATATTGACATATATATTCTGGTATTAGAAATTGAATTGGTATAGGAAAAAGTATATTTCTTAAAATTCGAAATAGGTATGGATTTTGTCTGATGCTTATATCTACCAAATATTTTTCTATATCTAATATATATGTACAATATAAAAATCCGTATAAAGAAACAATTAAACGTTTATTAAAATTGAATATTAAGATAATTTTAGGTCCTTTTTTGTTAACATTTTTTAAAAGATAGGAAATTTGATAAACACAATATCCAACTCTTAATATCACATATCCATGCATACATTCATATAGAATTTGCATTGTTCCTTCTACTGCCTCGTGGTTCTGATCCTCAGCATCTATTAGTTTTTTATTTGATCGATGTATTGACTCTTCAGGTTCACATGAAAATATCTATTGCATGCTATGGAATGATGGAAGCTGTTCGTACAATTGCTCTGAGTGCAGTCCGAACTGTTAAAAAAAGATAGACACATAGCTTTAACTATTAGTGCGAGAGAGAGAGTAAAGTGCAAGCTTGCACAGCTCCAAGCCGAGCATAAAGTGCACCTTGTTTTATTTCTAGTATAAAAATGTTTCTATGATGCTTTGTCAATTGTATAATTCAAGAAATTTCTCGTAACATAATTCATCGATGAAACAGAAACCTTGTACAGCCAGAGAACCAGAATCAAGATACAGTAAATAAAATTAATAAAGTCAACGAACGCCGCAAGAAGTCTCCCCCTATTTCACTTCAGTGGCATATCCATCTTCGCAATTAGTGTAAATATATTGTCTTTACAAAATCACTTTCTCTTCATACCCACCTGGGTCTCCGGTAATATCTTTATACGTTTCGCTCCACACGGTTAGCTGTTTCGCTCCAATTGTTATGAATAACTTTGCCAACGAATTCTCCAAGATTGTCCCTTTATACTCAAGAGACTCTTCTTCTTCGCCTTTTAATATTCCTCTTATCGTACAGAACAACCTCGGATTTACCCCAGCTGGACAGAACCCGAGCCGTGGACAGGACGTTGTTGAACAGAGTCAATATGCGAACGTCCCAATCCCTAGGGAATAGTTTATAAAATTCGACAGATACGCTATCTACTCATAGGGATTTATTTTTTTTACTTATCTAATTGTCTTATGGAGTTCCTCTTCTAATGCATCATCCATCATAATGGGGTCCAGCTTTTTAGAGGGGATATTGTCCCTTAGTGGTATAGTGATGTGACGTAGAAAATCTGTCAAGCTTCCGCTGCGACAGGACATCCGGGATAGATTCTTGGTCCAAGACACCTGAATTTATCTCAGAAGACTCTAAATATATTAATTTTCGATAAGATTATTTCTAGTCTAAATTCCTTTTTCCGGGCTTTCATGAACTTAATTCAAAAAAGCGTAAAAACTAAGTATAGCCTAAAGTATGCCTAATTGTGTAATTTAAATACGGCCAGAATATTGTAATAGTATGAGATAAATGTATTGCAATAACATCGCCAAGGATCGTATTCAAGACTCTTAACATGAGTATAAAAGTAATATAGGAGTAGTATGAGCAAAGTATGACTGCTTCGTTAATGTTCATAATTGATACAAATACGAATAACCCGGCCGAATACGTTTTTAAATTAAAGCTTTCAAATGGATTTCGTTAACATTAATTTAATTTGATCATAATGAAAGCGATTTTATTTTATAAAGTCGACGTTTTAATTGAATTATCATAAACAACATACAACTGGATAAGCAATAATATTTTTGAAACAAAAACAATTCTTTGACCAATTGTGTTTCCCATTTAAAAAGCACTGACGTTACAGTCTTTCAGTCATCCCACGTGCTTACTCTTTGATTAACGAATCTGTAAACTCTCGCTCCTATATCGGATCGTATCGAAGACCTTTAAACTACATACATGTAAGTGGTACGGAAATAGTATGAGAAACGGGATTATTAGATTCCTTCTTTAACAATTATAAATTATATGTCTATACACTAAACTCTATTCCTCTTCTACCCCTCTTGAGCTAACATAGTGCAACGTGATTTGGATTCTCTTCTACTTGGTATACTCGGCAAACCAGCTCTACTTTTATTAGCAGATGATCCAAAGTATCATGTTTCAAAGTCCTGAAGTCTTTACATACATTCAGTTCTACGGCGCTCATCTAAGCAAAATCCATTTTCGTGTCAGATCTTCCCCAGAATGTTTATTCTCTTGAAGAGTTCGACTCCGAGTGACCATTTAACGTAGTTAGACCTAGTTTATAAAAATTATTCAGTAACAAGATACCACTTCCATTGTTAGCTTTGTGGCTTGATTGCCTGTACCCTGTGAAACCCGTGTCCGCCATCATGTCCTCGTCCAGCTGGTTTAGTTCACCAAGTCTGGCATTAAAATCTCCACTTACGAATATCGGACAGTCAAAGTTTTCTACTAAGATTAAAATATACTCAATAACAATAAGATCAATCCTTTGTTATAAAATGTTGTCTCTCAAGTATACGCTTACGTATGCAGATACTTCCTCGTTTATCGGACTTTCAATTATCGCACTTGGCAGCCTTAGTTCCTCATGAAAATACCACGTCTCGCTCACACCGATTACCGAAGTTAATCTAACTAGTAATATTCTATTCCAAAATATTTACTAAGCAGTCCAACGTCGTCTGTAGACCTCTTACTTTTATAAATGCTCTACTTGGATCTCGCCTTTGCAGAGCTGCTTTAACGTTTGACAAGTTCTTTCGGATGCCCTAATCTGGCTCCGTTCACTAATATCAATTCTGTTATGCGAACATGACGTGTATAAAAGTTCAAGATCCTCTACCTTTGGCCTAGGTGTACGGTTTATTGAGTCTGCCTATTTTCGTTCATACTACATCATGTCGTTGGAATGCATTTTTCTTATTAGTCACCTGAAAATTCTCTAGGGTGTTCTTAATACTACTGTATTCCTGTCTGATCCCTTGCATATCAGTATTCATACTCCATAGCATTCGCATAATCTCTTCATGTCTGGACAGTACCGGTTCTGTCGCCGCCTCACAGATTACAGGGATGGCATTTTGCATGTCCAAATTACTTGTGTCTGTATTTCTCTTCGTTGCCAAGAGATGTGTGATTTCAGTTCCGATGACTTTCGAGCTAGGAGTCTAGCGACTGTTTGGTCACTTACCAATCCACTAGACAGTCTCTCTTTTAATCTTTCTCTTCGACATATATTTGTTTCAATTTCACTTAATAATGATAGTGAGTATTGGTAATTATTCTTTATACATGGTCCGCCACGTTTACTGGGTCGAATTGAACATAATTAATCAACTAAAGCAATTTAAGGATTTAACAAAATTGTAAACTCAGAGAAGAAACATTGAAGTGTTGTCTATGCGGTACCTGTGGCGCCCTCTCAGCTAGAACTACTACTTGTATTCAATTAAATCTGGATTCTCGTGGACCACGCTGTCTTTGGATTTAATGCTTTTAAACATTTAATGAGAGTTTAAGGCATTACTGAAATTAATTCCTTCGTCTGTCGATGCTAAAAGAACTAGTGAGTAAGCTCAAGATCTATAGTATTATATTAGTACTGGTTAGGTAGACCTTCAGCCGCAATAATATCGTACTATTCTGTAACGGTAAGTTGTAGGATGTCCAAAGAACGTCCTCGTCGAGAACGTTTTAGCCTGTTACGTGATGCGCCTCGTGAATGACTTTCCACGATGGATGCAAGAAGATTTTTTGTTTGATTCTTCTCGTACCTTACCAGATGCCAGTTGCCAGATCCGTATCTGTGGAGGTGATTGCTTTTGCGCCGGATCGAGAGTAAGAGTTGGTAATCCTGTTAATGGATTGTCGAGAAGTTTCGACGCGGTTGAGCAGCGTATTCTCTGACTAGAAGGACTTCTCAAAGAAGCCGCTCCTCGAATTCGTTTCATATCGGACTATCGCACATTTGAATATTCTTCCCTCCCAACCTCCACTCTCCATTTCTGACCGCCCCTTTGCATTTAAGTCGTACCTCGCTCGACCTTGTACCGAGAGAACTTTTTCTTGGAGATGCTAAAAAAAATAAATATGCTTGGAGATAGTAGGAATTTCTGGTCAGTTGATTTTAGCCACCTATGAATCTATGGATTGTTCCAGGTGAACGGACAGGACGTTTCAAACTCTAGTCACGAAGATGCGGTGCGATACTTCCAATCGGCTCAGGAACCGATCATAGTTGAAGTTCTGAGAAGGCAACCTGGACAGCAGACGACCGCGCAGACACCCAACAAGGAACCGGAAAGAATAGAGAATCTCCCACTGGAAGAAGGGCCGGTGACTACGGAGGATTGTAAAAAGGATCCTGGAAGTCCCTTGGTGTCGACGGGGGTGCAAACCGACTGGGCTGGATTAATAGAAGAGGAAGAGCTCCTGCCAGGAGCATTGAATCCCGAGGAACAGACAAACGACAGCTTCGAGGAGTTCTTGCCACACGACATCGACTTTGAAGTAATTCACTTGGTCCTACCCAACGTACTACCCTACTTCGGACGATGAGAGTGAACGTTCCTTTGTCCTATTTTGCAGGAGGTAACACTACGCAGAAGTGGTAGCGCAGAGAAACTCGGACTGACGGTCTGCTACAGTTCCGGTTCTGGTAGCGAAGACGTGGATACTGAAGTCTATATCTCTGAAATAGTTCCTGAAAGTTTAGCAGCACGCGATGGCCGATTACGCGAAGGCGATCAAATACTGCGGGTAAGTCTTTTTAAGGAATTTCGAAGAAAGATGCACAGGTGCATAGTCTGTTAACGAGTTCAATGTATTTTTTCATAGTTCGAAAACAATGGGATCATTAACCAATCACACCGTGGGTTTTTATAAATTTCTAGAAACGTATGCTAAAATAGAAAAATAAAATATAATTCATTGAAAAACCATGCGCAAGCATACTTCGTAGGAAAAATTCTATGAGGAGTCTAGTTGTGCTTACTAGAGACTTCATTGTTTTCAATCTGTCAAAAAAAAAAACACAAAACTCGTGGATCGGCTATCGAAGGGGATAAGGGTTCGCCACGTAGACCAGCATTTAATCACCATGATTACAGAAGACTTCCTTGCAGGTCCGGTAATTCCTTAGAGTCCCTTTTTTGATTCTTAAATTATTTCCGTCATCCTTGGCTAACATAGAAGAAAAAATTTCAGTTTCGCTGTTGACGCTGATGCCTCGTTAGACAACGCGATATCGCGTCAGGAACGTCGGCTTTCTGCCGCTTGAATCCCTGTGTAATCCCGTTAGGCAGATTATAATTACGAACAAAGTGGTCGGGGCGGCGGCGGCAGTGCTTTACCGCTAGCGGATGCGGATGACTTGGCTGGGGATTTGTCCCGTCTGACTTTACCACCACCACTGACATCGTCACCTCCCTGAGATAGTATCGCGACGTAGCAGCCCCCATCTGGAACACAGAGAATACCTACCCCCCCCCGCCTCCCCCCGCCTCCCCATGGCGTTACGGGAGGATATAATGACGCCGTAGCACAATAACGTGGCAACCTCCTCCCCTTCCCCAACTGACAATACTCCTTCCAGGAACTTATAGGGGATCCCATGGTGCTACAGCTAATCGAGGATTTTTCATGGGAGACTTCCGCCTCCCTTCTCCTCCTTTTCTGATTCAGTGTCCTTTAGCACCCTTCGATCCTTTCTTATCGATTTCATGATACCTATATCTATACATAGTGTCCTCAGACCGGTCTGCTCGTGAGCTTTTAATCCGGCTTTGGTTCACGTAATTAAGTGTCTGCGTGGGAAATTCAGGAAAAATTCCTGCTCGTGCATCCGAGTGACAGGAAAAAATGTAGTAGCAGTAACACTGGTAGATGCATGCTACGGACTAAGCCCCGTTGTTCTGCCTTGGAGAAGAGCCTCCCCAGCAGCTCTTCCTATTCGGTATTACGGAATATTATGAGACGCCGGTTCCTTGTGAAGCCCTTATCTCCCAGCTCTATCGAATTTATTCATGTTGCGAGGCTTCTAATCCGGATCTTACGGAAATGCAGTTAATTAAGTGTCTGCATGGGAAATTTCGGCTGCTTTCCGACACCTTGGGGCATATCATTAAATTAAATCACTAGACATATTCTCCTTTACATCGGGATCAGATTCTCTCATTGGTCCGAGAAATGTTTCTTTTACCAATTTTTTTTCTCTCTCTCTTTCCTCTCCACGATTCCTGATTCTCCTTTTGTATTTTTTTTTCACCATCTCCTCGTAGAACGATTATCATGAATTTTCCGTCGGAACCAGTGGACAGCGAGCACTTAGTCAAATGGACAATTTCACTGAGTGGATAGCAATATAGACAGTCTTAACTTTTTTTAAGCCCATTGAATACCGAATATCTCATTAAGGAATCGAACCATAAAATTGTCGGTACCGCGCTTCTCATTTTCCGTGTTTGAAGGTCGTTTCACTGGCTCCTGATTATTTTTATTGAATCACTTTATGGCGTCATTCAGTCGCCTCCAGATATGTAAATGGTTTATCGTATTTCTGTTTAACAGGTTAACGGGAAAGACGTGGCGAATAAGGAGCAGACTGAAAATTTATTCGCTGAGACGAAAAGTGCCGTGACTATCCTTGTCAGCCGTTGTCTTTATCAGGTAGTTATACAAACGAAGCTTATTTATTATCAATACTCGTTTCTCAAGAAGAAAGCGCGCCGTACCGACCTTGACACATCGTTACACTTCACTTTACGATTATCATTTATGTGCCAGACCGATCGATTCAATTGACATTAATCACCATTTAGAGAAATGATTCACGGCCGGGGTCGGATCAAAGGGTTAACGTTCTCTGTCGAGTTTGACGCAATCGATGCGCGTCCAGTAGGAATTTATCTCATTCCTCATTAAAAGATACTTACTCTTTTCCTTTTTATTTTCTAGGACGAGGACTACGACGACCGACGTATATATCATCAGGTAATTGCTTAAAACAATTTAATGGGAATCTATTTAACGTTATTAGTCTCCTTTAGGCCAGGATGTGTAGATTTTGGCGGATTGTACAATTTCAGGGTTCTCCGCCTATCTCGCCGGACAACATTCCCGCCTATCAGAACAGCATGATTGAGCAATTGATTCGTCAGCAACAACAAACGGATGATCGTACCAAAGATTCTGAGCCGAACACCTCCACTCTAAAGGCTCCACCTCCGATACCATCTCATACCACGTTGCACACATCACACATTCAATCACCACCACCGCCACCACCGATTTCTTCAGGAACGAACTGCTCGACGTCCTCGTCAACGGCGTCGTCCCAAAATTCTCAAAAGTCTGGAAAAACGGCCACGTCTCCGGCTCACCACAATACCGAGGATCGTAAGCAATGGATGCAGGACACCTTGAAAGAATGTACCAAGAAGATGGATAGTCTTAATCTAAGAGCTCAGCAACCTGGTCCGTTAACACCTCCGCTTAATATTAAACTAGTCGAGGCTTATTCGAGTCATGTGTGGAGTGACACCGAACACATCTACGAGACAATTCCTGAATCCGATAGCGAGCCTATTTACTCGTCGCCTTATGAACATCATCAACATTGGGTTCAGAATCAAAGTAGTCAAGCACAAATTCAGAATAGTCAAGTTCAGAATCAGAACCAAGCAAATCAGACAAAACCTTGGCACTCATCTTCCAAGAGTAATAGTTCAGGAGAGGAGAAGGACAGTTCCAGTGCATATAATACTGGAGAGTCCTGTCACAGTAATCCTTTAACGTTGGAGCTGCACCAGGGTGAAAGGGATCATCACAAGAGCACATTGGTGCTGTGTCCACCGAAGGTTCCTCATCAGCCGAAAATAAGTTGTTCCTGTCCCCAACCCGTTACTCAGATGGGCAAGCTATCAAAAACCCAACCATCCAGAAAGAGTTCTCATCATCATCGTGACAGAGATACTACAAATGCCAGTACACTGCCTGCAGATACAATGTATACGAACGTAGCGAACCTTCAACAAACAATGTTGCTCCAGCAACAATTGTTCAAGCAGGCACTCAATCGCAAGAACTCAATCATCACGAGAGAACCTGTTGCCAGGAAGTCAAAGTCCCATGGGAACTTTCAGGCACCTAATCTCACTCAGTATCAGTTCGTTGGTAGTCAGCAGGTTTGCACCTCCACAACGACGTGGGTCCCACCCGAGGACAAATGCGAGGTGCAGATGGAATGGAAAGTCAAGAGGAGACCCGACGGCACCAGATACATTGCTAGAAGGCCAGTTCGCAATAGGATTCTCAGAAACAGGGCTATTAAAATATCTGAAGAACGCGCAGGACATACTACAGAAGACGACACTATGTCCGAGATGAAAGTAAGTTTTTTTTATGAACAAAGTAAGACTGTATATTCTCTTAAAATTTCCGCTCGATCTAGGATAACCAATTCTTTTTTTCTTGTTCGTTCAGATTGGCCGATACTGGAGTAAAGAGGAGCGTAAGAGACAATTGGAACGAGCACGAGAACGAAAACAGCGACAGCAGGAAATGCTGATACAACAGCAACAGCAGCAACTACAACAACAGCAGACCAACGAACTATTGATCTGCGAGCACACAGAGGAGAAAACGATTAAAAAACCACTAAACATAGTCGAATTAAGTCATAAAAAAATGGCGCGCAAGAAGACCGCTCTTGACGACTTCACCACTGTCCAGGAAATGCTGGTACATGGGAATAGGGTTGGTACCGGCGGCGGTCCAGGTGCAGGTGGAAAGCTCATGGGTCTTTTATCGGTAACCACAGTGTAAAATGTCAAAACCAACTGCGACGTAGAGTCATAGTAAGCTCCACAATTTTGCTACTGCCGTGTCGGATGCAGGAACGATATATTTGAAAAATATATTCTCAAGGGAGCTTCCGCGTGTTAAATAAAATTCGCATGCCAACCGCAAAAAGAGAAAGGGAATTCAAAATTACGAGATTAGTTCTGTCGCTTCGGTGGGATTATATATAAGTTCATCCTTCATGAATATTAAAGCGATACCTAAAAAAAACGAACAAACCTCTGAAATATCGTGAGACTTTCGTCCTTTGGACCACTTTTGACCTGTCTTCACTACAATCTTTCTACGTTTCTTCATACGCATACGCATACGCATAACACGTTCGTTCATTTACTATCAAACAATTTCCCTCCTTGCATACGACAACAACATGGTAGACGCCAGTGTATACCAAATTACAAATTATTACATTAACGTCACGTTGTCGAGTATGAGTATCCTTATACCTTTGTCACAAATTAAGGTCTGTGCACCTAGTTGTAAATATTTACAATACAAACAATAGATCATAGGCTATTTTACATGAGTTTCATATTCTATGGACGAGGAACAACACTATAGGTATAGGCTTGTAGATATGTACCATAAACTTAACCGCGATATAATGTAAACGAACACATTAGTGTCATATGTGCTTCATCGAGATGAATATATTTGTATCAAAGGCAGCATCGACTGTACCGATTGATTGAGAGATACGTTTCTTGTTTTTCTTCTTAAGAGCCAACTAAATCCCGTGAAATTTGTACACTGTATATAATCACATTTTGTATACCGATAATTACGAGTTTTATTTACGAAGAAAATTTTATTCTGTTGATTATTCTTTTTTGTTTTTTCCTAAAAATCACCCCATTAGCTATCTTTCGGATGGTTGATACTCCCTTATATGTACTTTGTGGCATCTCTACTTGTGAATATATAACAAAGCATGTCAATAAAACATCAATGTTGAGACTTATCGATAAAAAGACACGCACGTCGTGCCTGATGTGTCGAGAAACCTTGATACGACTTTTTATTAATGCGTGAAAAGTTAAATTACGAGACGAATCGTATCGCCGATTATTTACCTAAATTTACCTAAAATTGCCTGTCACTTCGAGCGCGCTGGAAGATGTGTTAAATACATCGTTGTTGAATGATGCTATATATATGGTATATCGATGTAGAAATAAAATGTCTATAACCTAGAAGACACAAGAATCGTTGACGCAACTTTCATTTTACGACGCAATCCGAATTCCCAACTTCCAGATGTACCTCAAAGGGAATAATGATGGATCAAAAGTGGGTATGGATATTTAACAATGGATGATAATAAAATATCACTGCAAGAGGCACCAGTCGCCATTAATTGTTTATAATCTGTTTTAATAAATACTTTAAACAATGCACAATGTTATAAATAAGATTACATTAACTAGAGGCTAAACCAACGCTTTGAAGGTGCTGAATAATAAAATGAGATTATAATGTTATATACTCGGACAAAATCAAAACGTGAAAGATTTAACATACAGTATCGTTACATCGGAGAAGGGGCAAGGGGATGAATTAGCTCGCACTCGTGTAGAAAATAGATAAACCAAGTTAAGAAATAAAAAAAAAAGAGAACAAAGAAGTTAAATAAAGTCTATATACCTTGAATGATAAATAACCGTTATGTTATAATGCAAAGATTTGCTCGGTGACAAGCTTCACCCTTATATACCACGGTAAACCTTAAAATGATAATATGCATCATTGTTTTTACAATAATTAGCAAATTACAATTCTTGGTATATCATTTATACCTTACATGTTCAAATAAAATAGTGCACGCAACGCATTCTAGACAGCAGAGTAAGGGATCTCAAATCAGGTAAACTTCATCGTCATTATCGTCAGAATAATAATCACCGTTATAATCATTATCGACTTGTGCCAAAGAATCGAGGCAAATCAATTATGAACTCGACCTCTACTATATTTTATTTACAAATGTATAAAGACATTATGATTCCAAGAGTATCGCATTTATATCAAACGGAAGTGGTAAGGTACTCTCGTATTTCCGCGAAGCAGATGAAATAACTTGCTACCGAACAAGTTCAGATGACGTAGAACAAAAAACACGGAGGAAAGAAACAGAAAGAAACAATGTCAAAAATAAAAGCGCACGCGAGATCAGATGCCAGCAACTATAATTTTTGAACCCTTCGAATAACAATGACGGAAGATAGTCTGAATCATGATCTTCATTGGTAAGTACAATATAACACGCGTGTTGCTCAGAGTATTCTCTAAGAGCTTATCTCTTCATAAATCATCTACTTTTATCTCTTTCTTTATTCTCGCTCTCGGATCCATAATAATGCTAGAACAATTGTTAATCTTAACATGATAATCAATGTTATAAGTAGTGGTGTAATCGGTACCATTTATATCTTCTGGTACGCCTAATATTAATTCATCTCTCATATATAAACGAACCTTTCTATCTCTTAAATGTGTTTACATTTTATTTTTCGCACTCCTTAAGACCTAATATAATTTAATATATAATTTATTTGTGATTCATATAATTTTCTACTGCGCTTACACAGTATGACCTTTTGCTTTTTTCCTTTTTCATTCGCGTTCAAGTTCAACGGGATTAATAACTCCTTCTCGAGACATTGTTCGCCCTCTTAAATAATTGCAATTTCAGAGAAACGTGCGCACGTCGTTGCCTTTCTATTGTTAGAGTTCCGACGTGTGAGGAGTACAGAGGAATCGGATTCAAACAGGAAACGTAATGACGAAGCTTTTCCGAAAGGAAAGCGTTGAAAATCTACTGCTTATCCTTACGCTCGTGTTTATGTGTAAATATATTTTATATATATAAGAATTGCTCTGACAATCTTGGAACGACGGGAATAAGAGCATCGGAACGTACGTCCGAATCCCCGCACAAAAAAATTTCTACAGTTTTGTAAAAAATAAATTATATCAATGTCACATGTCGTAAGGAAAAGCAGAGCGAATGAATAAGTAGACGGCTTTCAAGAGAAAATTAATAATCACGTCGACATATTTTTCAGTGCCGTTCACTTCACACCTTTCCGCTTTTGTATAATAATTTTAAAAAAAGTACAATATAGCGTTTCTTTCATATTGTCATGGTGTTAGTTGTGAGACGTACCTTTAAAGAATCTGTCGAATGGCTCATCAGTCCATGACGTGATTTTCGTTTCATTGTACAGTAAATACACTATTTGGCCGTTATGTCGAAATTATGCCAGTACAGAATGATAATAGATAAGGAAGAGAAGAGGGGGGGGGGGGCAAAAGAAAAAGAATGAGAGTGAGGCGAGAGGAAGATTGCAATACAAAGAGAAAAGTGCGCCACTCGGAAAATAATCCTTATGAGAAGATGCAATCGAATAATTTCTGTGTGACTTTAATTAGAGCCACGTTTACAAAGGAATCTACATTTATGAAGTTAAGTTGAACATTGACGCCATTCATAAATGAACCTTTTTCGAATCGATACCGGCTTAGAGGAGTAGAATGCCGATCAGCTTTGACGCGGTACGGTCAAGTGTGATAGGATGTTGAAGGCGGTCTCGTAAATATGCAGGACTTTGTGTCAGCGGATAAGTAATTACTGCTTTTTAATGATCCTACTCGAATGTGCAAGAGAAGGATTTATTTGCTTTATGTCAGATTGTACACGTAACAGGAGTTGAGATAGCGAGATAGATGCGGGTGAACGTATTTGATTTTGAATCTGATGAAAGCGATGGGATTTCTTGTGTTGAAAAATAAAATAAAATAATGAACCTTCAATATCAATGTCGCTTTCGTCATTTAGTTTTTTTATATTCGTAGAACGACGATTCTCCAATAATGCTATTTCCGGCGAATGCAATTGGCATTGCTTAAATATTATTTATTATCGGTAAGAACTCTCGATGGATTTATTTCTTTCTTTCCATACGATTTAGCCTAGTATCCACATGTTGAATAATGTATGATGGGTGTCCTCACAGTGTTATATAATGTATGATTATTTAGCTGTAATGTATCAATCGGTATCCATTTTATAATATTAGCTAACAATGGTTAAATGTATAATTCGCTTTTAAACTATTTTATATCTAGGCTCGAAAGCATGTATGATAGATTAAGTAGTTTCATTTATTGCTAGATAATTTGACTGAGATTTTCGATACTGATCTTTATTGAAAGTAATTTTCCCGTGGAACTTTTCGTTCTAATTGATTCGTTTGAACGAAATGAAGAGATTTAGCGAAGGCTAAAGTTTTGCTTTTAATCTTAAAAACAATAACGCGGAAGATACGAAGAAGTATTACGTCAAATTATAAAACGTGGACATCGGAGCGATGAGTTGCAATCGTTGCAAAAAAGAACTTTCTTCGGAAATTCTCAAACGTGTCAGTTATGTACAATAATTCATTATTATGCCTTCCATTGAACTTATTAATTATACATACTTGAAAGCCAAAAAGTTATCATAATACTCTTATCATTTATAATAACCTTAATAATTTCACGAGGTCTCGCAAGCCTCTCTTACTACAAGTGACTTATGTTCTTCGATAAATAATTTGTTCGATATTGCAAAAGAAAAGAAATCTACAACCAACGTATCTTATTTTAATTCTTGTTCGATCTGTAGTATAAAAAGAAAGAGAACGAAAGAGAGACAAGAAGTATAAGTACGAAAAAAAAATTCCTTTTTATGTTACGAAATAACATACTTCAATTCTTACGATACGGAGTAACGTAAATCAAAACCGTTAAGAATACTGCGAAACGAATACTTACAACCTCAGCTACACTTAGGAAATACTTGAGGACCAATCGATTTTCCTACTGCTAAAGTAAAATACTTGGAAATGAGAAAAATATCGAATCCACTCTTATGTACCGTATTATAAATCGCTATGGTAACTTTCTGGCTACAAGACCATGTATAAAACACAGTGTTTAGTGACAATTGGTATCACGACGCACACATATTTGACAAAGAAATAAAAAGAAGTTTACTGCATATATAATTTCGATACCTGGACACAGCGTAAGTGGGCTCGTTGCTGTAGTATCTTCTGTCGAGTCGGCGTAACGTCTATTTTTATTTTTATGAGTCGTACGACGACGATCCATGGTCGTGGGCAGGACTTGGTGGTGTCGATGGGTTTGAACTATTGTTCGAGGCTATCGAATGCCGTGGACTTCCACCAGATGCGTGTTCCTAGAACGAGCAAAGACAAATAACATTCTATAACTGAACTAATAAATAAGACTATGAAAATTAAAAGCATCGTTTACATTTAATAGTCCCTGAAGTTGTGTACCTGAAATGTATACCGATAGGTCCGTATTCATACTCTTACATACAAAGACTCTTATAACCTTAAAGGGCCGGCGGTTTTTTTTATAGCAAAAAGTTATAGACATTATTGATAGATAACTCGCGTGAAAATATTAAACCGATTTAGAGATAATATATTATCTTCCTCCCGTAAGGGTGAAACTAAAGTTATCGTTAACGAATAATCATAGAGATTTTAGGATATATTACTTCTGTTATATAAAAGCACTTTTGTACACAGACGATTGCGCGTGATGACTGAATTTTAGTAGAAAATGTTCACGCTTCAAAATGACATAACCTACATCTGCCACTGCCCACAGTATAAGCAGCTAGAGTAAACAGCGGCTTTCTATGCGGCGCCCTAATAATTGCGATTCTTGATTTGTTAAATGTACCTTTAGCTGGAAAGATGCTATAAGAGAGAATTATGAGCATCGGCCATAGAATGAATACATACCTTATCGTGCAAGGAGGCGATACTACCAAGAGAGAGAGGTGTATGTGATCGCAGATGCAATGATTCCGAATCAGCTTGATCTACAGGTGTACGTGGAAGTGATGGTGGTGTGGCAGTTGGTCTTGGAGGTGCCGGACCTCGTCGCGACGAAGTCGAACCTACAGTTAAATCGTTTTAAAGTCTGACTTATACGAATCGTATGAAATACAAGATTTCGTTCATTGGACACAACAACAACAACGACAATAATAGCAATAATAGTAATAATAGTAATAATAATAATATCTTTATTGCCAAGATGATATAGACAAAGGGCGAGAATCATGCAGTAATGTAGCTATTTTGCACTCTGCCCAGCTGAACAAAACTTTGATTTACCGTTATGTGGTGAATATCCGGAATTTCGTGTCATATGCGAACTGAGACGTCGTGAATCAGCCGGTGGATGTCTCGGTGGTAGTGGGGCTGGCTTGTTCGGTGCTTGCAATGCTGAACCATATAACTGCACAATAAGAACAATGTTATATAGAAAAAGAAAGGTAAATAACAATATGGTTGTAATATAACAATTGTCTATTTACGCATACTCTCTGTTGACTACTGTGAACGTGCGTGCCACTTTGATGTCCTGAATATTGTTGCTGATCGGCCGTTTCTAACGTCGTTGGTAGATCTAGCAGACGTTGAATCTGAATAAAAAGTGATAAATACGTTAAAATTTAATTATTAGATATACGAAGTATATAAAAAAAAAGTATTTGATGTATGACCTGTATTCCATTGCCAGGTCCCATGTGGCTAATGTGATTGAAGTTAGTAGGAGCGGATATCATCTTGGACCGCCGATCTGTTGGACGAGCAGCTCTATTTCCCTCGCGCAAAGAGAATCTTCTTCGTGGTCTTGTCATTTGTCTGCCACTAGCGTCTATCGGAGTTAAATTCAACAATTCTCCTAAAACAGAAAAAAGATCCAATACAATTATTTGACTATCTCACTTGTCGGAAAATCTTAAAGCAAAAGCAAATCGAGTGATACACACGTTGATGTAAATTACTCAGGAAAATGACATGGGGCATGTCATTGATGATACAAGTGCTGAGAGAACCGGAAGTATTCAATGGCCGAGCTCTTTTAACATTGAGAGTCTGTAGCCAATCTCCAGTGGTACAATCAAACACATCAATATGAGTCTCGCTATAAACCAACAGGTAACCTTCACAATAGCCTGTTAAAAAAGCAAACGTGAATGAAACTTATACGTATCTGAGAAATAAAAAACTTTTTTTAAAAACGAAAAAAATAAAGATACTTACTAACTGCTGTAGGGACAGCTGGATACATGATCTCGCGATCCCTGCTTTTCCGTCCCTGACTGTCAACATAAACTGCCAACGTATGAAAGACTAATAAAAATTCACCACGTGGCAACTCGATACAACGTAACGCATCCACAGCACTATATGTTAAAAAACCCAGCAAGGTGTTCTCGGGATGAACCAATGCTGAAAGATCAATATAATATTGTAGACTGTTCAAATTTAATTGAGCACATGTATCATTAAAAGCGGAATTACTTACAAATTGGGTGATGGTCTCCTAAAATACTGTAGATTGAGAAGCCAGACGGATATCCCACGCAAAGACGACCCTCTGAAAGAACCTGTAGTGTTTGTGCGTGACAGGGTAACATGCGTTCACGAACGCGCTTGTGCCGCGTCTTCGTACGCGTTATTTCATAGACAATGACTTGCGATGCATTCTGCAACAAATCAATAAATAATTTTACATTATTCAATCCAGTGATTTGTTGTGTTAACGTTTTCGGTTACCTGTTTTTTTATAGCAACGCAGAGACAGTAAGTGAGCGGATTTCGGCACACTACACCTGTGGTCAATGTGATGCAACCTTTAGTTTCTGCTACCTTAATCCATTCCACTTCATCTCCATCCAATGCTCGTACGGGAACCAATCTTACGTGCCGCTGCTTTCCACTAAGCACCACAATTAACTGTTCTTCCGTTACGTATTCCAGAAGGTATATTTTCTTACCCTCACCAACTCTTGCTATCTCTGATTTGAAAAGAAAAAAAAGACGTTAATTAGGCTGAGGTTGCACAAACTAATGAAAAAAAATAAATAACTGTTTTCCGTTATTCTTACCACTACGATCTAAATCTAAACAAAAGAGGCCCTCCTCGGTGCCAATGACTAGACGATCAGGATCTATGATTGCCCCTGACATCACGTTTTTAATGAGTGCCACTGTATTATCCAGCAGTTCCTTGGCACGGAAGATCTTCAGAAAAAATAGAGAGAAAAAAGAATTATATTAAGCCCTACGTATTAGTTAAATTCCAAGTCTTCCTTCTAACGATCGAGTACGTACTGTTGTATTTGGAAGATTATTTCTCTTTAAAATCCGATGAAGCTCGCTCAAGGCTACTACCCACTTAGTTTTTTCGCTCTCGGTATCCGCAAGCATTAACGTATGATTTCGTAAGCCCGGTGGTTCCAGCAGAGACGTCGTTATCTGATAAATCATGGATATTCACATTAATATTCATTGATTCGTATAACGCAATAATTTCGATATATATGTATAACTTTACATACTCACCCTAAATATACATGGAATGTCCTTCTTTGTCGCGTGTATGACATCAGAATCGCGTACCGAACTAACACTGAATTCCTCATCCCGCATATCAAGAACTTGTGAGACGTAAACCGAAGGTAAAGCATTACGATCGGGCGAGATATCGTAGAGAAACAATTTGAAATCACAAACAACTACAAACTGTCTCACCCAGCCCTTTTTCACACCACCCATTTTCGGCACTTTAACATAGCCCTCGTAAGCAGTACCAATGCCCCTGGTGGGATCAATGCCCAAAGGCCGTTTGGCTGCAATTAATATTCGAGGATAAAGAAAAATTATCTTGAAATCTGAGCAATATCCGAAAAACGTAATTATGAATAAAATGAAAGAAGAAGTAAGGAACCTACTTTGATCGTGGGGCACTGGGCACATGGAGGGCACTTTGTCACAGCAGGGCATGTGGCAAGCGAAACCACAAACTTCGCATACAACTCCTTGTCTAGTTAGACCAACCATTAAAGAAGTACAATGGTTGCACTTAGTGGGTGCAGAAAATGTTCGCACTAGGAACTGATGCGATTTTGGCTTTAATTGTAAATTGGTCTGCCCGTGAGATGCTGCTGACTTATTCAGCAACTCGTGAGATAGAGGCGATGTTGGATCCTAAAATTGTACAGAAAATGTGTATTGTAATATGACATAACGAATACACTTTAAATTATTAATAAATATAATCAAAGATACTCACGATACTCAGTTCAGATAAATTGCTCTTACTACTTGCAATACTTGGTGCACGATTGTCTTCGATGTCACCTTCAACGCTATCGACACTTCCGTGACGTGTACTAGTGGCTGTTTCCTTGAGAAAGTGTTCCAGGTAAGACATTTGAGAGGTAGGACGTTCCAAAACTGAAATCATTCAAAAAGATCAATTACAATGCGTAATAGAAGAGCATATTAGGAAGAATTAATCGTAATATTCCGTTAAGCCAATGTATGATGTCGCAAAAGCATCGGATCTCGTAGGTTATTCATTGAAATAAAATAAACATGATATTTGTCTCATTGGGATTTCAATACGTATTTTGCATAGCATATTTATACCAAGATTATGTGTGTCCTACTTTTCTAATAAAGCCAATGACATGACAAAGTAAGAATGCTTCGTATTGTCTTAGTCGAAAAAAATTAATCTGACAGTTAAATCTAAACCATAACGTTAAGAAGTCATTCGTATTAATTTGTAGACTGTTCCATAAGAATTGGTACAAGCGAGGCATTCTCTATTTTCACAGTCATATTTCTTATTCCCAGTTCCACTATACAGAGATCGATGTGTGAATACACAATGTTTAAAAAAAAAATCAAAATTTCATTGTGTATCAAGATAACGCGTGACCCAAATAGCCCAGTAAGAAAATTTCGTAAAACATTGTGTAGCAATTGAGAACCTCATAAATCGACAATTCCACAGCAATCCGCACCACATAAAATTGGTTAACGCCAATAACATAATAAACGGTATTAAGTACACAAATGTTCATCCAAAACTTGATAGTATATCGAGAACATTAATTGGGGTAGAAGAAGACATATTATCATAAAACACGCGTAAAAAATCTAAGCAAATTGGTTCTAAGTCGTGACGCGTCTGCATATCGACCTCCTATTAATGATTGCCACACGTATCATAACATAAAAGGGAAAGAGAAGATGAACAAGGAGAGAAGAAGGTAAAGATAAGAACACGATTACGAAAACAAGATGCAACGCTCACCGAAATCTTTTCGCTTTTTAAATAAAAAGAAAAAGAAAAGATCTTTCCGAATGACAATGGAGGTGGATTTCTTAGGTGGCTCTCTACGGGATTAGCGTATAAGTTAGACAAAACGCCGACCAGTAACTAACATAAGTAAAAAATTAATAAAAATCAACTATTTACATTTCAGTTAACACAGTGCCTGTTAAATAGCCACAGACAGGTATGTTTTGGTGAGAGCAACGATAATCCTTTTATCAATGATCTATCTAATTTCCATATGCAACTGTTAATGACGGTAGAAAGAAATCGAAATCATTGAAATCAACTAATTTATCGACTTACTGTCCATATAAAAATGATATGCTCGAGGCATGAAAAAATAAGAGAGATCATCGATCCACCAAAAAAACATGGCCTGCTGCTGTTCAGTAATTAGCAATTCAATCGGGCAGCCAATCAAAGTCGCACTTCCTGCCACATAATTTACCAGGCGACGATACGATGGTGACAGCACTACGATTGACGATTGAGTTGGCAGGGACGAATCTAGTTAATAAGCGACATGTGATGATGTGGGGAGCACGCATGACTGGTAGAGGCGACGACGGCTGGTGCACGAAGATACGCTGGGGTTCGGTAGTAACGATGCTTGACGATTTGCTTGACGATTTGCTTGACGGTTTGCTCGGTAGGACAGCTGTCACAAATACAGTTTGATGATGAGCAACAAGAGGCCCCAGACGCAGCTCGTTACGCCAATAAAGAGAGGCACTTTGTAGTCTAGAAATCAGAATTGCATTGCGTACCGGAGTTCGGGTTACTAATGATGAACGAACATATCCAGTCGCATGAAACTCTACAATCGTGTCTTAAAGCTTAATAGATTTTCTATGATACTATGTAGCATCGTATATTTCTCTTGCGCTCCAGAGTAGTATATTCGACGTTTGTAACGCGTTAAATTCTCCATTAACATATTTTAACCCGACAGATTATCTTCGTGTTTGGACGAGGACTGAGATCAGATAGAAGGCTCTAACATGATCAGCGTTTCACTGACTGTACAAATATTTTACAACTTTAGCGTTATACTACGATAACATACGCTCTCTTCTTGATATTGATTCAGTTGAACAACCAAGCTTCGAGCGAGTTAACGGCCGCGCAAGAAGAAGCGCTACAAAAATTGATAACTGTGGTCTATCACGATAAATAAGTCATGCGCCATGATTCTATCGTTGATTACCCTAGCAGAGGAATTGTTGCAGCGCCTCCCGTAATTATAATAGCAATTGCACGGATTAATGGCACAAAACAAAAGCAATTGGGTAACAAAGTATAATCCTCCGTTAAACTGTTACACGTAACAAGAGACAGGCATCCATGGAAATATTTAACGTAGAAAATATTGTACATATCTTATCTTCTTATTCCAATTGCACGATCTTCCGCTCTTTGACGCGTTTATGAGAATCAACGACGATAACTGCAATTTCTACTTAACTTCACAGAGACAATTACGGCGAAATCACGTGCAATAGAAATATATGGCTTATACCATGTTTTCCCGATTATTGAACGCGCTTTATTAAACGGTCAGTAAGTGGTTAAGAATTACTAAGAATAAGAGTAGATATAGTAAATTTTACAATACAATATACAGACTTTATGAATTTTGATAAATTTGATTCAAGGTGTTTATCCAATTCACCCTAAGCACACAAAACACAAATCTCTCGTACGTTTCTGAGTTACGTAGCATTTAAGATAATAAATATCGAATTGAGCTATTGAAATATTCAACATACGCAGATTTCAAGTCCACTTTGGCCGCCAGTCATTTGGTTGTTCGGTGAACCATCGGAAGACCGTTTGTATACGTTCGATTGTATCAAACGGAAATAATACTGTCGAACAATCGTATCGACTGTATATTCTTTCTTTTTTTTCTGAACAGAGAATCCGAGAGACTCAGTAATTATGCACTCGAGCAACGACATACTATTGGCAAGTCAGATGGAAAAAAGTAGCTTAGAGTCCATCGGCCGCCCTCGTGCAATGGTGCCACTTAAATGTACATATTCGACCCTATAATCAGCCCAACAGGTAATATTATTTCACAAACATATTTTTCATGGCATTCTTATAATGGAAGACTTCTCATCTATATTTAAATTATTGTTTAATAATAACGCGTGCAATTACTCGTTTAGTTCAATTTTCTAGTGAAAACAAAATGAGCGCTTAAGCCCGCTTTACGTAATCCTGAAAAATTGGAATTATTACTTCCGTACTATGTAATCAGTATTCAAATCGATTGTGGCAAAGTAGCGCAAACTTGTATACCTAATCTAGCTTACCGTTACAGTTAGCAAAAATCGATGAAACTAGGAACTTACGAAAATGTGAAGATTACAAACGTTACACATAAAGACTGTCATTAATAACTATTTATTCATGAATAAATAATAAAGTGATTCACACAATAGTAAGTGATTTTTATAAGCTCGTAAGATTCGGTACTTTTAAATGTGAAATTCTTGTGCTAAATATTTCCATGCTTGAAAATTTATGACCCAAACACTGAAGAATAATGTTCTGCAACAGCTTATCGGTAGAAAAAAAAAATCCGCTACATCACGACATAATCTAACTTTGATTTGTTATTATCGTTTAATATCACATTTGAATAAATCTTATAATTCTACACGAGGCACTATCGGCTACATGTTAAAATTCGTCGCGGCGTGCCTTTAATAGATAATTATATTGCGGAAATAGAATATGAACTACAATAAAAAGGAAATTCAATCGAGATCCTGGCATTTTTTTTCATTATAGATATTTCGTAAATTTTGTCAAACATAGTATACAACTAATGGTAAATTTGCTACGTGAAAAAGCCCCCATGGTATACCTACTAATAGTAAAAAAGAAAAAGTGAATTCCTAAGGATTAATCGGCTAAAAACGTATATCCAGTACTGTAGGCAGTTTTTCCACCTCTTCAACTATAGCTTTGGATCCTACGCAGTAAAATAATACCTAACATTCTTTTTCACTTTTACTAAATGCCCTGATTTAAAACGCTTCGTGAAGCTTCACCGGTCGTGAACATAATGTAAATAAATATAACGTATTATTGTAGTTACACAGGGCATAGTAAAAAATGTTTTCATATCATTCTAAGTTCGTCTTTAAAATAACTTTGACAACCTGACTGATAACAATTTTTATCCTTTGACTTATATTCACCAATTCCTCCTATGTTCTACCATTGTCAGAGACGCCGAATACCAAAGTGGCAAATAAAGAATGCGTCAAGTTATTTTCCAAAGAGGCCGCCAGATATATTAAAATGTTTGCAGGCCACATAGACAGCGTGAATCGCTGCGGTTTGTATCACTACCATGGATACCAATTTTTCATAGCTACGGGACGGGGACTTTTTCGTAGGAGTTTCGTTTGATGTATTATCGATAGATGTGTACTTACAGCCGTCGCCGGTGTCTAGACGCCCCTGCAACTCTTTTATCTGTATTTCCTTCTTTTTCAAGTCGTGCGACATTGAATCTAACCTTTGTCGGAAGTCCCTTAATTCTCTGTGAACAAAGACGATGTTAAATAATTTCGAAAAATGAATTAAACATATTCGTCGAATTCAGGGAATGTGGTCGAAAAAACATCTTACTTTTGCGCTGCTATCAAATCCGATCGTGTCTTCGTTAATTCTTCGGATATAGCTTGCTTCGCCTGTATTTCACTTTGGAGAGAACTCTGAAGATTCAGCAGTTCCATTTTATCCAATTTTTGTGATCTACGATTGCGCCAGTTTTTATCTGTCATCGTCGAGCCACTGCCCACGCCTCCAACTCCACCAGAATGTTTGAGGAATTCAAGTTCCTCCGTCATTTTCGTTGCCAAAGCCTTATTGAAACAAGAAAGAGAAGCAAAATATTTGTCTTTGATACTATAAACTGAATTAAATAAAGTTAAGTACACACCTGCAAGTATCCTCTGGCATCCTTTTCGTCTGACACCCATTGGATAATTTCTGTAATCTGGGCTTCCCACTGTGCAATGGCTTCTTTCTTATTTCTGAGATCCTCATATTCATCTTCCAGTTGCCTCCTCTCTCCTTGTATTCTACTCATGCTCTCCGTCATAGAGCCAAGTTCTATCATAAGCTTTTTATTCTCCTCAACGAGCATCATTTTTTCTCTCTCGTGGCGTCTATTAAGTTCGTTTATCGTTTCTTCGCTATCTGTAATATTTTCCAATCTCGCTGCGTCGAGTTTTTCCTTGGTCAACTGTACTTCGCGTTCAAGTATCTCGCGCCTAGTTTCACCCTCGTGCAATTGCTCTTGAAGGCTGCGAATCTCCAAATTATACCTGCTCTGTTGTTGATTCAAATTTTCATTGTACTGCACTTCGAGCTTTTCAACTTCTGCTTTGAGTCTGTTGATTTCCTGGGTGGCTAGAGCCTGATTTGTACTTGCATCGTTACCCATAGAGCGTTGTCTTATTTTCTCAGTTTCCTCCTGCATTTGTTTACAATATTCCTCACTACGTTCACGCAACTTCCGTTCTTTGCTGGTTTCCGCTATCGCCTCCTCAACTCTGTTCTCCAATTCTCTGCGCAACTTTTCAGCCTTTCTTATGTCATGTCGCAGACTATCAACTTTTTGCATTACTACTTCCAGCTCTTCCTCCTTATCCCTAACCTGCCTGGATAACTTTTGCTTTTGCTGTCGCAGCTCAGACAGTTTATCAGTAACTTCTGTATATTCTGTCATTGCAAGTTTACGTTGAGTCAATGCATCCTTGAGTTCCTTATCCTGCAGCTTCAACTTCTCTTGAGCATCAAGTTTATCCTTGATCGCCTCCTCCTTTTCAGATCTCAGAATGCGTATGAGCTTCTCAAATTCGCGTATTTTACTTGCATCTCCGTTGTCCACATTGCGCAATTCGCGTGGCACGTCCATGGATTTCAATTGAGATTCTAGTTCTGTTGAATAATAACGCATTATGATAAGGTAATACTAGCCTCACACATGTGGAATTATGAATGATATGTGCAGATCCGCCTTAGTAGAAACTTACCGCAATTTCGTTTCGTTAACGTATTTATTTCATCTTGCAGCTTTCTCGTTGCGTTATTAGAATCAGGGGAAATAGTGGGAGAAGTGTGCCCTACACCGATTTGATTTTTCAAATCTGCCACAGTTTGCATTAACTGGGCATTCTCTTCCTCCAGCATTTTAACAATTTTATCTTTTTGAGTTAAGGTTGGCACCGAACCCAAGTCAGATATACAACTACGATACCAAATAATGTGGATATTACTTTCAATCTTTTCATTGTTAATTATTCTAAACGGGAATTACTTACCTTCCTTGAGTGAAGCTGAATCCGACAAATGGTAGATGAAGAGCAGAGAAAGCAGAATTAGCAGCTGGTGGAACTGCGTCGGAACTCCGAACGTCAGTGTCATCAACGTCAAAATTGGACGTATCTGTCGGTGAAGAAACCTCAGGAATGTAAGGTACCGTACTATCCCTTAAAGTATCCCAATTCACACCTTCGAACCATGGATGTTTCTGCAATCACAGACTTATAATAATAATTTTTATTTAATTACAGTGCATTCGAGATGTAAATATAAATACCTTGAAATCCTCAACTCCATTTTGTCCTAATCTAAACTCGGAACTGCAAATTAACTTTCGCATCAAATCCTTGGCCTCTTCGGAAACGTCATATATCTCGTCTGTTGGAAAATCGAAGCAATTCTGAAAAGAAACAAAATGTTAAGACTACCATTAATTTATTGAGTCATTTTTTATATACAGAAAAATTGTTAATGAATAAAGTATTATAAACCTTATGATTCATTATTTTCCCATATGTTTCGACTAGAGATTCAGCATAAAATGGGGTTTCCCCATAAAGCATCTCGTACATGCAAACGCCTAAGGACCACCAATCGCATTCAGGTCCGTATCTTCCCTGTCCATCTTCCATTGCCTGCAACGTACGTATCAGTCATACTGTATGTCTGTCGTTTCACGAGTGTACATTAAGAAACATCATAATGAAACTTACTCTGAGAATCTCGGGGGAAATATAATCTGGTGTACCGACGGCAACGTTACTTTGTACAGTGCCATCTTCAAAGAGTCGAAGGCAGGAGCCAAAATCGGCTAAACGGATGTGACCATTGGCATCCAGTAGAACGTTATCCGGCTTAATGTCACGATGTACGTAACGTAGATCGTGTATGGATCCGATCGCCAGCACCATTTCTGCTATATAAAAACGAGCCATATCCTCAGGCAGTCGATCTTCAAACTTGCTAAGTAACGTCAACAGGTCTCCACCGCAATAGTAATCCATCACCAGGTACTGCGCAATATGTATTAGTACATACATAATAACTACATTGGACAAGAAATTATCAACCAAACCATTTTTTTAAATCGTAATTCATACCAGATTATTGTCATCCTGAAAGGCATAATGAAGATTTGTAATCCATCTGCGGTCGCCATATACGAGAACGTCGCGCTCTTCACGGAAGCAAGCAGTTTCAGCACGTTTTAACATTTCCCATTTGTTCAAGATCTTCATAGCGAAGACTTTATCAGAACCCCGCATTCGCACGACACACACTTCACCAAATGCACCGCGACCAATCAAGTTCAAAGTTTCGAAATCCTCACGTGCTAACTGCAGACTCTTTATGCAAGAAGCTACTGGCTTCACTATAGAACAAAGTTCATAGAGATTATAATAAATGCCATATGTTGAAAGTATAGATATCTGCATGAAGTACATACCAAATTCAATGAAGTCTGATACAGTCTTTTCTCGACGAAGAGATGAGTTGCAGCACTCATCATAGAGAACTAAGAGAACATCTATTAAAGTCTCTATAGAGAATGTATGGCCTGCGCGACCTCCTTGCACAGGACCCCCAATAAATAATGCCTCCAATTGACGTAGCCTTCCTCCTACCCCTGTCAACAAAGTAGTTTACTTTGTTTAAAACCATTAATACAAGACAGAATAATTGTTAATATATTGACATGGAATTACCATTAATTACAAGTCCTTTAGGCATTATATCAGGTGGGGGAAGGCTATAATGGTGCGGAGGTGGATCAGACATAATTCCTTGTTGTTGTGGTGGTCCTTCACCACGATCTTTCGACGATGCTTCTGTCATCGTTTTCACAGCCAGTTAGAAAATCCTCAATCCACCGCCACATTACTATATAATCTATAAACTGCAACATGTTTTACATACTATTAGTTTAATAAGATAACACTATTGTTATAACAAATTTGTCATACTTAACCCTTTGAGTACATAGCTCTTCAAATTTAAACATTTATCGGACACATATATGTGTCCATGGCACTCAAAGGGTTAAGTATTTAACAAATATTGCATATTTTACAGTAAAATTAAGTTTTAAAAAATTGTTTAATATAAAATAGTTAAAATTTTTATCATTATTTTAATTATTCTCAATAACTGCAGCAACATTAAAATGGTACAAATCTTGACCTATATATGTATATCATTTTTCTTGAAACCAACCAACATACAGTAACTACAGTCAAGTGAATAATTTTTCATGGACATCATCTTAATGGAACTACTTTCACTATTCCACAGATAATTCTGTTTACAAAATGTCGTGTAATCAATTATGCTATATTTTCAATAGCTCTTTCTAAACTGAACCATAAAGGTCAATATTCTCCTATTCTCGAATGAGTAATTCTGGGCAAAAAATCAATTCTCCCGAAAATTACGTATTGCACGCCAAAGACCATATCTAGGGGAAGGAATGTGACTTTCATTCAACTCATTTTTAGCCGTACACACGAAGTCACGTCGAAATTACGTAACCACCACGCGAACAGCTCAAATAATTGATAAAAATACATAGTTGAGCCAAAAGCGCAGCGACCGGACAAAAATATATAAATAAAAATAATATGACGGGTTGGACATGGCATTCGCGTGCGTTTCGAGAAAACGCAGTGCGAAATAACCTGTCCCCATAAAGGAAGTATTTTTCAAGATTAAAGCAAAGATCGACGAATAGGTCACGTCTGCGAGTAAGAAACGTGAAGAACATAAATTCTGCGAGTACTGCCCTAATTTTCTGATATATAACCTTATCGTAGCACTGCACTTCATCTCGATTATCGTTGACGTAAAATGAGTTGCATAGAATATTTTGCAAAAAATCGCAAACTCGTACATCTCATTGTTCGGCCGGAAATCCCCGAGCATATCTGCCGTGCGGCAGCACTCTTTTGACTGTTTTAATTGTTTATTATGCGCACCATTTAATTATCACAATACATCTTGTATCGCCACCTCCAAACCCCTAACAATTTAGTTGACCCCCTGGCAAGCCCCATACAAAAATATGGTAGCTACTACGTCATTGAAAGTTACCGGGATAGTGTGGCATGTAGATTGCCTGCGAAGTATCTAAATGCAAGGATACATTTCATCGGTGATATTTCTTTTGGGCATGGCATCGTTCCTCAATTTAAGGCATTGTATTCATGTACATGTTTCAGCGAGCGATTTCTTTTATGTATATACGTAGCAACTGATAGCAACACGGGCCTTTACATTTCAGTCCAGCCCAGTCAAGCCCTTCACACACGAAATAATAACATAAGGACGTAAAACGTAAGCATAAGGAAACCAACCAATCAGAATCTAGTACTCACCCTCCAAGGGAACAGTACTAGATTCTGATTGGCTGGTTTCCGCTTGTGTCTACCTCATTACGTTATTTTGCGTGGGAAGGGCTTCACACTCCTCAAACGCGAGTTTGAACGCAAGCCCCAACCATCTGAATATACATATAGCATGGACTACGCCAAGCATAAGAAAAATATAGATCTGTATTCATAGTCAGTGCTTGAGACGAAGCACAAGCTTAAGACCGTAGATACAGTAATAATAACACATGGTAGAGAATGTCAAGATCGTGCTTAAAACGAAGAACTGGTGCTCGATTGTCTAACTCAAATGTAGTGAAAATGCTAAAAGTGAATAGCTGTTAGCCAATCGTTGTGTTTCTCTTCTTTTGTTCTTGGCACCCGATTGGCTAACAGTTATTCACTTTTCGTATTTTCATTGCATTTCTAGTATAGTATTTCACTACTCTAATCTAGTGAAAATACGAAACGTGAATAGCTGTTAGCCAATCATGATGCTTGTATTCTTTTAAACCTAACACGCGATTGGCTAACAGCTATTCACTTTTCATATTTTACTGCATTTGAGATATACAATCGATCCCCAGATATAGGCCGTACTGTATCTCGACATGGATACTATCTAATACGTCTCTTGTGTCGACACAAAACTACATCATTCGTAGTTTGAATATTTTCCACTGGAACCAGCGAATCGGGATGCTTGTGTCGGCCACCGGTTGGAAATTGGAAAGCAGCCCTAATGGCGACAAAATTCCGAATGACGCCTTCCGGCATCAGCTCCCACTTTCTTTCACTCTTGTATACCCTTTTCCGGTAGGGTGAGAAGATGACGGGTTTCACCGAAAAGGTCTGTAGTCATAGTTTTACAGTTTTTAATGTAAAAGAAGACGCGAAATTGAACAAAATTCGTGGTAATAAAGTCGTAAAGACTACTGCAAGGATTTTTACTTCCACTTTTTGTTACTCCGATATATTAATAAGATAATTGGTGAATCGGCTCATGTTGTTCCACAAGGCACACGTGTTTGCATTGAAATGTAATGCTCTTCTGTTCTTTCCAGCTTAATCCTTTCATCTTTCTCAATTCTAATGGCTGGTAATGGTTTAATTTGTCAAAAATCATATGAAAACTTATATTTTAGTTGCAAGTGTAAAATGACAATGACGCTGACACATCGGTATCACTTTGTTACAGTACTTAGGGAAGTAGCAAATACATACATATTTTGAAACATGCTTTGTTTAAAAACGAACATGTTCAATATTATGAACAATACTTTTAATGTATTGTTCTAAGAATACTTACAAAAATGCAGTAATCATTTCAATTTACATAAAAAATAAACAATTATATTTATGCATTTTCAGCTAATTATTGGAAATTTTATAATTGAACTAAAAGAGAATCATATGTGTGATAATATTTTATTTTTATTTTTCAGCCAATACTAATAGATGGCCGTGGCCATCTATTAGGCCGCTTAGCAGCGATCATTGCTAAAACTATTCTGCAGGGCAATAAAGTCATTGTTGTTCGCAGCGAGCAGCTTAATATTTCTGGAAACTTTTTCAGGTATGTAATAATATTTTTATTGTACTGTAATCTTAATACTTTGCAGGAGGGAGACTGTGGTCACAGTCTGGAAAAGAACAAACATTGAAAGCAGGGGGCTGTAATATCAGTTACGTGAGAGATAGTAATGAAATACTACATTCTGTATCTTTAAAGGAACTTGTGTTTTATTTAATTTCATTTTTTATAAATTATTAAATAATTGACTAGCACACTTAAAAAACTTGAATTTGCCCATTACACATTCTAAAATGTGAAAAATTGCACCCACCTGCAAAGTATTAATATGTTTGGTAACGTGATTAACAATATTCTTACCTACATTATTTGATGTACAATGAAACTTATTAATATTATGATTTTATCTGCTAATATTGCCATTCATTGGCATTTAAGTAAATAAATTATTAAAAACGATTTATTAAATTTCAGAAACAAGCTGAAATTCATGTCTTTCCTTCGTAAGAGGTGCAATGTCAACCCAGCACGTGGTCCTTTCCATTTCCGTGCACCCAGTAAGATTCTGTGGAAAACAGTACGTGGTATGTTACATTTTTTCATATATATATATATTTTCTATAAATTTTTATTACAAACTGTGATTACAACATTCTTACCTACATTATTTGATAATGTCATGAAACCACCTATTTCAATGAGTCTTCATATCCAATAAATTTATTCTACTATATAGTATGTGTTATTACATTTTTTTTTTCACCTTTTAGGAATGGTTCCACATAAAACACAGAGGGGCAAGGATGCTCTTAGAAGACTAAAGGTATATGAAGGATGTCCACCACCGTATGACCGTAGGAAACGCGTTGTTGTCCCAGGAGCTATGAGAGTAATGTGCCTGAAACCTGGCAGGAAGGTAATAAATTTGTGTATTAAATGCCATAATAGTAATTCATTTACGTTTCTACAACGTTTACATTTTTTTTTCTTTTTACTCCCAGTATTGCCATGTCGGTCGTTTATCGCATGAAGTTGGCTGGAAATACAAAGCTGTGGTGCGTACTCTCGAAAACAAGAGACGCGTCAGATCTATTTTGGAGGTACAAAAGAGGAACAAGCTTAAGGTAACTGACTATTATATTTTTAATTTATTTAATCTCAACTGCTCAGATTTTTTTAACCTTTAAAAGGCCGGTATTTTCACCCAAAAATAGTGGTTTTTTGATGCTGAAAATTTATAAATATATTGTGCAAAATGTTTGGGTTTATCCCGGAACCGAAATGGTCCGTGCCGGTCCTCTAAAGGTTAAGCTCTTCATGGGATATAATCTTATTCAATGATGGTTAATGGTAATTTGCGACTGAAGATGGTACTCCATCAATGTTGACAATTTTTACTGAGAATTTATTATTAAAAAGAAAAGTATTGTTCATGTTATTTTTGACCATATTAATGCTTGATTTGTAATATTTATTTGTAGAAACTCACCAAACAGGCTGGTGAATCTGTTGCAAAGACCACGGCACCATACACAAAAATTATCAATAATTTTGGATACAATTAATACCGTGTATTATAAGAGGAAAATAAAACCTTGTCAACTCTAAAAACTCTGTTTATTTAGCCTTATAATGAAAAATTTAATATCCGAAAAAAAACGAATTTTTTACATTGTATAAATAGATTATTATTGAAATTAAACATGTAACAAAATACAATTTTTCATTACCTTATTCTACCATACTATCTATTGTATCAGTTGTTACAAAAACAGTACCCGCTTTATCATTATCTTCATCATCGTGAATCTCATGTTGCTCCTCGTCGTCCGAACTTGATGCAGATGAACTCAAACCTTTCTCAATATTCAAACGATAATTGCCTGCATTAACAGGGGCATCGCCCAAACTATGCGATCCATATAGTTCAAGTAGTCGCTCCGCTGCGTGTTGAGCCTGGACTTTCTGAAGTCTATCTGCTTGTTCCATTTGAAGCCTCAATGATTCCTGTAAATCCACCAATTTTCCAATACCATGAACTGTAAATGGTGGTGTGGCAGCAGTCACTTCCCAGTGCTTGTGCTTTTTCCGTTCTCTCTCCTTTGCAGGATCATGAACATTGCTCTTCGTTGTTCTAAATGGTTTAAAAGATTCCCGTTTCTTTTGTTCATGTGGCTCCTGCAGTCTCTCAACTTTGTTCACAAGATACTCCACATGCTTTATGTTGTGATGTTCTGCTCTCTTAAAAGATTCTATTTCCTCCAAATCCTCACGTGTTATCAAACTCTCAGCAGGTGCTAACTGTATTATTTTCTTTTTGTGAATACCACTACCTGTGGGCTATTCATTAAATTTAATACAAAAACAAAAACTTAGTATATGTAGATAAACATCACTATTGGTTTTCATTAGTTCATATTTTTCAGTAAAAAAGTACCAAGAAAATAATTTACCTGTGCAAGAATTTTCAGAGGATCATCTTCGTCGTCACTGTCCAATTCTGCAACCTTTATTCCAGCAGATTTCTCTGTATATTTACCTCTCCATTCCATTTCGTTCATTGCCACTTTACCTTCGGCAGCAATGTTGAGTCTTGATAAAAGTTTGGCAGCATTCTCAACATCATTTCTGTGTTTAAGTTCTTCAATAATCTTGTTTCGGAAGTTTGTAATTTTTTGTCCCTTATCAGGTAGTTTGGCTATGAAATTTCTGTAGAATAAAAGAAGGAAAGGGATATTAAAGTCTTTATTTCTAACATTTATAATACTTACTTGTTAAGCAGAAGTTTTGTTGTTTGTCTCTGTAAAAGTTCTTCGAGCTCGAATTTTTCTTTCTTACTAAGATCATCAATATAGCCCACACGTTCCTTTCTAGACTGTGGAGGAATATCCCCGGGGATTTTTTTAATTATTTTCTCATGATACATAATTCCTCATTCAGATGAAAATCTTTCTCGAGACATTCATACGCCACGGATTTCTCATCATAGACATAGATTCACTGGGTTCACATAGCAAGTGCTCCAAAATAGGAACATACCAACTTATCTACAGCTAGTTGCGTTATGACGCGTACGCGTACTACCAACAACCTCTGTGAAGTTAGCCGCACAAGTTTAATCTTTTAACTTTTGATTATACCTAATCGATTGATAATCGTTTCATTGCTTGATTAAAATCACGATCTTGTGATTAAAATATTTGGTGATCCATTGTTCTTTTTTATTTAAATAATTAAAATATGACCGTGAAGTTAGCCGAAATTTTTTTTTAAATCAATTGTTTGGTTCTTATGAATATTACAATGAAAACGTTTATTGGTCATTAATTAACGTATGAGATATGAAAAAGCATACCTCTGTGGCACGACGAGCATCGAAGACTGCGATTGGCCAAGAAATGGATGTAGGCGTATTGTAACACGTTTTCATTGATAAAACTTATAATTCTAAAGCGATTTTGCTCTGCTAATCTTTAATCGAAGCAGGAACGCTTCCTAGTGATTGGTGGCCTAATTAAGTTACAATAAATACTTATTAACACAAATGAAACTAAATTTACAGAAATAAACTGAACATATAAAATTTGATGATCCTTGGCTTTGGATTACCATCAAACTTGTTCATCGGACTAATTAAGCATGGAAGAAAATTATCTACCATTGACATGCTCCTAGAGCAAGATCGATTCAGAATTATAAGTTTTATCAATGAAAATTTGTTTCAATGCCTGTATCCAGTTCTCAGTCAATTCTAGCCTTCGATGCGGGTCCTGTTGCAGAGATACGATTTTTCGTATCTTATACGTTAATGAATGACCACCAAAGGTTTTAATTATGATATTCGTAACCACCAAACGATTGGGCTTCGATTAAGATCATCCCCACTTCTGAGGATGATTTTAATTGAGAAATATGGATTAGATATATGCAGCCTAGTTCACAGCTACGCAACATGAACTCCCTCGTTGTTTACGAATTTTTTTTCCTATTTTTTAGAAAAACGATGAACCACCAATCGTTTTCACTGTGATATTCGTAGCCAGCAAACGATTACGCGTCAATCAAGCCCTAATTGAATTAATTTAAAAAGAATAAATTTCGGCTAACTTCGTGGACAAATTTTAATTATTTAATTAAAAAAGAACGACGGACCACAAAATATTCTAATTAGGCCACTAATGACCACCAAACGACCACTGGTGGATTAGGCGTAATCAAACGTTAAAAAATTAAAGTTTTCCGGCTAACTTCATGTAGGTTGCCTTCATACAGGTCGAACTGGCTGATAAAAGCTTCAATAAAGTTGGTTGCCCTGAGTCGCATTGAATGGAAAATTGATGAGCTGTGAGCACCTGCAGTGCGTGTTTTGTGTTGTGTCGTGAGCAGTCGTGAGTGGTATTTTAACTACTTTCAGGCAATATTCTAAAGTGCCTGACAATCGAAATGATCACACTAAGCATATAAATCTGCAAAAATATACAAAGTGTACATTAATTGCAGTTGAAAGTTTTATAAGAAAATAGTAGTGGTTTGGTAGTGATTAATGCTTGAGCATTTACATTAATTTTACGAATATTTAAGCTGCAAGTTTACGTGATGGCAGATTTCGATGCAATTTACGAAGAGGAAGAGGAGAATGAACAAAATTTGGAAGAACATTACGTGACCATGGTACCGGATCCTATAGTCATACGTGGAGCTGGTAACATGACGGTGTATGTATGCTTTGTCCGTTCTTTTTCCGTCGCTTCGAAATATTCCGTATCCGGGAACGGTCTTCTTAGTATGGAATGACCTCTAATGAACAGCGATTGAAAATATAGAGCGCCAAAAATTGCGTGTTACATTTTTTACAAACGGATTCTTTTTTAAATTCAAATTCGTAATCCTTTAAAGCGCTTCACATTGTATGATACTAATGTATACGTTTGTTAAACAACGTGTATACATTGATTACTAAAATTAATCCTCTGAGCATTAAGTTTTTTTTCTTCATGGATAAGTTCCAATGCGGGGTTGAACGCAGTCTGCGCGTTAGAAATATTCAGAAGATTATTCTGAAGACATCTAATTATGGTTTATGAAAACGATATATTGCATGTATTTTTGTATATCTAGATTTGGTCTGAGTAATAAGTTTGAGTCTGAATTTCCCAATGGCCTGGTGTCTCGAGTTGCTCCAGAAGAATTCAAGGCTACTGTAATGAGAGTTAATAGTGTACTGAAGAAAACTTTGCCAGTCAATGTCAAATGGCTATTTTGTGGCTGTGTTTGTTGTTGCTGTACATTGGGATGCTCTCTGTGGCCAGTAGTGTGTCTCAGTAAAAGGGTAATACATGATTGTGCTCTTTATCATTTCAAATCATATATATATATATATATATATTTAATTTTCAGACACAGCATTCATTAAACAAGTTGTTGGAATGGGAGAACAGCAGACTGTATCACAAGTTGGGTTTACATTGGCGATTAACAAAGCAAAGATGTGATAGCTCATCTATGATGGAATATGTAAGTTTTATTATGAAATTATGTGATATTAGTAATCAGTGGATTGTTTTTGTGTAATTTGCAGGTTCTCTTAGTCGAATTTATTCCTAAGATACCAATATACAGACCTGACTAAAAGAAAAATGTGATTTGAGCTTCCTTTTTCTTTTATCATCAGAAAGGAAGTAGCATAAGTTTTAGTTGGGTAATGTATGATTAATAATGAGAGCGTACACGGTGCTCGAAATAAATAACATACAGGAACAAAAACAAAATAAGAATGAACGTCTTGAAGAGTACATATTTTTGTAAATACGACGTCTAGTAAAGCACAGTACAATAACAGCGTAGCAATGAATTTGACTATTGGTACCATCATCTCAAGAGTATCTGATGCATAGGTACTAATATTGATTGCACTGGGCTGGACCTACTATATTGATTTTTGTAAAAACGAAAAAAAATGCATGATCAAGAGGATATAATATTGACCTAACGTTTATTTTGGAATGAACTGCAAGGCATTTTTTAATTCTACAAAGTATGAGTCATGACACATGCACCGTCACATGCATTATTATGTATAATGATTTTAAATCACATCCCACGCAAGTGATTTATTATTTGGTAGACAACAAAATCCAATCACATTGGTGCTGCTTATGATATAACATCACAGCCAGTTCACTTTTCATGCAAATATAACCATTATTTAGGAAAAACAATTTAATTCTATTATCATGTAATACAGCTATGGAGTACATACACTCTAAAATCGAGTAATTAGAGTTTAAAGTCTCAGGTAAGAAATTAATCTGATTCAGTACAACGAACATAATAAGGAGTAGATAATAATTTTAAAAAACGTGATGAAGACTCGTAAAAAAATTCGTTCAACGGCCAATAGGCAACGCGAATTGTTAGCGTGTACAAGCATAAGTATAGATTTTATTTTGCGTATAGGTTAATTTCTTACCCTGGTGATATTAGATAATACGCAACGTAATATTTAAATTTTACATTACAGTATAACGTTAACGATGAATGTTTTAATAAATTAACGATTGCTAAGGTCTTGCAATTATATGGTAAACAAATGTTATAAGGATACGATCAAAAATATCACTACGGCCTATTGTTTTCTCTTATCGTATCATCTCCATGCCGTGTCATTAGAAAAATTCCCTGTCCTCCTGACTATTTTTATTGAAAAGTATGAAGAACCTCCGATAAGTGCTATTTTTGGCCGCAGTCTTATACTATTTTGCATGATTCTCTTTAACTCTCGACAGTTTTCCTCCAAATATTAACGACACAGATTATAACGCATGATTTTTGCAAATTCCAGAGTAATGTTTAGTTTCAGTCTCTCGAAAATGTGTTATAATTTAAATTTCTACTTGGGAGGCTGTGATGAGAATAAAAGACTAGCCTTAAATTTACCTATTTTTGAAGATACATGTAAGCAATTCAAAGGAATACAAATAGTACTTAGTATTGGTAATCGCGAAAAATGTACCCATTACCTTTGACTGAAATTGTTATTCATATTTACCATTATCTAGAGTCGAGTCCACTATTTTTAATCTCCTTTGGAAATTACACGAACTTTGCATATAAATTATATTTGATCTTTCATTAACTTTCACGTGAAGGAGGAAAACTTTCAGTACATTGTAGCATACACTACGATATAATACTGTAATTAACGATCTTGAGGGAGTATGTAATTTTGTAACGCTTTACCTTTGTTGCCTTTGCGTATGAAGAATAACTAAATTAGAGATGCGTTAGTTGTACGTGTAACAAGATGTTAGCAAAGGATCATCATGTATTAATAAAATTTTGTATCTCTAAGAATCGCGAGTATAGATGATTATGTGGCTTAATCATATCGTGCTAATAAGTCATATAGTTATGTTAAAAAATAGAATTTCCTCAATCTCACAGTTTGCTTGCATATTCTGAAGAAAATCCAGAACGTAAATGGGCAATCACTACGCTGCGCGTATGAAAATTTTCAATTTTGTTTTTGTCTGATGCTCGTAGTGGAAATCTGCAGAAAACGTACGCAAATATATTCAGTCGATAATGTGCAAAGCTATGTAATAACATAGTGATTCGATTTTTTGGCTATGGGATGCATGCAATACCTTTTTTTAGAGTCAAAGCCAATATGTAGCGTTTTCCCACGTTTTACAGATTAGATAACGGAACTATTTTTTATTTGTGTGATATTTCTATAAGACACAGTTTTTTCCTCGGTCAAGCATCACTAAGATATTTCCACGTATTGGGCGCGACGAATACAATATTTATAATTAATATTAAAATAAAGAAATAAATGAATACAAAGTTTTGCTATAATGACGCATACTCAAAGTAAAGATATGTCACGTAATATTTTTATCATCATTCTTACATTAGATATAAATTGATTGACATATCACATAAATGAAAAACTGTTTGGTTTCTAAAATACTGATGCGAGGGAATATTTAAAACGGCTGTCATATCGTGTCACATTGTATTTGATTAGTGTAATGTTATGATCTGCTAATGAATTTCATCTTATATCAAACTGGGTGCTCTTCGACAGTTATAAAATGAACATTGAACACAAATAATGCATAATAGCGTGTTAAATCAATTTATGCGATATACACCGCGTTGCAACAATTTTAGATAAATCGATTGCGCCTGAAGTTAATATAATAGTCGTACATTAAATGTGAAATAGGATCCATGAAACATGTAGCGATCATTGTTCTCTGGTGACCTATCACGCGATTGTGTACATTTAACATAAAATATACAAAGAGCGGTTCCTAAGAAAATTGTACATATGTAGTATTATTGCTCTTATATTCACAAGGCTGTTACACACCATGTTCATAGCGATTTAATACAGAAATTATCATATCATCGGAATTGCTTGTAAGTTTGTGTCGAATTTTTGGACATTGGCACACAGTTATTTCACGATAGATATAAGCCCACAACAATAAACAAGAGAATTGCGAATATATATACACGAGTTCATTATTCATTGTAGTTCCGGCATTGAATTACCTTTATTTAGTAATAACAATCCACTACTCTAATGAGAGAGCACATTTAGATTCTAAAAGAAAGCAATACACAAAACGTATAACTTCGGCTTATTAGGGGAATATTATATTTTTATTGGTATACCTAGTATCGTCAATGGTTTGTTGAACGTTAATGATATCGTGAGTCGCCATTTTTGTTTGACGGTGTAACACTTCTTAAATATTTACGAGATTGAGCAAACTTCCGTGACGTTATAGAGTAAACCTTTCTCCACAAGAGCCTTTCATAATAATTATAATCTGAAAATATGCTTAGTTAAATATTTGTAGAGAATTTTTTAGCTGGTTTTGCTTCTGAATAGTTTATTCCGTCCTGCTTACTCACCTCGATTCATTTCCACGAAGAACCATAGTAAGTATTGAACTCAGGTTTTATGAATATCGACGTTCAATCGTGAATCCGTCCTCTACTGGTGAGCTACCGGAAAAAATTTTGCGAGAATAATAGGAAAAGTGAATACACGTGGAAGCAATAAGGCGAGAGTCAGAAAAGTGTGTGCGACGTCAGAGAATGCGTTGATTATAGTTCGTTAAGTAAACTAAAAGTGAAGCCGTTTAAAACAGGGTGCGAGCTTGTCTTTCCTTTAAAGAAAAAACATTCACCTTCGTTTACATCGTAGTTAATTAAAAATTTGTATTATATAAACAAGAAATTCTTTATATATTATCCAACAAATCCGTATTTCGTGCTTGAAAGAGGATTCCCTCATGAATAAAAAAAAGTTCGTACGGTCGGTTCGTAATGTGCAATCGAAGAGGCAACAAGATAACGTTCTAGAATTCTGTAACATCTTGCATATGAACTCTAGTCGACTCAATAACACTTTAATACGGATCTGGATACTTAAGCTTTGCATCTCGTTGTCTACATCCAAATGACATTTACCAAGAATAATTCTGTGTTATGATAATTGTAGACAAGTGTCTTCACAGAACACGTCGTGAAACGTATTCACAAATGATAATTCTAATGTCATACTGGCTATGGAAAAGCACGCGGGGACATAGAGGTACACGAGCAGCTGAGCACCATTTATTTTTGTTAGATGCAATACGTATAATTTGTGATACATAAGAAAATATAGGAGAATCTTCTAAGACAAGTCAAAGTTATAAAAATTATCCAATGCATGTAGAAAGTTACATTAAAGGTCGCACGCGTATTCTTTGTATATTAAAGTGTTAATACGAGGTGAAGAATTATTGAAACTCCTAGACGCCTTATTACTTCAAGCCAGGAAATTTTTAAGTGAAATAACGCAAATGTGTTTGCTTGGAGTTAAGAGAAACGAAATATTGACGCTTTTAATAATCATGATTCTACACTCAGCAGGAGCGGAGACAATATCATCGTTAAATACTACTTGGTAAGTATTGGAAGTTGCCATGGAATCCCTGTTCCTTCTTAACAATTTCCCTACATGCTCCTCTACAGCTGTTCTACATTTTAGGAATAGTACATCGTGTCCTATACCGCTGAAAGATTTGGATTTTATCTATAACGCAACGCAATCTGATCCTGAAATTATTTGGCCATGTGAAGTTCGCATTTATTGGCTTAACTTACGACCTTTTGTTAAAGTCGTGAGATTCCTGCTAACCTATGTGACAGGATTTATTATAATTCTCGGTAAAAAATATAATAAGAGTTCTTTATATTGCATTTTAATTATATATGTTATAATAATTATTTGCAAATTATATTGCATTTTAATTATATATGTTATAATAATTATTTTAAAATAATTTATAGGAGTCACGTTAAACACGATATCGTTTGGAATGCTTAGCACATCTATGTTAAATGACTCGAATCTATCTCTGTATCTAAGGGCCTTAGCCATTTCTGATAATGGAGCGTTGGTATTCAATTATGCTGTAGGAATAGCAAAGTCGCGGTTTCCGTACATAAACGGCTTGTTTATGGTAAGCAGAGCCGAGTTACTAAATACAAGTAAAGCTAATTCGGTTTAAAAAATTCTTTTCCCTTTTCTAGAAAAGCAAATTCCTTTGCCAACTAAACTCTGTAACTATGGAGCTCTTCCAATTCACATCGACCTGGCTGGTTGTTTCTTTAACTTGGACTCGGGTGTGTGTTGTTATCTTTCCATTTCAAACTCGAAGTACATGTCAGAGTCGTTCAGCAATTATAATTATGGCTATTCTGATATGTGTGTCATTCACAATATCGCTTACTAAATTATATTCAGGAGGTAACTAAAATAAGTGTATTAAAAAATCGTATATTATTTCTTTATGGGCTTCCGTTTTATAGGCTACGAGATAGACAGTGTATTTGAGTTTATCCCATGTCAGAAGAAATTGAATCCTTGGAGCAGTACCATGCACTTGTATGTAGCCTTATCTACGTGGCTACCGCTACTCTTCATATCTATTGGGAATGTATTGTTGATTATACAAATGAGAAAGTTTGATAAAATTCGCGTTCAACTAACAGGTATTTAGCTATATGTGATTATGTATCATATGACTGAAACTTAATTGGCTATTAACAAGTATGCGTATGTATAAGGGAGTGAAGCTAATCTTACTCACCGATCAAGTACGATGTTACTGGCTGTTTCAATTGTGTATTTGGTTTTACTATTGCCAATTGGAATAGTTGAAACTTTGGAATTATATTGGGATGTTGTCTTGATAAAGTACCCTTCCGTTGGTAAAGAGGCAAACGAGCAATACGTTAACTGGTAAGTACGAAAACAACGTATTAATCAAGAATAAAAAATATATTGAAATTCTGAATTTTAGGCTGCAGGAAAAGATGCTACTCAAGTGGTGTAGAGGTTTGGTATTCCATATTTACCACTGGAATTTTGCCATAAACTTTTTTCTTTACTATCTCACAGGTAAAAAATTTAGGGATAGCGTGACATGCACGTTTAAAAATTACAGAAAGTTTCTTTCCTTGAAGCGCTTCCCTAATTGGATTTCAACGTGGTCTATGCAAAAGAACTTTTCCTTATTTACTATACCTTCCACTATATCGTTAATAAAAGTTATTAAAATTAGCGAACGATCTATTTACTATAATGATGCAGAACAAAATACTGACGACACTGGTACCGTAACATGACGGTATATGAAGCAACAGATTAAGTGACTTACCTGAGACTGGTATTCTTAATTTAAAAAATACGTCGGTGTAGAGTGAAAATAAACTCATATGGTAATACTTATTTCATTATTTGCTCTACAATATGTAAGTAAACAAAGATTATATTTTAAGATGCCTATGTAAAATTGTATTGATAACGTGGATGTTGTAAATTTACATTACTTGAAGTATGTAAAATAAGTAATTGTTAGTAGTAATAAAAAAAACTTTTTTACTCGTACATTTTATTCCTTCGTAGTTAAATGTTGTATATTAACGCAGAAAAATATCACATTGTACATCATTATTATGAAATATGTAGCTTATTGAATATACACAAAATATGCACTGTCAGTTTGATTACACCACATCTTGTTTATGGTTTTAATGTTTATTTTCAACACGCATAATTCTGGTCCTGTTTACATTCCTCAAGATACATTCGAATAATCACTATTAATACTGAAATAGCGAAATTTCTGCATATACTGAAGAAACAAAAATAGCAATACGATATTCCTCGATGCAATAGCATTTCGCATTTTTCTGCAAAGTATGTAAAATAAATCTTGCCATTGTACATACATGATAGTATAGACGAAAATGTAAATTTCTCAAAAGAAATGAAGCACCTGCATCATTTAATCGAATTAGTAAATTCGGTTATCACACATCGTTGTACAGGCACATATTAATGGAATTTTAAATCAGTTATATATATACAAGGGAAATTCATCTCTATTAGATATAACGTTGCATTTGCTAATAAAATTAATATAAATAAGATCCTTAAATATTACAATTATGCGGTATCAATAATTCGATTAATGTTACGCTTATCATGGTAACTAGAAAAAGGCGAAAAATCTGTAAGCCCGAATATTACGAAAGGCACAAAACGATCAGATGCTTTAAAAAAATATACACAAATGTAATAATTAGATGCTTCATTTTGTCATTGTGCCTCACGTTGAAAGTGCACATAATCGAGAATACAATTACAGAGCGTTTTTATAAAAATATTCAGGAGATACCTTTACTTATATTCATTGAAATATATTTATAAATTAAACGAATGGTAATAGGTATTGAAAGTTGGACAGGCTAGCAAAATTAAAATAATATCGGAAATCAACTAATATAAGTAAACTGAACTGATGTCTGATTTTTTTAATCTCCCTGTGTAAAAACGTCTTATCTTACTGCCAATGTAAATTATATCCCCATTTAAGCATTTTCTATGCAAACGAGTTTAAAAATAAATTATTTTATAAATTCTGTTACTGCATTTGCTATTTCAAAAATAAATATTGAAATTAAGAAGTTACGATACTAGGTTGGATCAGATTTGATTAGGACTTATTACACATTTCCCATAGGAAATGTATGAAAAATCCGTAATTATTGTTTGTGAGCGTAGGTTAAGCCAAAGAAATTTTGGAAACGAGTTCTGACGATATGTAGAAATATCAACTAAAAGTAGATTTTAAATTTCATTACTATTAGTTAAAAAAAAAACTAACATAAATCTACAGGAAGCACTTAATCATGTCGTTACACGTAATGTAAATCAGCTAATTTCATATTAGCACATTGAATATTTACAATTTACCCTTCCTGTAGCAATGCTAGAATAATTTATTGACAATGGGCAATTGCAAATCTTTTGATAAAGAGACATAACGACTTGACAATTAATGAGAATAAATACAATTCTAATGTAATATTCAATATTAGTTATAAGTATGACATGTAATTTCTTTCAAAACCCACATGGACACAAATGAGGCTTTTGACTGCATTACAATACAGAAAATTAAAAAGGTTGTTTCAAAAAGTTTACGCAACCTCCTTTGTTATAGATTAAAAATAATCGTTATGGTCGCCCTCACCCGCAAAAATCAATAACTTCAAATGGAAGTACAAAATGTTTACAATTTGAATGTTACAAATATTTTGACAGACCCTCTCAAATGTGTGACAGGAAAGGGTGTTCAAGAATAATTTGGGAGATTAGTTGATACCCTGTCAACATAATTTGTTGGAAATTGACCCCGTTTTCCGTTGCATTCGCCGTATAACCAATCGTCTGATATCCTGGACAATATCGTGATTCTAGAACCTTCCTGCGAAATAGGAAACAAAGGTGACGCTGTATTACGTATAATACTACAAGCTGAGAGTCACCACTAGCGGTGGGAGGTAAAGGTAATGATATAAGGTATCTTTCCACGTCAAACGGACTAGTCTCATAAGACGGATAAGTCGGAAAACCAGATGCCTTGATCTGATTCACTCTATGTTCCGATATAAGCTTTTATCACTGTGAAAATAACGTCATTACGGTATACTGTGAACTAACGTCATTTTCACAGTACGGAAAGCTTATATCGGAACACAGGATTAATCATCACGAAAAAGTTATCCAACGGTCACACTATGATCAATTTTGATCAATGAGGCATCTATTTCTCCAAATTATCCGTCTTGTGCAACTATAGTCTGTTGATGAATTCAATGTGTTTTTTTGAGAGATTAAAAATAATGAAGCCTCTAGCAAGGCATTTGTGTCATTGTATAAAATGTTTGTTACAGAGTATGCATATGCATGGTTAAATACGTTTTATTCTGCTATTTTACCATTTGTTTACGTTATTTTAGGAAAAATCAGGTGTCATTTGATTAGGACTGCGTTGCTTGAAAACTATGAAAAAATCACACTGAACTCGTGGATCGACTATAGTCCATTCGACATGGGAAAGTTCCTACGCACAAATCCTTATTATTGGCCATGTAGTTGACTTACCACGAATGACAAATCTTCCGAGGTCTCTCCTTTGAAGGTATACAGAGCATTCACAATATTTTTTGATAGGCCTGGTAATGGCACTTTGATATCTATAAAATTAGCTGGAAATATTCCTTGTTGATTCCCAACTCGTCCTTCGATCCAGTCGTCATTGATAGCCTTTATTAGGATAACGATATCACCCTTCTTCAATGCAAGATCATCAGGTTGAGTTGCGTTGAAGTCGTACAGTGCAATGCCGTGTGGACTTTGATTTTCCCCCTAAGAGTGAAACAAGTATACATTTCACTAATTTTTTGCATTGAAATAACTTCTTAGTTTCCACCACAAACATGTCTTAGGCAAACACACAACAAAAAAGAAAGTGAAGATACTATAACCAGATTAACACCTTTAAAAAAATATTGCCTGTGCAGCAACGAACAGGAGAAATTTATGCATTAGGCGCGAAATACACTTTCCATTGTTGAACAAGGATCTCGTGTCACTTATATAATTGTTAAATTAACGAACTCGAACTTTTCGTTTCTATTAGTATAAGTACCAATATTGTGAAAAGTAAGAATTCTCTTAGTATGTTATAAAGCCGAATTGTCAACTTACTATGGTTCCTTGCTCGAGATCCTTTAAAAATTCTGATGGTGGTGCTGGTGGTGGTATTGAAGGCATAGGAGGGGACGGCTCATCTGTGAAATCATCATTCCAGGCACTATTGAAGTCTAATGTCACTGGTTCACAAGGCACTACAGATCGAGGCAAAGGAGTAGGTTTAATAGCGAATTGATCGACATTGGACGATGAATTCTTCTGGATTGTCCTAGGCGCAGGTGGCTTCGCTGGCTTTGCACGTATTATCGTTGGCGTCAACTGAGTCATGTTCGATGACGGTTGATTAAAAGGCACTTCATTCATTGTAGAATTATCATTGTTAAACGTAAAAAAAGATGCTTCTCCAACATGTTTGATAGTATTACAATTGGTGCTGTTGCTATTTGAAATTTGGTGAGAAGAAAAGGGATCCTGAACTGTATTAATCTTCCATGGATCGTTTTGAGCAACTTTTTGATTCGTGATGCCACAGAAAAAGTCAAAATCATCCTCAAAGGCACTTTCGGTTTGAGACGTGTTGCCGCTACTTGTGATTACGGATGGATTTGAGTTTCCGTCGCTACCAAAACTATCGACGCTGACACCATCACTATTTGATCGCGTTGTGAATGTTGGCGATCCTGGAGGACTTAGATCTATCAAAGATACTGTTCCATTCGATACGTTTGACGGTTGTAAGATGGAAGCTTGTGAACGGCTGTAGGAGTATTCTACATTCGTCCGCTGGGTTTTTGTTGCTTTTCGGCCAAAGAGACTGGTCAGAACTTCCGTTGGTCTCGCCTTTAACAAGCAGAACATTTTTTCAGAAAATTAAGACATTTATTAGATATTCAAAATATCCTATAGTATGGATAAACAAGAGTAGATATATGTATATTATGGCAACGTGAGATTTGTCCAATCTCAAATTAAGTATTTAAATGCCAAGTGTATTGGCAAGTATTCAAAGTCTAACTAATGATATAATGATATAATATGATATATTCTTTTTATACAGATAGTAAATGAATGATACAGTATAAACATGTCTATATATATAATGTTGATCAAGATAAGCAGATAAAAATAAGATATTTAATCATAATGAGAAAAACTTACTGGTTTTTTTGGCTTTTGACCATTTTGATTTTCAGTATATGTTGGAGGAAACTTTGGAGGTGGTGGACGGGGTGGTGGCTTTTTCTTTTGCACAGGTTGCTGCATCAATGAAACTCCAAACGGATCATTGCTGCAATTTTCATAAAACCATTATCTTACTGTGTAATACTGCCTACCGATTACTATCAAGTGAACTTTAATTTTCATAGTGCAAAAGGGTAGCAATTATGTAGTCTAAAGAAGAATAGGGGTTTGTATAAATCGTTAAAAACTAGTGTGTTATTTGATAATTATGAAACATTGATTTATCGAGTACACCGATTAAACAACTGCTACTTGTTACAATTTTTCAATAGGATAGATCGAGTGTATCAAACATATAATTAATTCATAGGATTAACACTTAAAAGCTACAAGAAAAAAATTAAAATAGTGCTCCAAATAAGACTTACAGCGTTCGCCAGCCTGCATTCTTTTGAACGACGGAATTACTAGGAGGTCTAGGGGCCGCCCGCGTGGGAATTCGCATGTCTGCAAATGAAATAGATCGTATAAGTCGTTGACGGACGTTATGAACAATTGGTGATGTCGCATAGCCTGACACTGATCGCTAACGTCACAGAACATAGGCGAACGAGAATGAACACACACAGGTCCACGTAATTGCGCACAACATATGTAAAAGGATAAATGGATGTGATTAACCGAGAAATTTTCCGGTGCAACGTGTGCCTCAAAAACAAAAGAAAATAGATAAACTTTACTGGAAACCAGAAACTTCGGAACGCCCACCAGCCAGCATCAGTGCTTTTCTCATCACTGGCTTTGGTTCGTGTATGCAACTGCCAATACGAAAACTGGATTTTAATAAATTGCACAAAGAGACATGACGTTTGGCATATATGTAGAGAGAGAAAGAGGAAAGCAGAGACTCCTGCTTTTTTCAGAGCTGTTCTTCAAGCTACAGCGTATTGTGTATTGATTTTAACACAGTGCTGTTTTGGAATCGAGTTGACAGTTCTTTGTGAAGCTTAATATGGAAACTATAGTATTTCGAAAATTGTGCCCATTTAAAGTCGCGCATAATACGCACCTGTTCTCACGTTGGCGGCCATTTTTCACTCACTGTCGTGTTTGTATCGTATGTATACAGATGGCTAAATGTGGGTACTTATTGAGAGAGTAGCTTTTGAAAAATGTGTATTCGCTGTAACGACGCATATTAATATATGGCACTGCCACTTCATGAAACTCTCAAGAGAGGAAACACAATCGTGTGCAAGGTTGTTAACATAAGATAAAGAAATTATCTCATTTTTGAGGGCGGAACGGGTTGAATCATCATTCTGCTCTATCTCTAATAGAGTATATTCTACTCTGAATCCACCGTTATAATTTATTTAGATTTTATTTTCATAACAAGGTTTTTTTGTTTATACTCGGTTTAACTGCCCGATTTACTAATCAGGTACTTGCAATTTGAAAAATAAACGGTGTTTACGTATTGAACTGTTCAGATGAATCGGGCTTTAATCATTGCTTACAATTAGACGACTTTCGATTTCTTACTAGATAAATTCGAGCTAAGAATTATTTGCTTAGTTTCCACCGTGTACGATTGAAACAGAGCTAGCCTGGCATGGTGGAAACTAAGCAATTGACTTCGTTTACATGGCAATCTTATTTTGGCTTGGTTAATACTGATTTAAGGAAATTGACAAGTTAGAGACATTTCTACTTATAAATAATATTTTTGATTGATCAATTTTCTTAGATCAGTAATAATTAAACCAAAATCAGATCACCATATAAACGCTACGTTTCCATCTTATATGTATACATATATAGGTTAGAGAGGATTAACTAATAATGTGCAACATTTGAGAAGAATACACAAATGTGATTCGTTAATCCTATTTAAATCTCGCAAATGGAAACGTAATCTTTGTTTTATGCCCACGTCAGGTAGAAAATCCACTTCCTGAAAAGAGCTTCATATACTCAGTGTTGTAAACAACCTAGATTATTTAATCTGAATCATTCATTTAGATTCATTTTTACGATCTTTTGATCTGATGTAGATCCTTTTTCAAGCAATAATCTTTAATCTGATTTAGATCAAATATAGGAACGATCTTTAATCTAAAATGAATATTAAGGTTATTGTACTATACTAGAGAGGATACGACCTCTGTCAAGTTAGCCGGGCAACTTTGACTTTTCGAATTTTTTTACTTGCACATCAATTGTTAGTCATTTGTTATTGATTGTTAGACTAATTAAAACATTTGTTAGATAATAGTTTTTTTGCAATAACGAAAATAAATTTTAGTGTTAAGTTAGCCGAAAAATATTGATTTTTTCACAGTTTTTCTTTCGAAACGGGTGCATTCGATGTGGAATCGTTTGCTAGTCCCTTTCTTTTGATGGAATACGAAATTTACAATTTATTTAAACTTTATTTTTACATGCAAACTGCTATATTGATTCTTTGTGGTGAAAGTGGTAGAATCCTTTCTACATTGGAATATATTTGATGGTATTTTTTTTGTCGTGGGTCGGTTCTACAAACCAATCGTTACATCGAAAAAAGCAGAGGATTTAATTCTGATTGGCTTAGAGGCATTCTACAATGGGACGTTGTCGGTAGACGTTTGTCGTAAGTCATTTCTATATACCAATCAAAATGATTTTTCCACTTTTTTCGTTGCTACGGTTGGCTTGTAGAAACGACTTGCGACAAACGTCTACCGACAACGTCTCATTGTAGAACGACCCTTAAACCCTGCCTAAAAATTGACCAATTGTGTTCGAAAATGAACCGAGGCAACGATGTTTGCGCACTCTCGGCTGATTTTAGA
>JARQSW010000067.1:0-16509 GCA_030142375.1 Calameuta pallipes
TTTGAAAGATTTTTTTCTTCGGATTCTAGTTTCTGAGATATTCCAGGTGGCCAGGATAAACGCCGCACCCTGTATACGGTAGCGAAGGAAGGTAGGAGAAAGAGAAGAAAAAGAGTTGGGGGAGGAAAGAAGATGGCGCCGCGCAAAGTATATAGAGGGAATCGTGAGAGTTGAAAATCCAGCGAGACACTCGAATTGGTAATACGGTAAGAGTAGCTATCGTAATTTCCCATAAGACCGTGGAACGGTGGTTCAGACTTCTTCCTTAAGACTCCATAACCGAAGTTAACCTCCATTCGGTGCAAAGTATCGCGGCATTTTCCTTTTAGTAATTTTCTAATCGCGGTTCCAGTATACCGAGGGAGGAGGATAAGCATTTGCTTCTCGCGATGCGTCTACGAAGAGAGGAAGTCCTACGGCGGCGATGCATCGTCGAGTTAACGAGACTAATAGACACTCGTAATTGCTCGGAGAATAACGGGGGGGACCTCTCCTGGTGTTGCGGGACGTCGGTAGGAACATCGGAAAGTCCGCCCCCGTGCGACTTTCAGGGCTTTCGTTAGCATCGTTATTGTTATCATTATCGGGGAGAAGTTACCACTTACGAGTCTCCTCGTAAACTAACTCACACCGTCGGCTTCCACGTCCTTTTATAGTCTCCCGGCCTCGGTCGCGGCCGGCCCCCCACCACGCCGCCGCCGCCGGTACTACCTATCCCCGCCAGATGGCGTTGCCACCGGAGAGACGGCTCTCTTTCGCAGAAGCCGCCGCCGCCGCGCGGAGTACCTAACTTTAATTACGTGATTCATTGGCGTGGAAGCTGGCGCCCCGTAAGGTTTCTAGTAAAATCTCAGCGTATCGAGTTGACGGGCTCAGCGTTTTCTCGAGGGAACGGACTGGCGGTAAAGTATATACAGGAGAGTTACGAGGAGCGAAGAAAAATTATAAGACGGTAATACAAGGGGATTATTTAAGAGAAATAAAATCTCTACGATCCCATAGGGAATTCCATGGGTAACTACGGTACGTCACGCCGTAAGGTTTTCTTACTCTCAACCTACAGAGACATCTACGTTCAAAGTCAGAACTTGACGGATGAAATTTCTATCTTATCAAACTTTTTCGTTCCTGTTTTTAGGTTATGTTTCCCGGACGGTTTCGTTCCTAAACGTTCCTGACGGAGCTTTTGGTTACTTCTGAACCATCCTGGAGCCCCATAATCTCGAGCGCTTCTTCACCGGCCGCCCAAGCAACCTCAGTTCGTTAACCCCTTCCTGTGTCCTCCTCCGCATCGTTGGCTTACTTAGCCAACATCTGGATAGTGGCTGACAGGCGCTTCCTACCTAACGTGCACTCAACTACTTAATAATGCACCAGTCAGCCAGCCACTGTGCACCCATTATGCTTCTATGCAACCCCCATCGTAGCGTTGCAACGAGCCAAGCATAATGCAAGATTCGTGGCGAGCTTTGAGCCTAACCTGAGCCAACGTAGCGTAACCCAACCTGACATAACACACAACACGAGCCAAGCACCGATATAACATAACCTTACTTTCGTACCGATAAGAGCATCCCAAGGATGTGGCACACGTGTCGCGAACTCTCTCGCCGTCTTACCGATTAATTTTCCTACGCTAGGGAAATCTTTACTCTCCCCGGTCCGTGACTCATATTGCCTCTCCGTTCGTCCCTAGGGGAATACTCGTTAGGGAATTTTAACTCCCCCACCTAACGTAGCTATTCTCGAGGGTCGCCGATGAACTTTACGGTGAGAACATTTTTGCGTGATTTATCGAGTGACGTAGGTTCGACCTATCGATAAATCTCCGAAGGATCGGTGAGTGCAAAGTAATTGCGTAAGCGGAGCTTCGGTTACTAGAGATTTCTAGTGAATTGACAGAAAGGGATGCTAGGGATTTTACTTGATTAATACCCGATAATAGTAGGCAACCGTAGTTGGTATCCCTCGCCGTGAGAATCGTCGACGTTAAATTCCCAATGGAAAATACACGTAATATTGTAATTGCGAGATTTCAAATTTATTCGATTTTTTTTTTTTTTTTTCTTTTTATTCCCTAGAAAGGAGAATTTTCCCTAGTCTTCGCGGAGGCGGCGCAGGGCAGAGAAAGGGGTACGCTACCAAGACGAAATTGAATCGAACTCATGCAGGTCGAAAGTCCCGTCGATAAAGAAGATCGGGATCGACTTGAGATTCCAATTTCCGGGTCTTTGCCCATAGAAACCCGCCCTACGACCTCCAACATTCCCCCATACTGGTCGCCGCGCACTCACACGAGCTTTCGTGAATACCCCAGTAATTGGCCCCCGACCCTCCAGCTCTCCGATTCCCGTTGCACTTCGTTGCACTCCGTCGCGGCGCCTTGAGTCATACCCCCCCTCCAGCTCCCCCCCCCCCTGTTCTATCAGAGTCCGCCGTGCTACTAATACCCGTACCTCCCCCTAGTATTTCTACAGCTATCGTCATTGCTACTGTTACCACTACTACTTCTGCTACTGCCCAACTACCAATCACTTTTTCCTCCCTTTTTTTTTTTTTCTTTTCTTATTTAGCCCCCATTTAACCAGTTTAGGTTACTACTCCAGCGAGCACTGCTGCTACCCGCTGCTGCTACCAGCACTTCTGCCTGCTACCCCCATCGACGTATACCAACTCCCCGACACACCCCTTGGAACTACCATAGCCGTTTTACGTACGCCCTGTTCCATTCCCATGAGTATCCGGCGAGCATGGGGAAACTTTTTATCACATGTATTTTTCCCAGCCCCCTGATACAAAAAAGTTCACTTTCGACGAAAGTGCAGCGAAGACGCGGAGAGGGGAAAGTGGTAGGGGGGGCAAGAGGGGGCAAGAAGAGAAAAGAGTTAAATATTCATTCGGCAACGGGACTAGCCATCGACCCAAGTAAAATGCCACTCTTGGCTCATTTCCAACGAATCCGTAGCTCGTATCTTTTTTTTCTTTTTTTTTTTTTTTTTTTCAAATGGGCCCCGAGACACGAGAACCCTGCAACCATCTCTACCTTGCCGTACCTGTTGAACGGTTTCATGAAAATAATGCTCCGACGGCTTAACCCCCCTCTTGGTCATTGTATAGATATACGTATATGCGTATATATAGATATATTTACTCCTCTGTCCTATAGATCCCTATTTCGGTTAGGTTTCTCTGTATTTCACACAGTTTACGGCTAAATTTATCGTCCGGACCGCCATCCCCATAGATCTACTTCCTTCTTCGGATACAATTTATATACCGGATTATTTATCGCTCGGCTAGAGGGTTTCGCTTCTTTTTTTTATTTCTTTCGTTCCTTCCTTTCCGAGATATTGAGACTTTTCCTCGGATCTTACCCGATTTATAATCTGATCTTAGGATAGAGTGAAATTTAAAAAAAAAAAAATTTTTTTTTTTGATCGACTTCCTGTTTTTGGTTCATACGAGACTGTGTTACCTTGCGAGAAATTTATACCGTAGATATTCCCAATAGACGTCACGAGTATTCATGGGTGGTTTGAGCTCACTTTGAAAATTCATAATGAATTAGTCAGTCTTTTTTGTCAAGGGGAACCAACAAAAAAAAGTGAAAAACGACATACCGTGCAATGAAAATCCCTAAAATTTTTTCTTAGGTAAAATTTTTTTACCCCGACGTATTTTCTCCCCGCGATGTTTGTCCAGTGACATTTATGCGTGTAAAGACGAGGGGGGACAAAAATGCGCGATTATACAATTATCAATAAAAATCTGATAAAGCACTTAATTGAACGAACGAGGGTAAAGCAGCTCGTTTCTTTAATTTTCCACCCCATGAATGTCAACCCTTGTCCCGCGGTAATTACAGCGCCACGGTCAGAGAAATTACTGGACAATTCACCTAAATACACTCCGCGCGATAAAAGGCTAATTACATAAATAAGGTTTAATTATTATCCAGGGACGGATTATAAATTTACCCTTTCGATTATCAATCGCAGGGGAAATATTTTTCTACCCTGTACATACCTACACCCTCCATCGAGTCTGTCATACTTATCACAAAAGTCTCTTACGAGCAAAGATAAGACTCGCTTAAGGCCCCGTTTCCATGCGATACCGTCTGGCTAATCCAATTTTACGAGCGACCATGTGCGAAAAGCATCGCTGAAAGCTTCTGCCTTGAAGCTTTCACAAGCATTTTCAATTATATATGTGTATACATATATGTATATATTGTTCTTTTGAAAACCCCTTTCCGTCCGTCTACACGAGGCTCAGACCTTTTACCTACGGGGTGGTAATAAAAATTTTTGTTAATTAAAATTAATCAGCCTTCGCGTGTAACGAATGGGCAGTTCACTGTTTGAGATAACGTAAGACCAGATTATATTGATACTTCAGGACTGTTGGCTGTAACGGGTGTCAAAATAATCAATATCACCTAACGTCCGAGTAATCTAATTTAACATAATTAACATAATTAACGGGAATCTCAAGGCCAGTGAATCATCTGCCTGTTACGCGGGATAACGTAGCTGATTAGTAATTGCTAATTATACTCATCACATCTGACACAACATCTGACGCGTAGTAGCTACTTATCGTCATGGTGACACTCGTGGTTTGCGTATCGCAGAATCGCTTATACAGGGTGTACAAGAAATACGTTAAATTACGATGTACACAGAATTAAATATATCACGACCCTTCTCTTCGTTTCATTTTTCCTAATAAAACGTGCTTTTCTGAATTGCAGATATCGCGGCCAAGAGGGGTCCCAAAACTACCTCTGATCCTGCTTCTGTCTACGCTCCTGGTGACTCTGGGTAGGACCGCATCGTTCTGCCCGAATGGTTGTACCTGCGACGACGACACCCTGGTCGTGTCCTGCATCGGTGCGAACTTGGACGTCATCCCCATAGCCCTGAATCCGAGCATCCGGAGGATCGTTCTCAAGGACAACAAGATAAAGATAGTGGACGCGGCAGCGTTCCAGTTCTACGGCGACCTCAGGAACGTGGATCTGTCGAGCAACCACTTGTTCACGATACCAAACGGCAGCTTCGAGGCGCAGAAGCAGCTGGTGGAACTTCATCTGAAGAACAACAAGATCTCGGCCCTGACGGAAAAGACGTTTCAAGGTCTGAGGTCGCTCACGGTTCTCAATCTGAGAGAGAACTACTTGGAGATCCTGAAGGGCGAGTTGTTCGGCTCGCTAACGAAACTCGAAGAACTCGATCTGGGTAGAAACAGAATATCGAAGGTCGAGCCCGAGGCGTTCTCGAAGTTGGGTAACCTGAGGGTCCTTTACCTGGATAATAATCAGCTGAAAGTGGTGCCCTCGGCAGCGCTGACCCCACTTACGTCACTGGCTGAACTCTACATCGGCGAGAACTCCTTCGCGAGCCTACCCGACGACGCCTTTCGCGGTCTCGAGAGGTTGGCCGTCCTGGACGTGAGGAACGCCGACTTCCACGAGATCAGCGAGTATGCCTTTCGAGGATTGGCCACCCTGAGGACGCTGGAGATAGGTGGTAACCACCTCAAGGAAGTGCCTACGAAGCAGTTGGCTGTCCTATCTAGACTCGAGGAACTGACCCTGGGTCAAAATGACTTCACGGTCTTGAGGTCGGGTGCATTTCAGGGTCTGACCAACCTCAAGAAACTCGACATCTCCGGCGCTACTCAGCTCGTCAGGATAGAACGTGGCGCCCTCTCCGACAATGGTAACCTGGAGACCCTGATACTCAAGGGCAACAAGCGCCTATCCGTCATCGAGGATGGGTCCTTGGCTGGTCTGCCTAATTTGAGACATCTGATGCTGCGCGACAATGCCTTCGCGGGATTTTCGGAGTCCCTGGTAGCCTGGACCGAGTTGAAGCGTCTGGACCTCAGCGAGAACCCATTGATATGCGATTGCAGCTTGTTATGGCTAGCAGAGGTTCTCATTCCCAGGAACTACAGTCCGGTGGTCTGCGCGGAGCCTGCTGAGTTACGTGGAAAGCCAATAAAGGGCATGAGTCCTGATGAACTAGGCTGCGCCTTCTCGGACCCACGAAGACAGGCTCTTCTGGCTACGATTTGTACCGGTGGACTGGTCTTCCTAGCTGGTCTCGCATTTCTTCTCTACTACAGATGTCGCAAACGTGTGCGCGATGCCCTCAAGGATTACAAGTGGAAGAACCGTGCCATATCCAGGAAGGAACACGAGTACCAGAAGACGTTCTCCGACGAGGAGTACATGGTCAGGGCCGCACACAGTCAACAGCAGGCCCAGGTCGCCGCCGGTATAAAGCCCATACCGGTAACGGAACTGTAGCTAGAGCTTCGGGCGGCGAGCCCCGGAAATGGCGGAGTTTGGTTCCTGCCACACGGCGGCACGACGCCTGCCGAAGGTTTCACTTACATAGATGGCGACACTGCGCGTCAGCTACGACGTCCTGGTACCCTGCCTGGTCCTGGCAATCAGCCGAGGATCCATCAAGTTAGTCACTCGCTGAGAAGAGGTCCGCCGGCCCTGCCCGCCAGATCAGAGTCCATTCAGAATGGGTCCACGATCGGTCATCATTATCCGCAGTCGTCGTCGTCATCCTCGTCGTCGTCCGCTTCGGCGGCGACGTCGGCGCCATCTACGCAGAGACACACGTCCACGTGTTCGCAGGCCTATCCTACCCTACCGTTGAATGGACACCTCCCGACGCATCATTATCATCATCATTTTCGCGACAGATCGCGAAATCGCGAGCATCGCGATCACATCGAGCAGGACATTCAAAAGCGAGAGCGCGAGCGCAACGGCGTTGGAAATTATCGGGCTTGAAAGTCTGCGAGAAGCTGGAGTCAAAATGGATAAATACTGAGAATCCTAAATCGTGAGAGGTTATATTAGGCACGATCATAGGGAACAAATATGAAAATTTTAAGCATATGGAATATCTAGTGACTTTCTGGGATATTCGGTTATCGTGGATCCTGTATGGTGACTTTCGTCGACGAATCACGCGACAACCGAATATTTCCCTAGGATAATACCCCGTGTTATCCCTTGTAAGGTTTATTCGAAATTCCCTACTTGCGTATGACACGTAAGTAAATTCCCTATGATCCCAAAGTAAAAGAATGGACCCTGCCTACGGGTTCCCAGGTTGTTCCAAAAACCTTCCAGTTTGAATCCTGTCCCGAAGAGTTACGGGACTCCGGAGCATCGGTACTTTGCTCCACCGGAAGACTGAACGGATACTCGAAACGGATTGATCGAGAGATTTCTTTTGCATTATATCTCTACCGAGAGATAAGTTCGATAGTGATAAAACAAAATGGTCTAGGGAATTTTTCCAACAGTGACGACACGACGACTACCACGTGTAAATTACAATTACGAACCTCGCGCGTGTTCCGAAAGTTCACTCGCAGTGCTCGGCAGCTGCGTTCCGAAACTATAGATCGATAAGGTCTCCACGATGACGTCACGTATCCCAATGACCTTTAAATTATCATCCGTTAAGGTCTGAGAGGTCGGACAGTGGCAGTTTCTATGGATTTAAAAATCGTTACAATTTTTTTAACAGTACTGCCAACTTCTGTTATTGCAAATATCCTAGTAACTGTGGGCCACGTGACGTCATAAACCTCCACGGTACTGGCTGTGCTTATTTCGGAACACATGCCTACGTCAGTTCGGCAACCTCGATATATTTGATCCTCATTCTTTTCGCTCTTATCTTAAGTAGAGGATAAAAGGGAAAGAAGGGTTTAGGAAATCGTGCGCGGCGGGGCGAGAATGAGGCGCAAAAAAGTGAAAATATATACGAAAGAGTCTGAGCGAGTCACTGTGTGTGATCCCGCGCCTAATGTGTGCATGTGTGGATGCGGAGAGTGAATTGCGAAATTATTGTATAATAGCGAAAGGACGTTTGTCCTCGAGCGAATATTTATTCTAAACGGTCGAATTAATTTTCTAAAAAAACACCAATTTGTTCTAGGGAGGTACACGCAGGATATAAAGATATATATGTATAGTTAAAGCTAGTTCATTGCGTGTCCTTGCGTTTAGAAGAGGAAGAAAAAAGTTGACAAAAAAAACAAAGAAAAATTATACGCCGATCATTCCTGCTACCAACGGTGTAAAACTTAAGTTTCGAGTCTAAATATAGATTCATCTATTTTTTTTTTTTTTTTTCGTTTTCCTTTCTCTTCCAATCGTCCAATTTCTCAAATTACTCATACTTCTTAGATTCTATTTTCTTTTTACTCGAAAAAACCGCGTAGGTTTTTTTTTTCTTTTTATGTACGTCGGTACCGCTTGTCCTAGTGATATTTTTTTCTTTACTAAAAATTCCCCCAGATAACTTTGCAAGTATCAAGCAATCGGCGAAGCAATACAAAGAAATCGATACTTTGGAAATTCGAGTTTTCGAAGTTTACTTGGAACTACACGTATATGTATATAGATATAGCAAATACCAGTGATTCTTTCACCGGTGCAGAAATGGCAAATGTTCCCTTATTATTTATCCGAAGTGTATGCCAAAAAAAATTTATTAAAAGCGTCCATGACTGCGAGGAAAAGTTGAAGAAAATTCAAAAATTTTCTATTCCTTTTTTTCTTTTTTATTTCCGTTTTTTTTTAAGGACCAGCGGCTCCGACTGCATATTTTGTATGGTATACTATCGTACCGAATCGTATAGTATCGTAACGTATCGTAATGCTAGTCAACCGATTTGAGTTGAGAATGAGAATAAGTGCGAAACGAAGAGACAATTCGAAAGGAGATATTAAATAATGACATACAGTGACTGTTAAGAAATTTCGATGAAGGGAGAGAGAGAGAGAGAGAGAGATCTTTTTTTTTTCGAAAATTTCCCAACCGCCAATGTTATTCGACGATGTAAAATAAAATTACAAAAATACGATTGAAAGTTACGACATATGATTAGCGTATTGCGTAAGCGGTTTAATAATTGTCAAAAACCCGAGACTCTTTTCCAAAAAAAAAAAGAAAAAAAAAATTGTACGAAAACGCGTTATAACGAAGCAGTAAAAAAAAATTATTTGCAACAATTTGAAAGATTGCGAGATGCAATGCGAATATGCAGTATGTGAAAAGGGGTGGGTGGGTGGGATGAAAAATAAAGATGGCGTCCCAACAGCCCGCAATTGGGTAAAGTTTGTACATTCGTGTAAAGCATAGCAGAGCCTTAACGTGAAAGCAATATACTTACGTCCCTAAAGAGATAAATGAAGATTTGAAAGCAAAGAGAAATTCCAAAACGATGATGAGCACAAGAAATAGTACGAGGACACCTTTTTCTTTTTTTTCTGACTTTAAGCACTTTGCGCATACTGCGCGTAACAATGGATTATTTTTTCGTTCGCGACACTCATGACACGGAAAAAATTTTTTATGAACAAAATGGCAGCTCGATCCAAGTGATGCTGTGTGTATTCTACTACTACTACTACTACTACTACTAATACTACTACTTACTACTTATGACTATTTACTACTAAAACTACCTTATAAAATTTCTCAATGAAGTTGGCAAAGACAAACGAAAAAAAAAATATTAGCGCAACGTTTGAAAAAAAAATAATAATAATAATATAATAATTATCATCAGACCATTTTATATGAATCAATTACACGGCGCGTCTTACAAGATCTCTCCTATTGTTTATGCATCTATTATTTAATTTACGGCTTATCAGTCATCGATAAAAAGATTGATTACGTTTTGTAAAAAAAATTCAAATAAATATCGTTATCGATAATCTTTGATCGATTGATTTCCAAATTAGATAATAACAATAGATGGACAGGGAGGGGGGGGGGTAGAATTTTTTTCGACGCGCCAATCGACAAAAATCGTTCGCAAAGGATCCTTGTAAATAAACAGCAAAGATAAGCACGATCCAAGTATAATATAATTTGCGTTAATCGCGAGGTAGAAAAAAAGAGAGGAAAGAAAAAGATCTTGACACTTTGAAAAATAAAAGAGAAATTCTCCTCGGTTAACATTGCAGCGCGATAGTGTCAATGGCTGATAACGAAAAATATTCGGAATAGTGTAAAAAATAATAATACGAAAATCTTCGAAGGTAATTTAAAAAAAAAAAAAGAAGAAAATACAAATTCCTTCAATCATAATCACTCTACTGGATTTTCACTCCTTGACTAAAAAAACGAAAAAAAAAAACATTTTTTTGACGCTAATCGTACTGTAATTCTCATTTTCGTGATCGGTTTGAGCTAATCGTCACACGTGTACACGCCTTTTTTTTTTTATCAATTTTTCTTCGATGCACGATTTGTCTATCGATTGCGAAAATGAAAAAAAAAAGCAAAAAACTGTTTGTAAATAATTTATGAGAGAGCGCGTAACAGAGAATAAGAGTATGAAAGAGAAAAAGAGAGAGAGTGAAAGAGTGCAAGAGTAAATCTAATAAAACTGCGAGAAAAAAAGGGAATAAAGGAAACAGAAAATCCTTAAAAAAAATTTAAGGAAAAAAGAAGTTAAGTAAAATGAAAATCAATCGACACACACACACACACACACATGTCACTCACTTCTAATTTATAACAATTTAAGATCCAGCCGCTCTGTACTTTTTGGCGTTAAGTAATAAATGATAAACACTCGCGGAGAACGAAGGATCGCGCGAATAATATTCAAACACATGTATATGTACCTAGACACTACGCGTTACCATGGATCTCCTCTTAATTAACAGGATTTGGAATTACTCGCGCGGTCCCCATATACTCTCGACAAAAAATTCTGTATAATTAATACGGTACTAAGTATAACAATACAATAGGTATATATATAAATATATATATATATATATTTCAGCATTATTTTGTACATAAACAACTTTATCAACGGATATTCGATAAATCATCAATAAATCTATATATAAAAATATAATAAACCCGTAATTCTTGTATATTATTTTTTTCATCCAAAACCTACCTACTCCCAGCGCAAATTCATCTACGAGATTTCTCAATTTTTTTTTTTACTATTATTCCCGACCAAATTCATCCCCTCCCGAGTAATCAGTCAGGGTTCATATTTTCTTTTTGCTCCACATAAATCGAGCTACCAAGAGAGCCCAGTAGCTAATTGGCCGATAAAAATGCCGTATAAAAAAAAAAGAATGCTCAATGGTACGAAAAAGGAAGCGAGGGGAAAAAGAAAGAAAAAAAAAAATAAAAGTAGACGACGTTAAGTATCTTGGGGTATACAAGGCTCGTTTGAAGACGGCTGGATATAAATGAAAGGATAGAAAAGAAAAATGAAAAAAAAAAAAATAACAAAATCACTCGAAATCAATCTGCAATTATTGAAACGGCCATTATCGAATTTGAAAAAAAAAGAGAAACGAGGTCACAAACGTCATAAGCCGAATAAAAAATAATAAGCGCAGCAAAGTAAAGCATTAAAGACGAAGGAGTCGGAAACGTTGTGAAAATTAAAAAATTTTAATTAACAAAAAATTTTTCAAAGCTCGTCAGCCGAATTTTTATTTTGCAATTAAAAATTACGTTCTTAATTCCATACGAATATCATAAAGGCCTGTTTCCATTTTTTAACTCGTATACATATATGCGTGTCGTACGTTTAATGGGATACACGTTCACATATGTCGACGTACACGGACTAAGGTATTACGCACTCACCCATACGTACCGGGTGACTCTAATGACTCTACGCACTCGCGCAACGGTCCTTTGACTTTGAATCGCTATTACGCAGAAATTAATGGCGACACAGGGTAATACTGGGCTCCACTTCGCTCTAATTCACAGAAGCTCCATTGAATTAGCTCCTGTTTCGCAAGAGAAAGGGCGAACTCTGAACTCTGAACCTTAGAATCGCCAACACGTAACAGCATCCGTCCGAGCCCTCTATATTTAATTTTCCATAAGTCCACGCCTATGTGCAACAGGCCAGATGCACTTCGGTCGATGAAATAGAATTTTCTAACCGCGCTGATGACACACCCGTTATATAAATATTTATTATTTCTTAACCCCAATCCTTAGTACCTCTTAGCACTAATACCGGGTGACATCAGTTCACTTAGATTATACGTGCTAACCGATATTTACCCAAGTACGTTGCTTATCCAATACACATAAATCACACTGGATTCTTCCACAGTGCGTCTATCCGATAAGATTTCAGTTTCCCATATTACGTGTATTCGGGATACAAAGTACGCAGCTAGTGACAATCCCCGTCGTCCTAGTCCGTAGTAAAAAAGAAATTTGCGAAGTCGAAAGAACAAAAAAAAGAAAAACGATAGGAATGTCGTCGAAAAACTTTCTCAAGAAAATTTTCGAATATTTTTCCCAAACGCCACGTCGATGCTCGCGGATACTTTGGGAAAAGTGTCGAGACGTAAAAGTAAGTTTTCTCGTTGAAATCTTCCCGGAGTATCGCGCGTGCGAGTGAGACGGAAAATTAGGGAAAGCAGAGAAAAGAAAGAGAGAAAGTAAAAGATAAAAAGTTGGTAAAAATAAAATAAAAAAAGTCATTTCAAGACAGAATTGTTGAGATTTCGTGATATCGTATTCATCCCTCCTATCCAAGTGCTGCACCTGCATCCATAATGCACCTGGGCTTCTCTTTGATCAATGCACTTAATGCACTTAATTTAATTTCATTAAATCACGGATAGCCCAGCTGCGATCGATAAGTCCGGCAATTCAAATTATTAAACCGCCCCCCCTAAACCCCCCCTTCCTCCCCCCTCCGCCAGACGAGACCCATTTCGTTTTTAAAGGGTATCCAATACGTGATCCCCGTCAATCGTCGACCTTTCGACCCCGATCAAAAGTCAATTACGCGAACGAGACTCCGTAAGCAAACTAAAGATTGACACATTCAGCGAAATTGCTGCAAAGTCACATATTAATAAAAAAAATCATGAACAATCTCTGCCACGCGTAAAAATCGAATATCAGACGTCACGACAAGAAAATTGCGAGATAAAAAGCAGAAGAGCATAAACATGAAAACGGAAATGAAAAAAAAAAATGGCACGGAATAAAAGTCTATGAGAATTCGTCCTGGCTGAAGGATTATTGCTTGTCGGAGAACTCGAATGTTGAAGGGGCCAGTGCAGTAGCAGGGAAGAGTGAATATTGGACGTGCCAAGCAGCATGACGGATTCCGCATGCGTTTCGTGTGCGTTTCATATATATGTATATATATATATATATTCAACAGCGTTGTGTATATATGCGTAACTATATACAACAGGATATCGCGAAGCGTGTTATATATATATATATATATATATATATATATATATATATATATGCGCGCAGCAGGAACGTTCGACACATAAGCTTTGTACACACGTTGAATATAACGCACTGTAGGGGTATCCGTATGGTACTATGTATACTGTGTCTGTATATACATATATGTGTATATATAACAGAATACATATCACTCGGAGAGGATCGTAAAGGCTCGGAAACGAAACGGCGTCTGTCGGGCGAGCAGACAAGAATTTCGAAATGTTGCGTTACGCTGCTCCGCGGAACAGCTGGTATAGGTTTACGGCAGTGGAAGCGCGAAATGACGTAAACCCGTAGGAGTCAAAACGTACAGACCATCAGGACGCCACCGCAGGTTCTCCTTCAGGGTATTTCGTTAGGGTTTTTTTTCAAAGTTTCTTGACTGGCTGAATAAGCGCTAAAAGGCAGATAGAGACGGTGCTGGGACTATTTGTTGCTTTTCTTTGTCTCTCTTTTTATTATTACTCTTAGATTTCACCTTTTTGCCATTTAGAATTTTTATGATATATGTGTATATGTATATGTATATGTTAATGGAACACTGAATAATTAGTACTGAATACGAGGAAAATTTGCATGCGCGACTTTTTTTTGTCTTTTTAGCAATTATATCCCACACGCATTGCTTAATTTCGAAATTACGTAAAGGCGGGGCAGTTGGTTCGTACATATATGTATACATATATGACAAGTATACACGGTTATAGTAAGGTCATGGATATACATGTGTGTACGTAAGGTGAGAGTACAAAAAAAATTTTTTGTATTAAAAAAAAAATTAAATTGTAGGTGCGTTTAATTGTCAGAGGACCGAAAACGTCACTATAGCGGTGTTAAAAAAAAAAATTGCGACTTTCCGGAAGATATAATTTATTTACATACATGAATTTTTAGGGGAAAATATCACTTTTTATGGGAGAAACTGTCGGTCCTCTAAAGGTTAATTTAGGTTCGGACTGTACGCTTTGAGAAAAAAATAATAATTTTTTTAAATCAATCAACGAGCAAACAGTATGGAAAAAAATTATCATGGGAAAGCACGTCGAAATGAGGAAGCACGTACCAATTTCTCCAATCTTCCGCTTTCAGCCGTATATAAACTTTGCTTCTATTGATTTTTTTCTTCCTTTTTATTTCCAAAGAAATACTTGAGCTCGCTCTATCCACTTTCGACTACACTGTGCCCAACCACAGGGTACTTTAATATAAGAACCACTCTAAAAGCCCTACGAATCCATTTTCCAATCGTTAACTGGTCTATGTGGTTAAACATTTTTTTTTATCATTTCACGTAATCGTATTGGAAAATGGTGCGCGGAAAGTCTAGGTACTCCTTAATTTTTCATTGGTAGCCATTTGAATATAAAGATATGCAAATGAAATAAAATTCGTACATCGAACTGATTTATAAAAACTTACGGGAGAAGTCGGTAAGGTAGTTACCTACATGGATGATTCTACAGGGTAGCCATTGAAACGTGTAAATCAAAAACTCGAAATAAAATGACCTTACAAAAAATGACCGCGAATAGTTTCAACATCAAAGTCAAACATTTTCTCCCGAATAACGTGACGATACAAAAAATGGCAAAGAACAAAATTTATAAGGTCATAAGTCCGTCCGACATTTGGCCATCATGACAGGAAGAAAAAAGTCACTATTTTAACGCAGATAATGATAAGACGGTTGACAAAAAGGGAGATGGTCTCCAGGGGAAATATAAGTTGACGAAAGAAAATAACTAGAAACGCGTGAAAATACATCTAGGGGAAAAAAATGATATTGGCTCTCTGTCTATAAGATTCGATGTGACTTATCTCCTAGTGAAAAAATATTGCTCTCTCGCTCTTACAAAATTCCCTAGGGAATCTCGGTATAAGGCGAATGCAGAAAAATCCCATCGACGTACAGCGACTGCATATTTTTATACCGGGTGTGAAATAATAAAGGTACGAGGTAAGCGCTGCATCAAAGACACGTTAAAGCTGCAAAATGGATAATGTCGAAACGATGGTTAGCCGAAACCTAACCTAACCTCTCTTTCATTCTTACCGCCTCCTAACTACTCACTCGCTCTCCCCCCCCCCCCCTCTCTCTCTCTCTCTCTCTCTCTCTCTCTCTCTCTCGTCACTCTCCGTACAAGTTTCCAACCTGCTTCTCTTTCTTTCTCGCGCACTCCAGGTTCGCCACTCTTCGCGGGTTATTAAACTCGAATCTGGAACGCGAACTCGAATTCAGTGCAGAGTTGCCAGTGAGGTTGGGATCGGAAAGAGGGTGGTTCACCCCCCCGGAACGGGTTGAACCGCAATTTCTGTATTCTAGCAAAAACTTTTAATATATACGTTAATTGCGTAGCCGGTGTAGTTGAAAAAAAAAAAAAATTATTCTTGAAAATGAGATATACTTTCAGAATTAAAAATTCTTCGAAAAATACGTCAGGCCGAAACTTATATTCAGACACGTTAAAAGAGTTCGTAAGTTAAAAATGGAGCATTCAGAAAGGAAATGAGTTCGCACTAAAAAAAAAAAGAAAAACCTAAGAGCCGAAGACCTTGTGAAGTCGCCGAGCTATTCGACATATGGCACAGCTGCGGCTGATCCCTATTGACCTGGTGTTTCGAGCAACAATAACAATAGTACAGACGGCGATAGTAACAATAACATCAGGTATTTACGTATCAAAGACCAAACCGCAAACCGACCATTTTGTGGCTCTGGGTCAAAGTCGTAAAGGATCCGAAATTCGAAGGATCAGATCGTCGGACAAGCCCAAAGACCTAAAAGGGATACCAAAGGTATGTACATTCGAAGTATATCAAAGCACAGTGGTCTAACTTAAAAATGATAGTAGCCACGTAACCAGATAATAGAGGTCAATGAACTTCGTCAACAGATAACACACTGGTCTGTAATACAGAAAAAAAATATAGAAACAATAATGGATATCGACCCAATCTCTCTAAACAATACCATACAGGCCTATTGGACTGTTCTACTAAACTATCGATGTGATGATCATCCTAGAATCATCATTACTGATAAGATAGTCAACAAAGAATCATCAGGTTTTGAAATTCATACAGACTGCCCTGACTAAACGATCAATTGGACTGTCCTACTAAACTATCGATGTGATGATCATCCTAGAATCATCATTACTGATAAGATAGTCAACAAAGAATCATCAGGTTT
>JARQSW010000067.1:16609-56546 GCA_030142375.1 Calameuta pallipes
TGCCCTGACTAAACTATCAATATGATGATCATCCTAAAATTATCATTATTGATAAGATAATCAACAAAGAATCATCAGGTTTTGAAATTCATACACACTGCCCATCTATACTGCCCTGACTAAACTATCAATATGATGATCATCCTAAAATTATCATTATTGATAAGATAATCAACAAAGAATCATCAAATTTTGAAATTCATACACACTGCCCATCTGTACTGCCCTGACTAAATCATCAATATGATGATCATCCTAGAATCATCATTACTGATAAGATAATCAACAAAGAATCATCAAGTTTTGAAATTCATACAGACTGCCAGTAACCGAACCGAGCCCAGGTCTGAGAATACGTCTGAGGTCTTCGGATTGTAGAATCCGAGTCTTCCGCATATATCCTTCGGCGTCGGGACGCCCAGTGCGCGTAGAGAGAGCGCCGAGAGGCGCACTAATATATATGCAAATGAACTATTTGATAAATAATTCAGTTTTCAGTTGAGCGTCGGGTTACGAGAGGTTAGGATCTGCAGCTCTAATTTACCCGAATTAACTTCGTCCCCGCAAACCTCTTACTACCGCCCCTACTATTACGACTACGCCAGCAACATCAGAGTCCTGGCCTAACTCGCTACCGACCTCAGCAGCCTGGAATCCTCTTCGAGCCTTGGAATACTTAGTTACTCTTGTCTCAACACCTTCTCCCCGTTCTTATACCCTAAGCCGACTGTTGTATCCTCATAAGGCACAAGTAAACATTTCATAATTCATAATTATTCCAAAATTCGTATTTGACTTTTGATGAAACTTCCCAAAAAGAGGTCATAGGTCAATAGTGGACGGCAAATTTACATGGAACTTAAAATCTAGTAACTTTATCCGATAAGTACAACCAACCTCCATCACTTGTAAGGCATACTATTTCCCTAGTATATTTTATTTTCCTTATCAATACGAGATTCGATGCCGAAATCCAAATTAACCTGAATTGCCAAAAAGTTTATGAAAATACGCCTTTGCGACACAATAATAATTACCTCTGTCCGAACGCACGTGGGTAACAAAGGCATAACCTCCCTTCGGAAAGGATATCGAATATTACCGGAAGTCAGTGGAGCCAACCGAATCACGTGATCCCGAGAGACACAAAGAGGAAGAACGATTTAGATAAAAATTACGTAATCGCAAATTTTCAATTATAACGAACGATGTTTGACATTCCTATTCGAAAAGTCCCATGCACACAGGGCCAAAACAGGAAATGCGCCAATAACCCAAATCACAAGCACGCAACACGAAGGGACAACCTTGCACGTATAAAGCGCATACACGCTAACTTGCTTGGGTATCCAGGCAATATCGCCAGGATGGAATGTAACGTCGCCACGTTGTAAACTGTAGCATAGTTGCGACAGAAGCCAGCATAGTAGTCGAATAGTTGGCAAACCCTACAAGAGAAGGATTCCCAAGGGATGGAAGAGGGCCCCACCAGATTATAGGTTAGGTACGAGCCTGACTCGTGAATTCTCTCTGATCAGTGAAAATCAGGCGAAACCAAAATATTCCAGAGTCAATATCACGATATAAGCACAATAATTGTCCATGCCTGGGTACGTACAGTCCCATCGATAGATTTACAAAAACTTTTGACACTCGTCGCGACTGACCGTGAACACGTAGACGTTATAAGAAAAAAAAATAAAAATTTTCTATATTTAGATCGACCCAACCTAATCCAATCCAATTTACTAACGTTTTATAACCATTTTAGTGAGAAACTTCACTTCACTTTGTTATTCCACAATGCTCACGAAACGTCTAACTTTTCGTAGACGGGCGTAAATGCAACCCGGCTAACTTTATTCCGTCGGTCGGTATGGCAGGATGCGACGGCAGCGACACCACTGGATTCGAGGCGTCGCGACTCTCAGTACCTGAAGGGTACTATCACGCAATTTGCATGACTGTGGTTTCAGCATTGTCGGAATATCTTGTTTGAGATGACGAGAAACGTCGAGGAAGTTTCGTCCCGTGGGCTTTAGCTGTTCTCATCGTTTCCTTTCTCGTTCTGGACTTTCCGTACTTCCTACGCCATCTTGCTTCAAATACGTACGTACTCGTTCCTGTTTCAGTTATGTTTCCCTGTTACGCGTACCTTATATTTTTCTACGAAATTTGAGTTGCTACTCTACGTCGTGATAAAACAGGGCACCCGACCCTTCGATTTTTTTGAATTTACTGCTGCTCTACTCAATAACTTTCTTAGCTTCTGTGCGCGCTTTTTTTTTTACATGCGCAAACGAGATGGGTATGTTTATCATTTTTATGCGTGTTTCATTGTAGAGGTTTTTTTTTTGGAAAATTTAATAGCGGTTTTCAAATTCTTAATTTTGAATTTTAACCTGCCGACGCGATTGCATCTAACGTGCACAGAGTCATCAGCAGACATGTGGACGTCGGGAGACGTATATAACTACATATATGACCGCATATAGGCAGTTCTGCTAACTGGACGACAATGGAAACCTGAACGTCCATTCAATAGCTGCGGATAGCCTGGTTAATCCTATTTTCAGAATGTTGCCGATTGCTGGATGATTGCGTGGCTTGGTGATTTTGTTAGGTTAGGTTAGGTTAATTTTCTCCTCAAGGGAGGGACAAATATGAGCACGTGAATTCGGTATGAGGTTTCGAAATTCCACTAGGAAGGTTATCCCCCTTTTTCACGTGACACTGATACGTATCATGTGGAACATTTATCAAGTAAGAAATGTCTGTTATTCCACTTTAATCTTACATGCAGTATATTTTTCTAGACGGATTCGTGCGCCGAGGCATTTTTAATATTTTTACGAACAATGTAACTGAAAGTTACTAGATAACGTTTTGAGATGTGTAAAAAGAATTTTGAAAAATTCGATCGGATAATGGACTAGAGAGGTCAATTGATTGGATATCTTATGGAATATAATGTTACGCAAAGCCTGCGTGTCGGGAACGCCTGCAGATGGACTTTACCGTTAGATTTGATATATAGATATATATTTTATATATCAGAATTGAGCGGTACAAAATACACGGGCATGTCTAGTCGATTTATATTCAGTCAATAGTAAGTAAATATATTTTGTGTAAATCAGTGGTTGGTGATATTCTTACAATTTTGTTACCATCTGTTGGTAAGAAGGGTGTCGGTAAAGTCACTGCTGCCGTGAAACGCGTCGTCTGAAGGTGGGTACACCAGGGACCTGAAATACCGACGTTTCGAATGCACCTAATGGCGGTATCGACTAAAAATAATTTACTTATCTCCGGTCCTACGCCGTCGGTATTTAAATGACGAATTGTTGATAGGTCGGTAAAGTAGAAATCAAGATGAAAAAATTGTCAGATATATTTGACGTTTAATTTTTTTTTAATCTATATTCTTGCTTACTCCTCCTACATTGATTAAGATAACAATGAGATTCGGACATGTACAAATACAATTTGGTATTATCAAATACGTTCAACGCTAATAATTCTTTATTCGTTAATTTCACACGTTCGAGGTGCCAATGGAAATCGAACTTATTAACACATCAAAAAATTCTATGAATTCCCATAGGAAATGCGTCCAACCAAATGTCCAGAAGATACGTGACAGGAAATTTTTCCGTGACCGCAAAAAAAATATATCGCATCCACCAAGCAGAAAAGTCCACTGAATGCAATCGAGAACACACGCGAATTACGTTCTCATTCAGGAAAAATTTCACGCCTACCCGGGCATCCTCAAACACATGCAATTACCTTTAATATCAGTTCGCAGAATCCGACAAACCTGTTCGATCGTCCGATCGTAACAATTTCCTCGGTCGAATTTCAAAATTTCAAAATAATTTTTTGCATTCAAATTTCCCACAAAAAAACCTCAATCCCCATTATCCAATAAATTATAATAGCAATTAACAAACGTTCATCGAATCTTATCGCAATCAACATAATTAATCATTTTAATTTCTAATCTTGCCATAACCCTAATTCAATCGTTAAAGAGCCAACGAGCTAACCTAACGTTTCTTTAATTAAACTATTACGTGCATCAACTGCGTCGTCTCGTGCTTTTCAACAGATCCTATATGGTACAGCTTGGCAGCTGTGGCGTCAAACTAGAAAAAAAAAAAAAAAATAAAAATCAAATCTCGATCTCTGCAGTCTATCAATATGTAAACTTCGAAGACTTTGAATGACGATAAAGCATCGATAAGGGATAAGCAAAATCCTATTGACGCAACTTCTACGTGTTACGGTAATAACAACTGTATCGGCCGCGCTTTGCGTTTCCGTCTCGTCCGTTTTATGGTGACAAATTGCACAAGAGCCCACGTGACATATATAAACAAAAATTAACGATCGATCCTACGACGAGTGACAATACCGACGGAGATCGTCACGATGTATTTTTACCGTCTCGTACGATACCACTACGGTACTAATTTATCAAATTAGATCGTTTGATAATTCGTACAAGGAACTTTACGAATTTGTAATTTAAAATGAATCACTCGGTCACCCAAGGACTGATTATCTTCTTCTCGTGTTAAATTATCGCCAAAACGGATATGACGTCCTGATAATTTTTTGATTGTGATCTCAAGTGCTACCGGCAATTTCGGTTACGCGTCACAACGACGACGCTAATGATCCTTGGAAATTACTCAGCCGACATTAAAATCGTACGAATGCAGCAGCTCGGCCATCTGGAACAACTGCAACTGACGACTTGTTGCATTGGAGTTTGGTCAAGGAATTGGCAGAAGGTTGCGACGACAATTTCTGTGATTAATAACTGTGCTGGAATGTCAGGAGGAGATATGACTAAATGTGAAAAACAATATAAACAAATATTTACGATAGGTGATAATTCATCGTGAGAATGTCGACGGTGGATGATTAAAAGGTATGTTTATTCAATTATGTTATTAGGATTGGACCAATTGATTGTAAGATACGTAAGATGATAATTTTGAAAAAAAAAACAAAATTACTGCTCTCTGAAAAATTACTGCTTTTTGAAATATTACTGATTTTTGAAAAATTAATGGTTTTTCAAAAATTACATATTCATTCGTTTACCAAGAAACGCTTTATCCGTCGTACATACTATCTTTGACTAATGTGACAGGAACACGGGGATGCTAAGTTATACGTTAAGTGGTAATAGTAGAGCGCTGTAAAGATAAGAACCCGTGTAATGACCATGTGCTCAAAAGAAAAACGATGCACTTTATATTCGAGTGCATAAGGACAGTCGAAAGGATGGAGGTTGCAGTGAAAAAATTATTGATCGGTAAATTGAGTTAAATAATAAGATAGGGTGTAATCGGTTGGGCTGATTAAAGTGATACGAATGACGAAGCTGCAATGTCAAGTGTAAAATGTATGGAAGAGGAATTGGAAATAATAATAATAATAATGGCGGGCGTAAAGTTTCAATGTAATATATAAGATGTTCTGTGTCGTTTGGCACAGCGTGATTTTCCATTGCGAAACGTACGGAAGTTCATGGGATAAGAGTCAAAATCATTAATGATAACATTAGGAAGTGGTGGGGATAAACGAATCCGATAGAAAAGTCAAAGGCAGTCGAAATAGCGCATAGTAGCGAATAACTTACGGAGTCGGCAGACAGTCGAGGCATAGTATATAAATAATACTTCGCACATAGTTGGTTCAGTCCGGTCGCGACCATCGCACCTGCAACAACATAATGCGATCCGTAACCTGGTCTCAATAGTTAAATTGCAGCTTAACAAAAAATTGTTCACGTCTTGTACATTAATTATACCTGTAATCGTAGGTGGATCGTATTAGTATTTATAATAGATATTTTTTTTTTTCAATATCATAGAAAATTTTTCGAAAAATTGAATTTTGTGATTTTATCATCGACCAAGAAAACGGCTGTACCGACAGTGCATCGAAAAATTCGAATTTTGGCGAATTTTCATCCAGCAAGAGAAAAGATATTTACGTATCGCGATGTCCCACGATAACCTTGGATTTACATCCAGCACGGTGAGTCCGAAGTGATTTTTGAAATTTTTATGACAATAATTATTAATTTTGAAATTTTTTTTTTTTTTGGCATGCGAAAGGAAAGACAATTAATTTCGCATGTCAAGGAACGTACTGCGTGACGATATGATAATTGATTTGATGTGAAAGTTTGAGTTTGCGTGATTTATATATATATTAATATGTGACGGTTTTTTGAAGTGGAAAATTACCAAAGAACTTTTGATTTATGGATGGAAGATTTTTTGTTTTTGACTAATCAATCTTTCGAGCCGATCGTCAATATTTGCTTTCGTCTTTCCTCTAAAATCACCGGTTTCGAGTTCTTATTTAAAATAATTAGCACGTCAGAGTTATGTGGGCGCCGTAAAGTATTTTTTTCTATTTTGAGATTCTGGTTTATATATATATATATATATATACATATACAAAACAAAAATGTACTTCATCGATATTCCCTGCCATTAGGTTCTTCGTTCTATTTTCATGCTTAGCCTTTTTTGGATTTTTAATAAATTCTAATTTTACTTTAACCCTTTCAGTGCGGAGTTCTTCAGATTTTAACGCGTACCAGACAAATATATGCACCCTTAGCGCTAAGAGGGTTAATAATGATTAAATTTTTCACTCGCGAAAGCCTTGATACGAATCACTTCGCTCTGTCGGTAAACAATTTAATTACACTAATTATCACTGACCTGCGACTTACAGGTGATGATTGTTAATTCATAGTGCGAAACTCATCACATATATAGCATTGCCATTATATGCGCCTCGTGCGATTTACACTGTTATATAAATTATAAAACCGATGCGGCGCGGTCAAATTGTAACTGTTTAAATTTTAGAAAAAAATCCAAATCCAAACCCGATTAATTGTCATTTTGAAAATTTAGTTTCCTGAGACACGTCATGAAAATAAAATAAAATAAAAAAAAATTTACGCACGGTATCCGATTACGTCTTATTAACTCAACTGATTACAGGAAGATCGTAATTTCGCTATATAGTCCGGCTCAAGTGGCTTAAGGTCGTGTCTTTGAATGACAGTCATTAAGAGTCAATTCTTAAAGAATGCATAAGGGCCAGTCATCTTGTCAACGGAACGTGTCTGTTATGTCTGTCAACATAATTTAGGACCCTTGCAAATTGGTCATTGGCAAATAAAACCTGACAGTTCATCAGAGTTCATCAACATCATTCATCATCATCATTTTGCTAATCTTTGCCAAAGAGTACAATGACAATTTTCTAATTCGTAATTCATCCGAATTATTTACGAATCACCGAAAACGATGATTTCAATAAAAATTTAATTTATTTCTATCGAGACAAATGATTGACTCCAAATCATTTGATTAATCATTAAAAAACAGTTATTTCCATTCTACTCACTTGATTTGGCCAAAATTAAAGGCGTCGAGTTACACGAATAACGATGCAGTCGAGATGCACTTAAAAATGCATAGGATCCTTAAGAATGCATTTAAATGCATTTTTAATCTCCGTACAAGATTTTTTCGATGGCTTGAAAAATACAGACAACAAAGGCACCACAATTGGGTGCAAATTTATCTTTTAACCAAGGCGCCGTCGTGAATGCAACTGACAAAGGCGGTGCACTCTCTGTGTATGTCAATAATGCACTTTGGAGCTTATTGTCCAGATGCATTACGCCGATGCACGTAGCTGAATAAGTCACACTTGTATGCATATTGACCTAGGTGATTCTAACTGGTTTCACAAGGTCGGATCAGTTCCGCCCGGAAAGTGTAATTATTCCAGTTAATTATAATAAAATATAATACGTGTCATTAGGCTGTGTGCAACAATCGAGCGTTGCATCGGTCACACTGGTCTGTTGTAAAATGCATGCAAAATGCATCTTAAAGATCGTAACAATCGTTTTTATCATTGTTATCGTAAAACTCGTGCATTTATATTTTTTTCTACTTCAATTTTGCACAGTATACATCTAATACGATTGTTATCGATTTTGTCTGCGTTTTTTGTCCCCGATTCAATGCTTTTCATATTATTTGATATTACGTATTTTTTCAACCTACTATTTGCTTGCAGCAATATTAAAAACCTGTTCTCTGATCATTTCTTGATAATAATCACGGAAAATGTCAAACTATCTCGTCTTACGGAAATAGGATTTTTTTTTTTTTTTTCGAGATAGCCATCTCATTTACGTTGTACGGTGACAAGGTAATAAATTATTCGTTTGCATCAATTCTGTGAATTTTTAAATCTCATTCTCGTATCTTTCCACGTAACACACGGCAACAAATAAATGAGTACTGAATGCAGTTGATTTTCATAGAGTTTATACGTATCGGTTTATATATATATATATGCATACAGTAAAGGATGCTCCGATACTATTGACATCTTCAAAAAGGACAATTCGGCACAAAAAAACCTGTAAGATATTTATGAATTTTTCAAATTTCTTTTCAAAACCAGTTTCTACAATTGTTTTGTTTTTTAACACTCATTATCATCAGTATTGTCGTTATCGCTGGAAACATTTTTTTGTATCATTGCACGATAAGTGGGGAATTAGTCTTAAGCCTGTTAGTAAATGACACGCGACATTAAGCGCGATTCTGAATTTATGTTCCGAAAAAAGTAAATAGTAACATTTCACTTCGTAATACACTTCTCTAATTGACACTGAAAAAACATTACCCTTGGTTTTGGCTAAATTGGTGTTCACGGATGGCGAAAAATATTTACTAAAAGATTTTTTGTTACTTCGACAGGTACTCCGTGAGATGGACTGAAATGGACATTTGGGATGATGAAACATTTTTTTTTTTTAACTATTTAATTTGCCACTCAGGAACTCTAATTAAATCAATCAAACTGTATTTTTGTCCCATTGTACGCATCATTAAAATACGCACACGCCGCTTGTATATATATATATACCTATTACATATAAGCTTAGGAAATTTTTATTTGATTGCTTAACCAAAAAGTGACATGCGACTCGTAAAGATAAAATGAAATAAAAAAATGAATTATAAATAACGCAAATAACACGGCACATAATCGAGGCGGATGTCAAAAAATTTTTTTAATCCGACGTGAAATATATTTTTACTACTAAAAATTTATCACTTCATTATTTGAAATCCGTTTAACTTTATGCCGCCCGAAATCCTATATTATCACGAAATTAGTGACTTAACATTTGATAATAAACCTCATTTGAACGTTAAAAATTTGAAAATTTGAAAAAAAAAAAGTAATTTATCGGATGCTTTATCACTTTTGCACTTTACTGCACGTGATTCGGACAGAAAGATGCTTTCTCAGCCACTTTGACAGAACGGACAAGTACAACTGTTAGATGATCATCATCAGCGTAAATAGTTGGATTGATTGACCCCTGAACTTTTCTTCAGAATGAGCAATCACGATAATTTAAAAATGACTGCATCAACTTATTATTGGTAATTCAGAAGGATCGATTGGCCGATTCGCAATGACAGTCATCGTTTGCGCAACGAGAGCAGCGCGTACCCGTGCAAATTACAGATACAGAACGACAAAACAATGCAATTCAAAATCGAATCGCATTCGATTTGACGAGTGACGGCTTTGATGATTTTCGGCAAACAGCCAAAGGACTGTATGTCTAAATTGAGAATAAAATTAAATAATACAAGACAATTTAGTGTCATCCTGATTTACATACCATTCATACTGTCACACTGTACGATAATCCTACCGCGTCCAGTATTTAAAAAAAGTATTACATAATTTCTCCAAGACACTCTTATGCGCCAGCATCTCTCCGACCGAATTTGTCTTTTTCATTTTATGCGCATCGTCATGCTTGTTGCGCATTCACGAAAAATGTTCTACCGTCACTGAAAGATTCTTGACGTAGTCAATGATAAAAAAAAAAAATGTATTCACTTCTTTTAGACTTACCGGATAAAACCGGATCCCACGCGCTCGTCCACGCTCACCTATTTATTTTTGGCCACCCGTCGAATTCCAATAGACCTATCTAAGCATGTGTACGCCGCGATAGCACGCTAACCTCTAATGATTCACGTCCGCATAACTCGAGTCGTGTGCCAAAATTTTCGCGATACTCAAGCATAGCGCAATATTATCAAACACCGATCTGCCACTACTGTCAGCTTAATATAATCCCGTAAAAGTCATCGAATAATTAAATCTATTATCAAACACCGATCTGCCACTACTGTCAGCTTAATATAATCCCGTAAAAGTCATCGAATAATTATATCTATTATCAAACACCGATCTGCCACTACTTTCAACTTCGTATAATCCCGTATAAGATTTTGAATAATTATATCTGTAACGGTTTAACACGAAGCCCTGCTGACAGTTCGTTATTTTTTCGTATGGTAAAACAGGCGACCGCAGCGCCATCTACCAGTTACAGTTACGAACTACTAACCCATGGCGCTCAAAAACTGTACGACTCTGTCGTAACGTATCTTTTCATTCCTGCGTGGCTGTGACGATTAATGTGATTCCTTCGGTGACACTCTTTACTCTTTAACTTCATAGCAATGGCATCTCGGTATTAAATACAGTGCCAAGGAGAACGAGCTATTTAATACCGTCCGGTTGGTTACTTGGCGAATGCGGTCATTACGGAAAATTCCACGTGCTTGGAATTACTGATTTTTCAATTTATAAATTCCAATTACGGATTACAGCGCGTACGAAGGCGAATTCGTTGAATCCACCTGGAGAAGGAGTCTAGGATAAAAATAACTGCTGAAAAATAATTTTCGTCCTGTAAGTCCGTCAATATTTCTTGTACTTGTATTAAAATTATCGTGAATTTATTAGACCAATCAAATGATATCTCCGGCGTAACGTAAATTTAGTTACTGCGTCTATTTTGGGTATTTGCTTCGGTACTGCTTTTTATTCTGGATTTTAAACCGGTTTAATTGTAGGAAAACTGTTCTAAGCGTATCCACTCCGACAGTGTTATGGCATTAAATGAAAATTCGTGATAAAAAAAATTCAATATTGTGGACTGTTAGATTTTTATTTTACAGCGTCTTTATGTATATATATACGAGTACTTGACTAATGTTTATAAACACCGTAATGACATGATAAATATTATGATTATGTGCCAATGATGACGATGACGTGCAAACTTCATTATCACTCGATACAGATTGTATATTTAATAAGCGATGGAAAATTCCATTCGTTACATGGCAATATATCATGTAGAAAATCTGAGGAAAGAGGACAATTTTTTGTCACAACATTCTTATTCAAATACGAGATACCGGTAGTGTTAATACCCTGTGGCTGGTAAAGTACTGCTGCCGGAAGCTTATCCAGGTAATAAAATAAAATTTCGTCACCAAAAGAAAATCTTCAAGTTATTTTCGATCGAAGCCGTCAGGGCTTTTGGGGCTGATAGAAATAACTTCCTTTTTTCTCAAGGTTTCAACTTCTAAAAACCGGTCTTCGATTCGCGAAGTCTGCGGGCGGTTATAAAATTAGACGGGAAAGAGGAAAATTTTTTTTAACGTGGGATCCGTCGGTGAAGATTGGCCAATGTGTGCTATGCACGTTATATATACATACATATATATACGCTATACATATATACCTTGCCTCAGTAAATTAGTACAAGGCTTCGCTTTAACCTGTAATTAATTAAATAAATTTTCTATAAAAATTTTCTCCTTCAGGAAATCCCACGAATCTTATCGGCCGTAGATAATAAACAATTGGACGCGTCCTCAATGAATTTCCAAGACCGAATTGTTCAAGGTTAAAAATTCTGTCCTCGATGCTGTAACCGAAAAAGAAAAGATATAACAACTCGGATTTATATGCGGTCCATTAAATCATAATAGCAACTTCCTCGTGACACGTACCAGACGTAGACTTCAAGGTATGATTCTCATAAAAGGGTAACGAACGACCATCGAATTTACACGCCCAAGGTGAAGTTACTTTATGAGGAAGGTCTAAGTTTATCATACGAAGGAGGACATTTCAGAAGTTTTATTTAGTACGCTTTTATACGACGTGGCAATCCGAGTATCCACAATAGGGAAATACTCGTCATTCAATCGGATTGCTCACAGTCAGTCCTACACGTATCTGCTCAATGCATTTTTCAACCACACATTGCGAAACAGGATTCGCTACGTATCGCAGTGACCATGGGCCAGGGTCGCGACTCCATAGAAACTTCATGGACATTTTCTATAGCGGGGCCGATGAAATCTGCAGCTGAATACAAAGGTGTCAAAGTACTGACGTTGTAAAAAAAAAAAGAAAGATCGCAAAAAATGAATGAGATGTTGCAAAAATGAAGAAAATTAATTTTTTATGATTCTGTCTGTTTCTTATGTACGCGAATAATTGTATGTTATTACACTATGGGAATTCGGAATTTGCTAAAATTTTAGCGTATTAGTTACAAGCGGCTCGTATATTCATATCTATTCTAATACACGATTTACGCACTTACGAATTATTCTGTTTGCCTCGTTAACGAGGATCTATGGTCGGTCCACGTGTTTGATGGTTTTTTTTTTTTGACAGATCGAAAACAACAATCTCTAGCAAGGTACACGTGTCGCTACGTCAAAGTTTTGTTGCGAAATATGTATATGCTTGGTTTTGCATTGAAGATATTTATCTATTTTAACATATATTTAGAGTTTTGTATACAAAACCACGTGTCATTTGCTAAGGATAATTCGTGGAGTAAATATATGTATATAGCAGTGTGAATGATCGTGGAAATGACAGTAGATTGATAAAAAAAATTTCTTATACGAATATATATATTTTTTTTTCTTCGCTTTTTTTTTTTAAATGCGCTTGTCTGTTCTCTGTGGGTACTTAAACGCGAATAAATTATTGACAGTCAACGGATCCGCCGCTGCCGTTACTGACCTTGCCGGACATTCTCCTTCCTAGAGTGAAAGGAATAGTTACGTTATAACCGTTTACGTATGGAAATGTTATATGGCGATTTATTGGCTCTATATATGATTGAAAATTGATATTGGAATTTGTATTGTTTTCAAGACACTGTTGCGTAAGGCTCTTAATGAAATTGAATAAAAGGCGAAAAAAAGAATGTGAGATCGAGTAACGTAAGGGTTAATTAAAATTTTGCAAAAAATACGTAGCTCTTATATTTTGGAGAAAAAAAATATTTTGCACAGTTTTTTTTCTTTTTCGATTTTTTCCCTTTTCGAATTGAATTCTTAAGGCGCTGTACTTTGCCATGCGTGTGGATACAAAAGTTATGATTTAGAAGGGGAAATTATGGGAACAAGATGACGGGAGGCTCCTGTTTTCTGAGTCATCGAATAATGAGTCATTTTTTTTACTAGGAATCGGAAACGAGAGATGTGGCACGGTAACCTTCGAATTAATAGAAAATTATAGGAATCAAGAAATGGATTGTCTGACATGAACCATTAATGAGATGTATGGTTACTTACGATGCATTTTGATGATGTTGATGACTCCAATGATTGATGACTTCATCCTTAGACACTTCCGGCACTGTTCAATATATTTTTTACTTTATGTTTAAGAATGCTGTGGACTCGAAAAATCGATTCTCATCGACGGCGGATACTCGAAACAGGTGAGTGTGAGAAAAAAATTGTTTCAAAAAAAAAAAAAAAAGTCTAATTTTTGTACACGTAACAACAGCGAAATGAAGTAATTGCAAAATTAAGAAGCGACAGGTGATTTGATAATTGTATATCAGAACTACTTGAAATTATTGTTTTTAATTTTGATCCATTAAAAGATATCGATTTTTTATTCAAAATCCATTATAGTTACGGCCCCAAGGAAAATGCAAATGTCTACGTTGTCGAGCTCGAGGACAAGAAAAAAAAATACATTAAGGAACTCGAAGGCGATTACGAGCCGTACGAACATCGGGAAGTACAACATGCAACCACGTGAGTATGAGTTAATAATTTTTCGAATGAAAATTCAAATTTGGAAAATTCGAGAAAAAATGCAGTGTCGATTTTCTTCATATTGAATACAGAGATAAATAAAAAGATTTAACGTTTCGCACCTTTTTACGTAATTATCACCGAAGGTCACTAACGTCTTACGTTTAACTACGTGAACAGCAAGATGCGCAATACGACCGAGTTGCATTCAATTTGGACCACTTCAATTCAAATTTCCCGCTATCGAGTTTCATTAGATAATTATTTCAATTCTCTGTGTATCCTGGTGTCAATGTTATCCTGCGATTTTGCGGATCCGCCTTTAGCCGGTTTTTCTCACACGCAACCCCGCCCACGTTCCAAGTGAAACATGCGCGTCACAATTGTGAATGTAACCTGACGAAGGTTGAAACAGCCCACCCTATATTATCAGTAGCCCTCGTATAAAAAAAAAAAATTGCAATCACCCAAAAAAAAAAATCTTAAAAATTTAACACGTAAAACATACATTTCCCGATACAATAAATAAAAATTTCACCGCACTTTCTCCGGCCGAACCAGTTCAGGAGAGCAGCGTACATCATAATTTCGATTTACAAGGAAAAAAAAAACGAAACCAGGTAAAAAAGGAGAAAATTGAATACACGAAATAAAAAATAAAAGGCACCTCGTGGCTACGGCCCTGAGGAACTCGTTCGTTATTCCGTCGTCGCGGTTGGTAATGAATAGAAGCGACGCTGTAAATCACAATTAACAAGCGTCACTGCTTTCTTCCACGTTCGTCTCACCACACACACGTGCCCCTGCATATACGTCGTAACTGCACACATGAACCTTTACGCAATTAAATACATATATATACCACCAAGACATATATATATATCAACAAGACAATCAATTGACAATGCATTTGAATTCTATTCTCCAATTAGTAAAAACCATTAACTAATTTCCACTGTTTACCTAATTTACAGAAATTCCGAGACCCTCTTCCATCTTCTTAAAGGCAGTTTAGGCACCGGTATACTCGCCATGCCAAAGGCCTTTTACGATGCCGGCTACGTAGTCGGTCTTATCGGTACCTTCGTGATAGGACTCCTATGCACTTACTGCATCCATCTCCTTATAAAATCGGAGTACGAATTATGCAGGCGACGAAAAGTCCCCGCACTGAGTTATCCCGCGACAGCAGAAGCAGCGTTCAACGAGGGTCCGTTGATTTTTCGAAAATTCGCCAAAGCCTCCGTGTAAGTATTTTTCTTTTTTACATTTACGTAACAGCAATGCAACTGCAATTTCACGGTGCACAGGCATCGTAACTCGTTGCACGATCTGCGCAAAGCCACGATATTATTATATCTCCTTTTTTTTTTTTTTTAATTCCTATCCCCTTGCATCCTTCGGAAACACAGAGGCGGTACCGTAACAATTTTTTGACCAGTCACTCCTTCGATTTTTGGCAACGATCTTTTTTTATCTTCATTATTATTTCAATCACTCTTACCTCTTGCAATTCCATGACTATCGCTATTAGCACAGACACCGTACAGGTGACCATTATTGACTATTTGTAATACAAAAGACAGCAGAGACCATTTAATGGTAAGTAATAGTAGGTCAAGCACCTACGGCGCACTGTTACAAAACTGTAAAACTATGTAAGTTACGGCAATGCGTTACACCAGTGCCCAGACAATCGGTTTGATAGTATCGGAGTAATGCAACGACTTAATGATTATTAAGTAATTTTACCAGGGCGATAAAGATCTTCGCTACGAGCGTGTGAAAATTTTTGCGGTAGTAGGTGTGATGATAAAAAATAGAAACGTCGAGGGAAAGTATTTGGAAAATATCATAGGGGGGAGGGGGAGGGGGGAGGGGGGAGGGGGGGGGGATGAAATGATAATCGAAAAATAATTATTATTATTTCCATTCGGAAACAATGAGTATTGATGATTATTATTATTGTTATTTTTTTTCTCTTATCATTACAGCCATGTCATTAACGTCTTCCTCTTGATTTATCAACTGGGCACGTGTTGCGTGTACGTCGTGTTTATCGCCACCAATTTACATTCGGTAAGTGACCCATAAAAAGGTGCACGTATGTACATGTGGACAAAAATTTGTACTCCGAGTATGAATGAAAAATTAAGTTTAAGAACCTGATGTTTGAACCGACAAAGAAAAGCTAACGGTAGCGAAGTAAAAAAAGGAGAGATGGAAAAATGTGAGATCGGAAATATCATTGGAATTCAATTATCGTGTCATCGACTACGGCGCGGCGAGAAGTCGAGAATCGTAAAAAGTATTAAAAAAAAAAAAAAACAGTCTATCCGGGTCAGGGAAACAGGTAGCAAAATCATGAGAATGATCGGAGAGCCGTAATCGAAAGCGTATCGGGCCGATTATTTGCTGGGAATGCTGACACGGTTTCCTGGGTTAGGTAATTTGGTACCAATGATAACCAGAATCGTTATTGAGTCTGATTGAAGGAAAAAAAAAAAAAGAGAAGTGAATCGGTAATATTATTATTATTGTCCGTTGACAAATGTTGCACTAAAATCGAAAGCGTTGATATTATGTCGAGTAAAGGGAAAAATTTATATTACGGTCTTGCGCAACGCGATAACCATGAAAGAGTACCGGAAGTCGTCGTTGTTGTCATAAAAATAACACATGACTTTTATACTTCCGCGCGCCCTTGAAAGCTTATCGGCGATTCGTTAAAGTCAAGAAAATCGCGCAGGACTTTCTGTGACAAAGTTAAAGAAACGCTTACGCTGAAAATTCGGATATCACCGATGCAACTTAAAAACGTGTCTCGTTGACGGAAATGCATTTTGAAACTGCATGGGAATGCAGTTGGCAAAATATAATTTTTTTTTAATAGCAGGAAAAAAAAATGTAATATTGATTTCTTACAGGCACTCGACAATTACGTGCCTCCTATCGACGTAAGACTGTACATGCTCATGCTGCTGGTACCGCTAATCCTTATCAACTGGGTGAGAAATCTGAAGTTCCTGGCGCCGTTTTCGATAATCGCAAATGCCGTAACTTTCATCAGCTTCGGCATAATCATCTACTACATCTTCAGAGAAGTGCCAAATTTTGAAAATCGCGCGCCCGTCGGTCAGGTTCAAAATTTCCCGCTCTTCTTCGGTACCGTGTTGTTCGCCCTGGAAGCAATTGGCGTGGTGAGTAAAAAAAAAATATTTGATTACCCTTACCGTTAATGAAATTGCCCGATGATTATTTATAAACGTTAATTTTATTTATCGATACTAATTCTTATATCTTTCGCGCAGATAATGCCGTTGGAGAATGAGATGAAATCTCCAAAATCTTTTGGCAGCAATTGCGGGGTCCTCAACATCGGCATGTTCACTATCGTCTTTCTTTACATGGGACTGGGCTTGTTCGGGTACATTTGTTACGGCGATAACATCAAAGGAAGCATAACCCTTAACCTTCCCGACGAGATATTGGCCAAGGTTGTACAAATTCTTTTGGCTCTTGCGATATACGTCACACACGCCCTTCAGAATTACGTGGCCGTCGATATTGCCTGGAACGATTACGTTGGTCCTATGTTCGAAAAGAATCCAAGGAAAGTCGTATGGGAATACGTGATGAGGACCTTCCTTGTTCTGATGACGTGTGAGTACGGTTAATAAAAATTTAATCAAAAAAAAAAGAAATTAAATTTAAGAATAATTTTACACAGTTTTACCCACCTTGGAGACTTAACACGAGTTTCACTAGTTTGCTGCGGTTTTGCGAGCATATCGAACGAGGCCTAGAATTATTTATATACACGTACAATAGCTGTCGCGTGAGCGTAAAATACGCAAATAAACATCGTTGTCTCCTGTTGGCTACAACCTTATTCATTTTTCCTACGATTTCTTCTGTTACAGTTTTGTTGGCCGTCGCCATACCGGAACTCGAGCTCTTCATTTCCTTGTTTGGCGCACTCTGTCTCTCCGCACTTGGACTCGCATTTCCGGCCATCATTCAGACTTGCACCTACTGGAACGTAATAGGACGTAACGAGAAGATCCTGATGGTCGCCAAAAATGCGTCCTTGGTGGCATTCGGTATGCTAGGCTTAGTCGTAGGCACGTATACCAGCCTTAGGAAGATAATCGAGACATTCTCGTAATTCACGGCGATACCGAGAGATGGCGACACTCGCGAGTATCGGTAAGGAAGACGCCCCGGTGGGTAAAGAGGAAACGTTATGGCGTCAATGATCGTAAAGTTTCCTGCACCGGTACACGCCCTATCGATGGTCCATTTTTGAGGACGATATAAATATAAATACTAGATTACGGATACTCCACGAATGACTATATACATATATGAGTCATTATCAGTTACAAAAGACATTACGTGCATCTCGTACCAGAATAGTAGGTAGAAGTGTTTCCGGGCAATTCTTTCTAATTACAGTCGGATTTCTCTGTAAGCTACAGTTTTCCTTTTTCCTACTAACCAATCCAGTTTCGAGCATACAAACGCCTGAGCCATCCCCAACTTATCCATGTTCCAGAAACTATAGTCAGTTCGCAAGTTGATCGTGTCTTTTTGACAGGTGAACAACAATGAAGCTTTATCACGGAATTACTAAAACGTATAGTCAACGTCAAAATCATACCATTACAGTTTTTGACCTGTCAAAAAAAAATTTACTTACTACGTATATACGTTTATATTCAACTATGACGAGTACAGGCTGATTCACAAATTTCACTTTCCGTCTCGGTGCCTTAGCGTCTGTATCAGTATTCGTGTCAGGACAGTGATCTGCGACGATATATTTACTAAACGGACGTTACTGAACAATGACGAATTTTTAACGTCTGAACGGTGTCGGTACTGTATGGCACGCATGGATGTGAATTAGTCTTATGGCGACGAGTGTCAAACTTTGAGTGACGACGGGAGGGGGGTGTCTGGAGATGAAGATGGCTGATGCTCAGACGACTTCCGTACAAACAATTTCGGTACCGAGCCTGTTGCTTGTAGAGAGGTCCGATTGTAGATGAATTGCAAAAAAGAAATGAACGAAATTATCCAAGATGAAAGAGATTTACGAATGTCGATTGAGACTAATGGGCCAGGAAGTGACGTAACGATCCCAGTGATGAATAAATGGTTGTGGTGATACAGGTTGTATTAATACGTGTTGTATTAATGCATAGTCAAGTTAACGAGACACGCGGTATATATTTATAACGCTTTAATATATTTATCTACGAAAAGACGAAAAAAAGAAAGGACGGAGACCGATTAGAGGGTTAAATTTTTGGAAATAAAAAAATACAAAAAATCGTTTAAAAAAATTCATGAGCTCGCATGAGACTCGAGCTACTCTTATAATTATATATTTTTCTTTTTTCTTCCTGCGGAGCATTTTTAAGTGTTTCAGTATTTTGATAAAACTGTGTGATACTCTTGATATGCATATCGATACGAAGGACGCTAGTGTTAATTATAATTTTAACGTAAGGGACGCGATGATGGAAATTTATTGATTTGAATGATGCAATTCAATCTCAGTTCCAGGTTAATTCCAAAAAATATTTATACAATCACAGCGTACTGCGCGGTATGAAGTTAATATTTTTTTTTAGTTTGACAAAAAAATATTCAAAAGACAAAAACGCGTTCCTAGTCTCAACCTACTGGGCACTGAAGTTGCCGTTTCTCAGTGTAGGGTGCGCTGTGCGTCACTTTTAGTTCTCAAGCTTCCCGCATGTCGCCACCGTTCGCTGTACGTATGGATCGCTCCCACGAATAGTACAAGTTCTATTAAGGTCAGCAGTGCAGTGCCCACCGTGATTATTTTTTTTCGTATTCACGTGTGTACGGCCCTGGTACCTAATGTATACCGGTAAACGGGATTAGGAGTTACGTGCGATTAATCCAATTTTTTGTGTGCATTAAAAGTCTCAGTTTCTACCTTGAGTGCGCTGCTCGGTTTTTTGGGAGGGCGCGGGAAACGGGACCGAAAAGTAACTAGGGTGAAATTAATACAATAATTAAATATTGTATTCGATAAAGGGGGAAGGTGAGTACGGCGCACCTGAAAAGACAATTTTTCTTTTTTCTTTTTTCTTCTGATTAGTTAACTATTTTATCTGCGTAAATTTTTAAGCATGTCTCTTTACGATCGATAGACGTCTCAGTTATGGATATTATTAACTTGGTATTTTTTTTTTTTTTTTCTTGTCATTCTTATCCTTCGATTTCGTCGTTCGCTTTGTTATCTCTCTCATTGATTCGTAGACAATCTACTGCTGGCAGTAAAACTATTTTGTATATAATTGTGTAAACTTTTTCGTTTGCTTTTTTCATTGTTAGTTTTAGTTTTATTATGTATTTTTTTTTCCTTGTCTCCAAATCGAATATAGACGATAGAGACAATCCATTGTAAATAAAAGTGACGATAGTATCGACGGGGCAGTAATTTCCATAAGAAAAATTTGCCCGCGAAAATTCAAATATACGAAATCACCACCAATCGTCGTCCAGAGACTTTTTCGTCTCTCTTAGTTTTATATAAACGCAAAAACACAGATATATATGTATATATATATCGAAATGAATTTACACGATCGATGATCAATGATCGACGAGACTTTTAGTAAGATTTTATCGCCTATTGCGACTAATGTAAATGATGAAATCATTAGATCCTTAGATAGATCACAAACCGAATACACGTATAATATATATTATATAAATCTAAAAAAATGCATCTATTTAATAAAAAATTATACACGTTCTAAACGATGGTTTTACTTAATTCCTCAATTTTAATCTGATACCTCAACGCATTTATTTAATAATAATTTTTAAAAAATTCTAATATCAATTTTATTTTGAATTATTTATTTCCACCCCCCTCCCATATTATTGCCTAATTCATTCGCGGGTTTTTTACCCCGTATAAAAAATGCATGTGCAGCCATGAGAGCGTTGCACCTGCACGGTTCAATACGTGAAGTGCATCGTGCGCAGAATCTGTCAGAATTCATTCGTGAAAATAGGCAGCCGATTGGATTGACAAAATCGATAAGTTATCAAATTGTTGAAAAAAAAAAAAGTAAAATTATTACATCCGTCAATCACACACATCGTTAACACATGCATTCTCGGTGCATAGAATTAATGCACTTATTGTTACGTTAACTGCGGAACTACCACGTGACACTGAATAATGCGTGGATGCGTTAACCCACACTTGAGTACAATTGGTCATATGTATAGAGAAGCACATGTGAACATGTCTGCAAAGTAGAGCATTCTATATATTATTTTCACACACGTTCGCATATATCCGCCTACTAGGTACAGCCAGAGCTATGTATCGTTAGACAGTCGGTAGTAATCTTCAAACGAAGAAACATATTATCCATCGGTTCACAGGACAACAAAGCGAAGGAGGAATTGAAATTTTCGTCGGAAACTTTTGTTCCTTATCAGAAAAATAAAAAAAAAATAAAAAAAATAAAAATAGTGTTAGTACAATTATCTTATTTGTCGAATAATATTTTTCTTCTATTTTTCATATATTTTTTGTGCTCGCGTCGACACGCATGGGCACATCTTAGCTTCACGAAGAAATCGACGAAATTTCGAAATAAAAATTTTTTTCACTTGCCTCGAATAACAAATTTTTTTTTGCAATTTTCGCAATACTCAAACCATTAGACGCGCGTTGATTTTTAGAGGGGGGTATCTGTTTTTTTTATTTTTTTTTCAAAATTAAATTCGTACCATCGGACGCGTTGCGTGGTTTTATTATCTTTTTTGTATTTTTCATTTTTTTTTACCCCCTGTCATTGATACTTCGTTTTTAACTCATATCCTGTGACGTATTAAAGGAGTTTCTTTTGGACAACACTGGGAATCACATAGGTGAGATTTTATAAATTTGAATTTATTATTTTTCACTGTTCTATCCTTCTCCTTATCGTGTCTAGTATCGATATTGTTTTTTTTTCTAATTTTTCAACCTGTCGCTAACAGACCAATCGTGCTTTTTTTATATCCTCATTCTCAAATTATTTTGCCAAGATTTTTCGCAATTCAAAGTACACGTTTATTTATTCACCCAGCAAAGTCCACCTGTGAAATATTTATTTTTATACATCTTTTACAAAAAAAAAAACTGCCGCGTGACATACATGATACAAGTATACAACAATGTACGTAAATAAATATCCGCTATATATATATATATATATATATATGCGCATATACGTAACATACGTTTACGTCATCTGACCCTAAAAAATATGCAAAGTTCACCATAAATAGCGACCAATCATTTGTAGCATTACGAACCTAAAATTGGATCTCTTAATCGTGACAAAGTCAATTTTAATCGAGACATTGAAATTCCATCAAAATATATCATTTTTCAAATCAACTCTACGTCCTGTACAAAGCCTTGACACTTGAAAGAAAAATTCAATTGAAATACATAAAAAAAAACAGCTGACTATAATTTTAGAAATTTTCCACCCCTCAAAAATCTCACGTCTTTTTCCCTTCTCTATGTTTTATCGTAACGTGATAAAAATACATTTTGAATATTCACATCGAATTAGCACAAACTCAAATCTACACGTTCCTTAACCACAGTAACAAACTTTAAAAAAAAAAAACGAATAAATCCTGAATTAAAAACAGCAATAATTAATCGGTCTCAATGATTTTTCCACGGGTTTTTCGGCCGTACAAAATACCACCCTGAGATACGTAAAATATGTCAAATTTTTATTATAATCGCTATGAATATTTATATAAAAAAAAAATGTAATTTGAATTGAAAAATTTGTATAAAAAAAAAAATCTCATTCACTCACTGATACAAAAATCTCAACTGCATATTAATTTCGACCAATTGCATTGCAGCCACTTGCATTGCAATTGCATTTCTCTGATTGAAGGTCGTACCAATAATTCATCGGAAATTTTCAGTACTCCCCATGCATAAAGTACACAGTGCCTTTCAATATACGTGTATTAACATATGTAACATGTATCTAATGATATAAAAAAAAAAGACGTCGTTAATTAACCTTTCTTCAATTAATACAACCTTGCGTGATTAACAAGACATCCTCAATACGTAACATTGCAAGATTATCGAATAAACTGAAACGTAATGCCTCATTAATCAAAGTCAACTTTAATAACTCGTTCTTTGCACACACGAATGAAATAATCGTTATCAGTCGTACGTGAACGAATTTGAGGAATTTTTCGACCAGCGACGACCCACGTGTGAACGGAACTTTAAACGAGACTTAAGCATTGCAATCTATCCAATAATTTTGACTTCCTCGTCGGAGGGTAACTGGGGATCCACTGACCGTATGTGGTTCACACATGTAGATAATTTATGCACATACGAGCTCATACGGAGGCACAAATTCACATATGAATATTTGTGTGTACTAGGGTACACACGTGCACATGTGTTACTCACTTGGAACAATGTCGCTTACGTTATATTTAGACCGCTACTAATTTTGGACTAAGGGTAATTAATGGATATGTCAATCAAAGCATACAGACATATAACTGTTATGCAATTTTTTAATTACTTAAATTTACTAAAATAGGACATTAGGTAATCGTAATAAAAAAAAAATACCTAAACACATGAAACACATAATGATTGGCCAAACAATTTTTTGTAACATACACCGATAACATTTTTTTTTTGAAATAATTGATAATCCTAATACATTATTGATAAGAGTTCTATATTGATTATACGTCATATATCAAAATTTTCATGCACACAAGTGCAAATGGTTTTCGCAACCGATGCATTCCTGAAACCAGGCTACTTTTTGGCTTTTGGCCAAAATACACGTGTCTCCCGTAAACTAGGTTGTAGTGCAACCTACACGTGGTATGGGGTAGGTAATTTTGAAAATGAAAAAAAAAAAAATCGCTATATGTATATTTATCCACGTATCAGTTGCATACGTGTTTTATGGTATTGTTAGACGTATGAAGGAAACGAACGGGACAAATATTTACTGAGCATTGTTATACCTAGAATGATACGTTCGATATGAGAATAGGGAGAATACAGTTCATTTAACAGTATTTGACCTCAATGCAAAGATGATTGAGTGCAATCAATTTGAAAAGTTCGTATGAGCTTACGTATATGCGTATTATATGTCCACATATGAAGATATATATATATATAAACTATACAGTGTGTATTGGGACGGGTCTATATCTGTCCTACGTTATTATTGGCTATTGTCAAATTGAAATTCCTATTGTTCTATTACTGACCATAATTAATATGATCCGTTATCATACGTGCGCGAATACCAATTAATTGTATCACTGGAATGAATCCGCATTCACGTCTGGTTTTTTGATCGCACGACTATGAATGACTGTTTGCACCACCCGTTACATTGGATATACGCAGGCTAATCTGGGTCAAACTTTAATTAATGCAATTTCGTATTTTATTGCACTGATTGTCTGTTAAATCCATCTACGTCGTCCAAGTCTATTTGTATGCATGATTTTGTTTGTGACGCAAACACGAGGTGTACGGAGTGAGGGTAATACGATATGTAAATTCGATCTGGTGGAATAAAAAAAAATTTAACGATCAAAGCTATAATTTTTTTGTAATAAAAATATGAATAAAAATTTATTTTCGAATAACCGTGGCCGATTTTACTTTCAGAAATATTTTTTATCTACTTTCGCGGACGTTTAGACTGATCATGGAAAGTAAGAATGGAGAGTCCATCAATATGCAACTGGTCAACACACAGAGTCCATACAAGTAAGTTTTTACGTATGAGAAAAATGTGTAAAAAAATTTTTAATTTCAAAAAATTCTTCCTCGGATTAAATCAGGAAAGAATTTTTTTATTTCGAGAGAAAGTTGCGTCATGTATATTTTTGTTCCAGGACCAACAACCAATCGCCAGAAAATGGTCTATTGCGATCGGATAGCACAGCATCCCCCACGCTTAATTCGGACGAATCGTACGATCCTCACAAGCATCGTAACAGACCAAATCCTACCTCGTAAGCATTAATTTTGAAGTGCAACTAACTGCATCGGTTTGATGCACTTTTGACGCAAGCAATATTTGGTATTGATAACTCTTATCATTTACAGAAATGCAGAGACGTTAATTCACTTGCTTAAGGGCAGCCTGGGTACAGGCATACTTGCAATGCCAAATGCATTTAACAACAGTGGCCTAATCACTGGTGTCATTGCAACCATATTAATTGGTATCTTATGCACTTATTGCCTCCACGTTCTCGTCAAGTCCCAATATGCACTATGTAAGCGGTTAAAGGTTCCTATACTCAGCTATCCAATGAGTATGAAATATGCATTGGAGCAAGGACCTTCGTGCATCAAGTGGTTCGCACCATATGCACCGTGAGTGCATACAAAATTTTGAGTATAAAAATCAAACATGTGCACTATTTAAAAAAATTCCATTTCCACAGGGGTGTAGTAGACGGATTTCTCATAGCTTATCAACTAGGAATATGTTGCGTGTACATTGTCTTCATAGCGACCAACATCCAGCAGGTAAATTAAACCAAAAATTTATAAAATCAAAAATTTTTTTCAGTCAGATAATTATTTTTCATTTTTTCATACTGTCATGTGTATTTTTTTTGACTACAGGTAGCAGACCACTATGACTTCAAGCTTAGTATCCAAATGCATATGCTAATTCTATTGATACCTCTGACCCTCATAAACTACATTAGAAATTTGAAATTATTGGCGCCTTTTTCGACTCTCGCCAATATCATTACGTTTGTCGGACTTGCCATGATTTTATCATACGTTTTCGACGACCTGCCGCCGTTGAGCGAACGACAAATGTTTGGATCGCTTCGTAATTTTTCACTGTATTTTGGTACCACGTTATTCGCACTGGAGGCCGTTGGCGTCGTGAGTATTTAGCATATGTGGATTGTTATTATTATAGATATTGAGTAACGACACAAAGCGCTGTTGTTCTTCTTGCAGATAATCGCATTAGAAAATAATATGAAAACGCCCCAAAATTTTGGGGGTTATTGCGGCGTCTTGAACATTGGAATGTTTGTGATTGTCATTTTGTATATTATCGTTGGATTTTTTGGATACATCAAATACGGCACTGAGGCCGGCGGTAGCATCACGCTGAATCTACCTGACGGAGAGGTGTAAGTTAGTAAATCAATTTGTAATATTAAAATTTTCATACCTGTTTCAATGCTCGGCTGTAGATTATTTTTGAAAATTTATATTTTTCATTCTTTTTTTCATATCTCATCCCTGTAACGTTTGACAGGATGGCGCAGAGCATTAAGATAATGTTCGCTATTGCCATCTTCATCACGTATGCTCTTCAGGGTTACGTACCAGTTGAGATTATCTGGAACACGTATCTGAATCATCGAATCCAGAAGCACAAGGTGCTCTGGGAATACGTATGTAGAACCTTGGTCACGCTGGTCACATGTAAGTGCAGTTTTAAGTCTCTTATGGTAATGGCACACGTGAGGTTTCCATAAAACCTTTGGGTTATTCCCAGACACGCATGACGACTACGTCAATCGAATCGTCCATTAATTTTTTTTGTTAACCCTTTCAGTCACGTTGAGACGCTCAGAGTCCCATTTTTTTGTAGTTTTTTTATTTATTAAACTTCCTTTTTTGCAACAAACGTCAAGTTTTTTGGTTTCACGTGGTCGCTGAAATATTGGTGTCTAAAAAAATGTAAAATTAATTTATTTGATTACTTGAAAAATACTGCATGCAAAAAAATGGTCGAAATTCGTAATTTTACATGAAAAAAAAAATATATTTTCTGCTAATCTGCCATGAAAATCCGAATGGCAATTTTTACACAAACTCAACGCACACGAAACAGTTATAAAGAATTTTGTTTCAAAATTTTTGCATTCGAATCTGAAGAAAAAGTTGTGTAATTTTCAAAATTCAAAATTACGTAATCAATGAAAAACCCGAATACATATAAAAATAGAATGGTTTCGTTGTTACAAAAGTGTTAAAAAGTTCAAATTCTTAACTCCGACTCGTGATCAGCGACCTTAGAAACCATCCCATTTTGAGTTTCATAAAAATCAAATAACAAACAATTTTCAATTTTCCAATTCCGAGTTCAGATTCGTAATCAGCAACCCCAAAAACCCATGTATCCAAAATTTCAAGTGAATCCCATGTAAGAAAAAATCGTATGCACGAAAGGGTTAAAAAAAAAATCAAAAATATTTTTTTTTTACAGTTGTACTCGCAATTGCAATTCCACGATTGGGCCTATTCATCTCGCTGTTCGGCGCCTTATGTCTCTCCGCCCTTGGAATTGCGTTTCCGGCGATTATCGAAATCTGCGTATTTTGGCCGGACAAGTTTGGCCCCTGCTGGTGGATCCTTGTCAAAAACATATTTCTTATACTTTTTGGAATTATCGGTCTCGTGGTAGGCACGTACGTCAGTATCGTGGATATCGTCAACTCCTTCCAGTAAAATGATCCAGTTTTGTTTTCTCGTCTTACCTTTTTTTTTCTTTCTTTTTTTTATGACCCAATTTTTTTGCATTCTCCACGTGGTGATGCGCCATGAGATACTAGTAGCGGGGGGAGATAAGGGAGGAGACCAGAAATATTTTAAAAGAAAAAGGTTGCCTGCATAGAAAGTATTAGAAGTAAGAAAAAACAAAAAAATAATAACAATATGCGCTATATAAATATGAAAAAAAATTTTGGTGCTTTCAAATACAAATTCCCCGTGCGTGCATACGCAAATGCCAACAATAATTTGCGAATTTTATTCTTCATAAAAAAAAAAAAAATAATGTGTCGAACCGAAGGTCATGACTTTCAAAAACGAAGGAGAGAAAGGTGGGACACTGGGTATAATATAAATTACATAACCTTTGTGCACAACCATATACATATACGTAGATTATTAGTTAGACAACTTCGCTCTCGAATAATAAAACACTGCCATAGCTCATGCCTTGCGCCATTTGATATCTCGGGATATGAAATTAAATCCAAAAACAGCAAAAAAAAAAGAAGCGGTCGTAGCGAGGAAAAAAAAAACACGTGAGGGAATTTGGAACTAGATCATAGTTACGTAACGGTCGAAAAATCGGCTTATTATTGGAGGGAAAGTAAAAACATTAGAAAATTAATTATTTAGACAATAGTAACGCATAAGTATGAAAATTATAGTAAAATTTTAGCTAGTCGCATTTATGAATTAATAAACTACGCGTCGGATTGTGATACAGGATTGATATTGAAAATGACGTGTAGTCTGTTAACGCACAATTGCAAGAGATTAATTATTATGTAATAAAGAAACCGCAATAACGTTAATTAATCAGTGGCGGGAAATCACTGTTATGAAATTGTTCTAGTTTATCGAATTGTTGAATAGTCGTAGAACGCAAGGAACCACAGGGAAAAAAAAGAAAATTAAAAAAAAAATAACAAGTCAAGATAATCAGAAAATTTCGGTGACGAGATACCCGTATTGTTATACACAATAAAAAAACAATAAAACCGCATTCCCCGTTGCCTTGTTGTTCTTTGTTTTGAGAATTTGTATGACGATAAGTAAAATTAACATAAAAAAGTAACAATAGCTAAGCAATAAAACAATGAAGTTCAAATAGGGTGACTCCACCAGTGAATAAGCCTGTTATAACGAATGACTGGGTTTATACAAATTATATCTATATATAATAATTTTAACAAGGGTGTCCATTCGCGAAATGCATTTCTTAAGGTGTCGTTTATTGGTGGATTTACCCTATGACGCAAATAAACCATAGAACAGATAAATTGACAAAGAAGGATAAAGTATTTGCTATTTCCTTTTTTAAGAAAAAAAAAAAACGATGCTTACCGACGCTTCGCTACACTGTCTTGTAAATAATATATGGATGCTGCCAGTAACAATTGATCAGGATGCTACTCGGTAAATTATTTTATTAATATTTATAATTTAATGCGATCATATCAATATTGTGCGATTACGTTCAGTCGCCATGACAACGTATCCTTGTTATAAACTGTCAAATCAACATGTCCAGTTTGCATTGGAAAATCACAACGAATGATTACAGTCGATTCGCTCTAACTTCTGTATGTACTCGCTAGGTTATATTTTACTTTCGATTGTTCAGCAAATACTGTATTGTTGTCTTTCTCTTAACAATGCTTCTAAAGGCTAGATGCTAAAATCTTGTACTTGTTTGATCCTGAAACCCACGGCTCTGACTCATGGAGGTTAGAGGGACTTGACTGTATAGAATTTTTGGACAATAAATTCTTTCTCGAATATATCAATTCTTTTCTTATCTAGGCGAAAGTAATAAGGAGATAATATCAGTAGTAAATAGTACGTAATTAGTACCTGTTCATCGTAGATTCCTCATTGGACTGATCGACCGTTATTAAATCCTTTGTGTACGTTACGTACGAAACCAACGAGTACGAAAAGAAATAAACTAAATTTCGAAATGTATTTACAGAGCACTTGTGTATTCGTGAAAAGTAACGAAAAATATACATCCGATAATGAGAAACCGACTGATAATACACACGTTACTCAGTGAAAGTTATTCGCAGACTGTACCTCGTGGGATAAATCCCAATCGACAGACTCGCCATTGCCACTTGAGGCACTTTGAGCTACTATAAATGTCACTAGACTATAATTTGACAAAGGAATAATGATGTCACACCGGCGGTTATCAAACTGAAGTGAAATTCGCTCCGGCGACGTAGATACGCATGAAAAATTCTACTGCGTAACCTTGTCCTTTGTTTCTGCACATTTTTGAAACTCATATCGACCGTGGATATTACGATAGAAGATGGCGAACCACTGAAGAATATTTGAGTTCACAGATGGCGCCACGCGTAGCCGCTGTTAATTTCTATTTTCCTCAGTTGAAGATTTGCTGAGTTGAACCATCTTACGTGCGACTATCGGTAACTCAGTCTACGGGCTATGCGTTTCCATAAAATGAAGATACGTGTTAAATTTTGTGATACGTAAAATCTATTTATCTTCAGTCAACGATTTTTTTTATGGATTTTACGTAAAGAATATAAAATTTGTTTGGCGAGTGCTACAGTGTAAAAGAAAATTTATGAAAAATATTAAATCTTTTTTTCGCCCCCGCATTTACCAAATTTTTACCTGCTCTTATCAATCGTTCTTCGTTCTTGTCACCTTATCATAGGTGAAGATAAGCTTTGACACCTGTAACCCTCTCACAGGACACGCTGATTATATATGAAGGGTGCAGGGGTGTTGTTTGTCTGCCGGTAGTCAAATCCCAGGGCCGAAACGTAGTATCGATGACAGAACCCAGTCAAGGGGGCGTCAGTCAAACAAGAGGCTCAAAGCGAAAGTAAAAGTTATGAGGAAGGGATGGTGGACAGGGGGTAGTAGGCATCCATTCCAAAGGGTGGCCTGTGCCACAGAGAACGGGACGAGATGTGTTGTGCAGGGGTGGAAAAGGGATCCCCTTCAAATAAGGGTGATGCACGTGTCACACTGCGGGGGTTCCCTGAATTTTACTACAGCCCTGACGTACCGCCAAAAATTACACCGCGTTGCCCCGGACCCCCCTCTGCATTCTTGCTATATCGTATGGACAAAAAATATAGACCCACCCTATAGCATATATCAGTATATACATATATTCCTATAGTCATAAGATATATTGAATTTAGTTTTGTTTCTTTCAGAAAAAAAAATTTTTTCAAAATTTTCTTGAAAATATACAATTTACTTATAATATTTATAAAAAAAAATTAATTCGACCGGACTCCCATATCCATCGATTAATAAAAAAATCTTATCAATCTCATACTGAGTGGGTTGGATCGGGAAACGATTTTTGAACGTTTCAAAGTGGTTGGTATCAGCAAAGGTCAAAGGTTAGGGTAGGAAGAGACAGTAAAAGGCAAAAGTAAAAAAGAAGAATCATATGTGTATATATGTATATATATATTTGCAACCGGCCCGGATAGTATTGTATACTGCACGTGCTACCAATGTCCCACACCCCCTGAACCACCCCCTTAAATTCTACAAGCCAGGAGTAATGTATTAATATATTCCCCCAGATCGAATTCGATGTGGGGTGGATTTACCCCATTGGACCTGGGGTTAAGGGTTCGTCGAGTAAGGTGGCCAAAGGGCCCCGAAGGAGACTGGGTGCTGCCTCTCGTATTTATATCAATTTATTGGACATTAGGATCGTGGATAGGGCGTCGCGGCGCGCCGCCGTCGCTACCACCCCCATTGCGTACCTATATCTATGTATTTTTTTTACCACCCGATGCGGTACGCCTCGACACAGGAAAACGATACCATGGGAATTTGTTGGTATCGGAAAGCGATTTTCGGGATTTCCTGCGAATTTCGAAGTAACCACCCCCCACTTCTCTCACTTTATTCCGATACCTCATGTTATACAGTGAAAAAGCGGTGTGATAAGAAACCCGCTCGAATGTTATACTTTATCATTTTCGTATTTGCATCCACGTGTCCCGAGGTGAATATCTTTTTTATCGTTTGTTTGTTCTCCGGTTTTTTTTGTTGTCAAATTTGAAACTGTACAAGAAATACATTTCTCCTGTTTGGTAGATTTTTGGGAGTATAAAAATTTTCTGAAAATCCCAAATTTTGCGTAACAGCTTTTTCGTCTTTTTTTTTTTTGAACACTTGGAAAAAATATTTTTGCTCAAATAATCAAATTTTTTTTTTAATCGCCAAAACGATTTTGATATTAAATTTTTGTAACATTTTTTTTTTTGAAAAACTTCACCCCAATTCACTTACTCGTTCGAACGGTACATTCTTTCCGAAATATACGTTCGAGGAATCCATCAAATCCCAACTATCGCGACAAGTTACGATCAAGGCCGATCCGCATAAAACGAAGGCCGTCTCTTCTACAAAGGGCGACAAGCTGACGCCCTGTGACGCCCGGCGTCGGCGTCGACCGTAGGGAGAAGAACCATAGTAAAACCCTCGTAGAATCGTCCTACCCAGAGATAGTACAGGACCGTCATCTTGGATCCCCAAAAGTGCCGGTATAGGATATTGTTAGAGCAGCCGGTGTCAGCCAGCAGCTGTCCCCTGTCTTCTAGGTTAGAATTGGCAGGGCACGTACAGCTCGCGTCGGCCCCTCTTATAATTCAACCCCAGAAAATCACCCTGCCGGACAAACCCCGACCGATTAATCGTCATATCCCCGAATCCTGATCCAGTTAAGGGTTCTGGCGTGTCACGAATCCGATTAGCAGAAATACCGATTGAAACGACCTGTAAGTATATTATCGGTTTAAAATTTATCAGCTTGTCATCCCCTATTACAATCTACCTGTACGAGCCTACTTTAAAAATGTAAAAAAATATTAATTTTGATTACTTTTAAATTAAAGATTTTTTTTTCCATACAGCCCGAATCAAGCAATCATTATTATTATATGTAACGATTCAAAATTAATTCCATATTTATTCGCTGTTACAAATTTTCTAAATACATATATATGTATATATAGATCAAGTCTACTGATTGCTGACTAATTTTGAAACAGTCTCTATAGGTTACCAGTTGTTACAACGCTGTCCGTCGGCAGCTCGTGAACTTGTGAATAGTATTTTTTTTTCTCGACTCTTCCTCTTGCGGCTCTTAGTCAATCAGGAAAAGGGTTGCCGTGTGTTGGCATGTGTGCGCGTGAGCGTGTGAGCCAAAAATGTGTATTTTTGGAAATTCTCATGGAGCTATGTATTATTGCAGTCTTGGGGTGAAGAAGCCTGAAATTTATGGGGTAACGACACACGCGACATCCGAGCAAAATAGAAATCGAAAATGTGCATCGACTATTAAAAAAACTGCTTTCTCTTTTCTATCATTTCACGTTAGACTCATTTATCTATTTCTGATTTTGATTTGCGTCGATACGTACTGAGGTAACGGACTGCTTTTACTCTTTCGAGTTTAAAAAAATGTGTACACCCGTTATGTAAATTAAATCCACTACTACGATCCTTGTAAAATTTTTTTATCGATATCCTGCATTAAAAATGGAAAAGTTTTCAATTATTTTCGGAAATAATAAATGATAGGAACAGCTTTTTTTTTGTAAGACCCAAATACTAAGAATCAATGATAAAACTCACTACACATCGTTGCACGATTATCGGCGTGTGTCACTGAACGATTAATTCATATGGGAAAATCAATGGTTGGAATTTTGATATCTATTGATTAGGAAAATTTAATTGTACTGTAATTAGGACTAAGAATGACGTTTTATAGCCCGTTTGACACTACTGGCTCTCATGTGGAAAGTCTTAGGCCTATCTTAAGGTCCGAATAGATCCGAATTGGTCCGAATAGGTCAGAATAGGCAAAGCGTGGATTGAGCGTGTTGTATCGTAGGTAGAGTAGGTGCTTCCACGAGGTGGCCATTTGAGCCAAGGGTGGCTCCGCCTACGAGAATATAACCTTTGACCATCCCCTTTTACCCGAAGCATGCGCCCTCGCGAGTCTGAAATGCCGGAAGAGGTTCTCAGTTTGCGATAGAATTGATATTGAAATTTTGAAAAAAAATTTTAATGCGCATGAATGATTTTCAATTTGGCATACAAAGTAGGTCTTGTTGAGTAAAAAAAAAAATTGACAAAAAAATTCGAATTTTTCTAATTGTTCCAACCTTTCGTAAATACAAGGCGGGGACCACTAAAGTCTCTGTTTAAATTATTTTGTCCGATTTTCAAAAATTATTTTTTTTTTTTCAAAAATTCTCATGGGAACTTTACTACTATTTGAAAATCAATGTCACAGTCCGAATTGATCGTTTACTGCGTTTCTGTTTATACGGCTAATCGTTATTGCACCAATAAGGGTGAACGAATTTTGCCGTAAGAAATTTCTCACTGTAAATACAGCTGTGTCGTTAACGCGTAACAATGCACGTACTGGTTCCATTTGTAAGATCCTGTATAAATACATATATGGCTGTGTGTAAGTAAAATGGGGAATTTTATAATCAAGAATTTTTTTACACACTTGTGGTATATTTGTCAAATAAAAGTATTAGCGATCACCGGCTATTAAAATTTGCGCAGTATCGCCGCGCCTGAACATCTGCAAATTGGCCAGCCCTTATCCTTATCACTGCCTTGCGTTTCGATAAAGTAGATAATTATGATGGATTCACAAAAGAGCCGTACCAACGTCATAAACCTTAAATTGTACAATAGTACAGGAACAATAGGGGCGAGAACAAGGATCATCCACAATAGTACAAGACCTCCCACGAAGCAGATATTACACTAATCGCGTATCCTGCCCAATATTCCCTATGAGAAAAGTCCCTAGAAAATGTTGAAAAAAAAGTTACTACAAAGAAACGATTCAAAAATAAAACTAGATTTAATAAAATTTCAAGACCGTAAACAAATTTAAACGTCATCGTAGAAAATGTGAAAAATCGTAGAAAAAAAAATTTTTCCAAAAATAATCAGACTAACATTTTTACAATTTATCTAGTTTCATTTGATATTTAATTTTACACGTACAATACGTATCTCAAGTACTTGTACGTATACCGATAAATCATTCGGGTGCATTCACACGTGAGCGACATTCAAAATCACGGCTGGGTGCATCCCTTTTCGAGTGTCGAATTGTTCGCATTAGAGCAGGTGATCAAAAGGCCCAAAGAAAATCGACGTTGCGTACCAACCTCCATTGGCCATTCTCCAAATCGTTTCTGTGTTTGACCACAAACCATTTTAATCCCCATACGTCACTGCTTGTTCGTGCGTCTCTGGAATTGTTGAGCGATTACGTATTACGTGCTTATAAATACATACGTATACAATACGCACAGTCATATCTATATGCGATACAATAGACACAAAGGACAAACAAAAAGAAATCAAATTCCCTAGACAAACCAAGCACGTGCTATATGCCTTCGCAAGATAGGTTAGAAAAATCGGATTTTCTAAAATTACACTACGCTCAATATTTTTAAATAATTTTCAAAAAAAAATTTTTTTTTTCACTGCATTCCAAAAATTACATGCACGTCAGACGCTAGCAGTACGCGGATATACATGAATCTACGTTAAATAAGAACTAGATTCTAGGGAGAAAAAAAAGTTACTAGCTCCCTCATCACTTCTAGTATTTTCACGAAGAAAATACGCTCGGGTAGAAATTGCAAAATATTTTCTCCGACATTTTCCACACAGTCGAGATAAGAGAAGGAAGAAGGAAAAAAAAAGATCTAAAGACAATATGAAACTCCGGGTCGGTCTTATGTCAAGAAAAAAAAAAATGGCGACCATATAGCCTGGCAGGGTGGGTGGTACTGGGTGGGTGGTGCGGTCGCCGGGTACGGAACGATACCGTCCGAAAGTTTCCGAGGGACAAAAATACGAGCCGCGGGGTTGGTTTTCCTTCATCTTGAAATTTGGGCGCGCCGCGACGCTACTACGGCTATATCCTTGCGATCTTTGCTTTACCCAATATCTTCTGAGTTCTCCAACCCTCCACCACTCAACCCTCCGTCGACCTTCTCTTTTACTCAGCCACCTACCCCTCCCTCCAGCTACTCACTCATACCAACCTATCAGACCTCCGGCTACACACCCACACGCACACCTACAGCTGCCGGGTACTGGTGGGGGTAGTTTTATTAAAACTCCCGTCAATAGCACCGAGAGGAGTCGGGGAATCCCCTGCTACGGGCTCCGAGCCTTTACTCCCTCTATACAATGCTACAGTACAGCCTAGAGACTCTGCATCGGAAGAGAAACACCATAGACCCTGATATGAGGTATCGGGTTAGATATCAAAGTACGAGAAAGGTGGGTTGCAAAAATTACCTTTTTTTTTTACTCAAAAATCAAATTTTGGAACCACTTTTTTATTATCATTTCTCAAAATATTCGGTAGGGGTAAATGGTTTTTTACATTTCTTTTATATATGACGAATTATCGTGTTTTTTTTTTTGTATCTGCTAGGATTTATATGTTTTTGCATTTTTTTTCGATTTTCATTTTTAGCGGATTTTCAAAAATTTTTAGCATTTCTTAGGAGTAACTTATTACGTGTCTCTGACTATGGAGGGGACTATGGTGTAGTATCAGGGATCAACATGAGCTTAACGGCAGGCGCCAATATACTTACCCACTACTACGAAACCAGCCAAGGCAGTCAAGCTTTTGGTATTAAACGTGGCATGCGTGTGTCGTGCGCTTTATGCCTCACTGTGAACGTACCTTTATACGTGAGCGCAAACACAGTACTGCCTTAAGATTCAGACGTGAATTACGACGTTTGCAATTTCGCCTATAAAATTTGCATAGGTGATGTGTGAAATTAAAAAAATTTCAAAAAATTTTACAGTGACGCGTACGTAAAACGCCACGTAAATCTTTTTTTATCATTTTTTGACTTTTCTGTGATTAACCAGAATTTTTCAATCATTCCTTTATCAAATTATAGAATTGCAAGTACGTCTTGAGTAATCGTCAAACCGATAGACGTCCTAATGGCGAATCGACGATTTGGTGGGTGGATAAAAAAAATCAATTTTATATGAAATTCATATTAGGATAATATATGTATAAAATGGTCGACCATTATGATGGGTCACTGAGAAGGGGGCGGGGGGAGGATTGGGAATTGGGTTGGTTGACTTGTCATTCGAGTATTAAAAAATTTCGAGTCTCTGGCACACATTTCGACTTTCTCATGTTATCGCATTGATAATACATATCTATTTTATATTTGCTTAGCTGCGGACCTGCGCGGTGTATTTACTGCAGCCTCTCGAAATTTTTCATTAATGTTTTATTAATCTCGTGCAATATTGGTCGCCTGGCGTGGCAACATATGCTTGTAGTTTCAGGCATGAGATAACAAGTGGTGACGAGTGATATTGTTTTATTTCATTTCCTGAGAACTTCAGGCCTGTATATACAGTGTTATCAGGAATGATATTACAGAGAGCTACCTTATCAGAATTTAAGAATGATAATTAACGCACGGTTAGACATTATTAATTTTTTTTATTTTTGCTATCGATTTTATCTATGAATAAACATTTTTTTTTTTTTCATATTCAGGTAAATTCTACTCGTTCGTTTTATACCCTGAGAACAGCAGGCCTGAACATAAGTTCGTATCTTAAATAATATTAGGATCGGCTGTATCAGAATTTTAGTGTATTAATTAATATCATGTATATATGTATACTTTTTTGAAAAATTTGTCTATATTAAGTACTTTCATACGTTTACTTTGATAAGTAAAATTAATCGTAACATTATCAATAATTTTTCATTTAAAACGATAATTTTATTAAGATCTACTTGTTAGTACTGATAATAAAGAAAGTTCGAAAAAGTTAAAAAAAAAAATTATTTTTCATTAAGACGTAGTTTATTCAATAAAATAAAATAAGGAAACGACGATCGAAAAAGTCAATTCAGGACTTGATACCGCGTCGTTACCGTTATCATCAGTGAAGCGTCGCGACGCCCATTGCCACAAAGAATTGGCTTGCTCGTAATCTCTTTTTTCCTCTCTTCCATTTTTTTCATCCCCTTGCGGGAAATAGAAAAAATATGTTTCCAATTAGAGCGGCGTAAACGCGCGAAAGCACCACGTCGTGAATTGCACCATAAATATTGAGGGTTATAGCGACCAATACGATACCATATTTTTTGGTTCTGTAAAAAAAAAAAACATCGAATCCCACACATTTCTTTTTGTAAATTCATCATTACATTCGACCTCAATTATTTCTCAATAAAAAAATTCCTGTTACCCATCTATTTCATTGCTCACCCCTGCAATAATTTTTTTTTCAAAAACCAACAACAATACTATACCGATGTCGCTTCGATGCTCGATACATGGGATAAGATAATTTTTTTTAAATCTTCAATTTTGAAAATCTTGTAATTTTGCCAAAATTTGCAAAAAAATCAAGAATCAATCTACCTCCCCTCCATCCCCCCTCCTCGCCCCCCTCTTCCCCCCTCCATCCAAGAAGGATGTGTGAAAATCAAATATCCCCGAGGGCCCAGTACACGAATCCAAGGGTGCTGTGCACAGGCAACAACCCTCTTAAACTTATTCATACGTTAAGCCGCGAATCCCGAGGATGTTTGCCGTACCAGATATTAACTGTATCCATGAACTGTACCAGGAGCGGGTTCTGGATATTATGATCGGTCTTCGGCAACAATTAGTAATCCCTGACACGCGACCTGCACGTGACTAGCTACAGCCCTGAGTGACACGTGCCCTGTTTCTATGAGGGGGAGAGGGTGCCTCCTTTAACATATGAAGGTCTGGTCACACGTATTTCGGGAGCTCCTTGCTTCGTAAATATCATAGACTCTATTTAATTATGCTCGACTGAGGATTATATAGAGTCTTTTTACTGACAGTCAAGTTTACACTCGAGGCCATTTAAATCCTGTTGTATATAAATATTTCGAGCGTCTGATATCTCAGACAATCGATGACTTTTAATTGGGCTATAAAATATTTACGAAAGACTTATGAATTTGTGAAAATTTTTTTTGCCTTTGTTGTTTAATAAAATAATAGTTGGTTGTAATACGAAAAATTTCAAAATCAAAATGGTCAGAGATTTTTATCGGATACGGTTTGTACAGGGTGTCCGTAAGTGAAATCATTGGAAATTATACACGAAACTAATAATACAAGACCAGTGGGAAATGTAGTATAGATATACAGTGTCGTAGAAAATTTGTGAAATATTTACTCTAGCACATTTTCCCAGGATTTCACCCCAAAATCGTCACGCCGTTTACTCCCCTGTCCCTTCTATGATAAACACGATTTCATCGAGACTTTGGAAATTCGTCGATCGAGCAAATATACTACCCACTGTAGCTTTAACACAGACCCACCAGTCTTGTCGCGTACTTTGACCTCGGGCTTTGTCAAAATTTACCCCATTTTCATTTTGCGAGGACCCAAAATGCCCAGTGAATTTCATCAGGGTGAAGGTAGCCGAAGGCGTATTGACAGTAGCCACGTGGCACCGAAGCACGTAGCACATCCCTGCGTATCCATGGGAAATCGTAGGACGAAGTCGAAATTTGAAAAATTTTGGAAAATCAAATTAAGTCGTTTCAAAATTTCAATATCAGATACGAAATCCAAAATAAACGTATCAGAAAAATATAATACGTCATAATACGTGAATCCAGTACGTACTTCCTTACTGGTGGGAGGACATACTTAACTACCCTATAATACAGTGCCGTATATAGAATCTTTGACAAAAGGCGTGACAGTGGCACGCGCCAAGCCGCATATAAATAATTAAAGAGACATTTAGCTCCAAACCATTAAAGGGTCTGATACAAGGATCTCAGCCTCAGAAAACCGCCATTTGCACATATGAATACGGTGGGAAATTTTTCTGTGGGAGCAAAAACGATACTGTACATGACTTAGACCCCATGCACGTACATTATGTAAAAGGTCAGAGGTCATAATTTAATGTCTCTATTTACGACTTTCGGTTAGCCAGGTGACGCCCATTGGTACCGCAATACAACCAGACGTCATTATTAATTGCGGTACGTCTGATTAGCATATTTTAACAGTGCTGGTTAGCATTTTGTATTTTTTAGAACACAAAATTCACACGGGTCAAAGGTCACCTCCAAGGCGATATGCATCCAGATACACGTTGCGCGCGCAGTGCCACGTTTCCTTTGCGAAAATCTCACACGAGAGCTCGT
>JARQSW010000067.1:58461-109011 GCA_030142375.1 Calameuta pallipes
ACGTCACTCATAAATACTTTACATGTACAGAGTAATTCAGTAGAAACGCACCATCTGAAGTTAGTTGAATCTTATGGTGAAATCATGTTCGGCTGTTCGGCTTCTCGAATTACATCACTTATATAGATACTTTACATGTACAGAGTAATTCAATAGCAACGCACCACCTGAAGTTAGTTGAATATTGTGGTAAAATCATGTTCGGCTGTTCGGCTTTTCGAATTACGTCACTCATAAATACTTTACATGTACAGAGTAATTCAGTAGAAACGCACCATCTGAAGTTAGTTGAATCTTATGGGAAAATCATGTTCGGCTGGTACGTCTGGGCTGAATAACCTGGTATACATTTATTATTATTATTTTGCCGCTTGTCAATTTATTGACAGTTTTAGGAATTTATAGCGTCTCTATAGTCTGGGGTGACAATGGACCGCACTAATTTCACGGATGTTACGTCATTGATTTTGAGGCTAATTACAACAGTAGATACAGGACATTGATGACAATAATATTAATTAAGCTACCCAGTGTAAACACGGTAAACTGTCATTCCATTGATCTCGATCAATCCTAAGCACAGGGCCAATAATTGAACGAAGCTGTACTATCGATTAAAGATAAACGTTGGAAACATTGGAAACGTTGGAAACATTGGAAACGTTGGAAACCCTTAAATTGAATGCTTTTTTTCAAAGTAGATGAAAAAAAAAAAATTTTTTTTGGTTTATACAAAAAATAAATACATTTGTTTACTCGGTGATAACAAAATTCATGGTTGCCGTAATTAAACTGAAAGTTCACGCCATTTGTGACCTTAAAAAATTATATTTTTTTTTCTTCTTCTTTTACCCCTCACTCTCATCGACAAAGTCCCGAATGACGTTCAGGTGCACGTTTTCGGCATCTACAGGGTGATGCAGATGTAAGCTACCCTGTGCGTGACCAAAGGGTGTTTTTGGGTTGGAATATCACGGTGTAGCACTGCAGGAGGGTGTAAGGTGAGGGTCGGTGAGTGTGTCGCATGGATCACGGCTCGGAAGCGTATCGGCATAATTACACGGGTTGCATTAACGTCAGATCTCGAATAATGCGCTAGATCGCCAAGGGTGGCAGCACCTGCGAAAGATCATTTTTCATTTAGCCCTGGGTACCGTGAAATGGCAAGTGTTCTGGATCCTGACTGATCTCCTTTGTGTTCTGCCGTAGGCGGTCCCGGACGAGAGATACTCTTACGGCATATTATTCAATATACTTCCTTATATTGATATTTGGGGATATTTCTGACAAAAAGGGGAAAAAAAATAGTATTTTGGAAAATCAGTATTTGTATATACTTTTGTAACAGTCAAAATTTCAAAATATTTATTTACCGAATCGGACAATTTTTGTGTGCGTTAAATGTTAGTAAGGGTTGACCCTATTTTTGGATCTTTTTTTTCCAAATTTCATAGATCGAGAGAGACGAGAATAGGGGTAAAATTTGGACTTATTGTTAGCCAAGCTATAGGGATATTTTGATTTCGCGTGTTTTACTGTTTGCAAATGACCCCACGTGAAAATAGGATATCATGCGAAATTTTACAGAGGGATTGGGGTGTCAGTTTTTTGGAAAAAAAAATGGAAAATTGACAGTAGAGGACTAGTGGGCGATTACCTTTACCGATACAGATCGTTTCACGCCCTATAAGACGGATCCACACCCCCTCGAAAATATGCTTGACGGCGTGTCGGATTTAACGAGTGGGTCTAACCGAGGGGGGCATTGAAAATTGGTGCCCCCCAAAAATCATCCCCCGCACTGTCGCACTGTCCGCCGATCATGGTCACCCTAACCTACGTTTAGTAGCACGTGTTTACTGGCGACCAACTCCAACCCATCCCCCTCGGCTAGAAAATAGTTTGCATCTTGGGGCGCATCCCCATGAAAAAAAAAAAAACCGGGAACCTCTCGGATGCCCAACTAGCCGCATCATCGGTCCATTGTTATTCTCATTGTATCTGGAACACCCTACGAGTCTAATGTTCCTCAAAGGGGGTCCGCAAACATGAGGAATGGATCTTTTATTTGGGTAACTTTTTTTTTAGTAGGACAATCATACACTTAGGCGTATGTTATATACGATTTATGGATAACTGAGGAAGTTTTGTAATTTCGAAATTTTTATTAAGCTTTTTTTTTTCAAATTTTTTGTCATCCACTATGGTCGTCGGCTAACCAATAATTTGTGTCTAAAAAAACATTGTACGATGTTATTTTGAAAATTAGGTAATATCGAAAAAATCTACTCATGGTACTGCCTGTGTGGCATTTAAAGTTCTCCTATGTGAATATATCATGGTAGTTTATAATTTATTATATTTTCCAAATTCAAAATTCGATCAGTTACTGGTGTTTGTGATATGGAAAAATGACTAAAAAAAAAAATTGAAAAAAACTAGATTCGCCCTTGAAAATTTAGCAAATTGTACGTTATTCAATTGCCAAATTACAAGATAAAAAATAAATACAGAATTAGCCAATCAAATTGATAAAGTAAAATCCAACGATGCATATGACCCGAGCAGGTATTCGTGTGGCATCGGCTCTTGGGGCATCGTTCGCGAAATATTGATCGTCCTAGGTGTTCAGAGTGGGATAAAAGGGTGGATCCAACCCCTTGTATACAGAGTGGGGATGAAAAACCGATGGAAATGAGAACCACTGAGGTCAAGATTTACCCCACCAATGACAAGGGCGGTACTCCCTTGCGACCAATGACGTTTGACCTTTTGAGCTTTCGGGGGGTCGCGATCCCAAGCCACGCCCTTTATTCAACCCCCACCACCGGTATCATCCCCATAACACTACTCCCCCTCCCCCCGAATTTTATCATTCCCTAGAACCGACACGCACATGCTCCGGTCTGTCAAAAAACTGTCATCGCGCAGACTGGTGACCCGCGTTTCTCGTACCTTTTGGTTATTCTTCTGCTGCGCTATCGCGTATCGACTGTCTGTCAATCGGTTGACAGTAGGTACTTTACTCGCAACGAAAAGATACCTTTCGCGAGTGTTTAATGAGTTACGATCAAAAAAAATTTGCGCGGTAGTGAGTGCCCTTGATTTTTCCAAAAGTTGGAACAGCTTTGAGGGTAAAAGAATTTGTTGCAGTGATTTCCAAAAAAAAAATTAACAGTGTCAAGATGCAAAGAATATTTTGACTTTGGCATATACTTTTGAAAAGATCCGCACGTCTGCCGTGTTAAATTTCGAAATGTTTTCCTCTACGTGAATGTGAATGGTGAACAATGTATTAGTGTACTTGTCCATTATGATTTTGTAAAACGACTCAATTTTTCTTTTTTTTTTTTCAACCACACAGTGATTTTTGAGTTTTAATGACAGTGAATTTCGAGTTACCAAAAACCAAACAGAAAAAGCATGAATAACTTCGAGTAGACTGTCTTTTGGTAGCAAGAATACCAAGAGCAGATACCAAATTTTGTGAAATTTTCAAAAAGGATACGTCGTAACTCAAAAGATTCAGTATCGTTTGTGATCTATTAAAAAAATTTTTTTCAAAATGTTAGAATTTTACCCGCCGGTACCGGAACCATTGAATCACCATGGAGAACAACGTCTGGCTTCAGCGCCAGGACATCCGATGCCCTTTCGCCCTACTACAGTAAATAACAATAATCCCGGTAAGTGTGAGGATGCCACATTTTTGAATTCAAAAAAATAGTAAACCCCGAAATGTCAAAAAAATTATTCGAAATTTCAACATCCTAAAAAAAGGTAATATAATTAATTTCCAAAAAAAAAGTCAATCATAATTCAAATACCGATTAAAGAAAACTATGACCCATTGTACTCCAACGCGTTAAGCGAAAATTTTTGAAACTATTATCGTTCGCCATGATACATGCTCGTTCGAAGTATGAAGATTCTTCGTGAAATAAAAAAAAAAGTCCGTACGTACAATATTTGCTAAAGATATATATGCACAGGACCCTTATTGCCACTCGATGATGCATTTGACTGACGTACGTATCTCACGTCAAATACTTCAATACCACCCACGGATTTGAGGGACCACTTCTCAGCAACAGATGGCGATTTCCATAATACATTCGCGGCTGCCATAATCCTTACTGTATTTTCAAAAACACCACTCAAAACTCAATTGGCCCTATTACGGTGCGTGCCTCGATGACTTTTTGAGTTCCCAGGACTCATTGTCAGTCAGTGGGACGTCGTCGGTTTGAGTAATATCCAATCCCACAAACAGTACACAAACCCAAATAATTTTTCATATAAACACCTAATATAACAAAAATACCATGTAGATATATTTTGAATTTATAAAAAAAAAAACCAAAAAAAGTGTACAAAAAATATAGGTCGATCTCGGTATACGGAAACGCTTAATAATTTCTTCCTCTCCTTCAGCCCTTGCGTCATACGATACAAGAAAGCGTGAATGATATTTTTGAAAAAATTCCAAATTTATCCGAAACACGTAAAAAGTGAAATTTTGTCATTTCAACATCGTCAAACTCCACAGTTACGAACCGAGTTCATTTTTTGACCAATGGCAAATTATTCAAAAATTTGACACTGAATGTTTATAACTAATTTAAAAAAAAAGTCTAATTCCTCAAAAAAATATCCCGTCTAATCATCCTAATAAAAATTGACGCAGAGCCATCCGTATCCGTAAAGACGGAGTCGGGTCTCCTGGAGGCAATATGTGCCGGTTGCGGCCGCGGCATTGCGGACAGGTACGTGATGAGAGTGTCCGAGAGAAGCTACCACGAGGACTGCCTAAGTTGTGCAGCATGCGCTGCGCCCTTGACACATTCCTGCTTCATACGCGACCTCAAACTTTACTGTCGGGCCGATTACGAGAGAATATTCGGCGTCAAGTGCGCGCGTTGCATGGAGAAGATCAGCTGCTCGGACCTGGTGATGCGTGCCGCAGGATTGATCTTCCACGTGGAGTGTTTCGCGTGCTGCATGTGCGGCCAGATGCTCCCACGAGGTGCACACTTCATACTGAGACAGGGTCAGCCGATATGCAGGCGAGACTTCGAGCACGAGCTGTTTCTTAACAGTCCCCAAGGTTGGTAACGAGCTTGTCCTTGGAACATACGTTTCATCAGGTTGATCAAAGTTATCGTGTGTGGATATATGTATATACACCAGGTCAATCAGCCCAAACGCACCACCTGAACATGGTTTTGCCATGAGACTCAAACTGAGCTTGCTAACTTCAGGCTGTGGGTCTGTGCTGAGTAAACCTGTAAATATATGCATACGCGTTAAAGTAGGTTCTCTGTCGCCTAGATGATGACCTTTTGGATGAGAGCAGACCACGTGACGGTCGTCGCGGACCCAAGAGACCCAGGACGATCCTGACCTCGGCACAGCGACGGCAGTTCAAGGCGTCCTTTGAGGTCTCGCCGAAACCTTGTCGAAAGGTGCGCGAAGCACTGGCTAAGGACACCGGACTCAGCGTCCGGGTGGTCCAGGTCTGGTTTCAAAATCAGCGGGCGAAAATGAAGAAACTACAGAGAAAGGCTAAGGCTGAGCCTGGAGCTGAGAAGGAGACCAAGGAAGAGAGGAGAGGAGAGAGTCCTCACAGTGATCACAGTAAGTTCATGATTCATTCTCAAAATTTATTCTTTTACGAATTTCGATATCTTTGTTCGAGGGACGCGTACCTTGAGATACGCCTTAAGGTTGCTTTTCAATGAGTCTGGTTCTTCAATGGCGTCAGAAGTAAAACAGCTTCTTCGTAATTGTCTTCGAGCATTTTTGATTAATAGTAAAGTAGGGGCCCTCGTCTTCCAGAACCCCCAAGCCAATATGCATAATACGCTACTGATCGAAACTCAACTGTCTGCCACCAGTTGTCGCTGATGTCGATACTGACAATGAGTATTGTTGTTACCAAACAGCAACCTTAACGCGCCAAATTCAAATTTCTGTACTTGTTATTGCACAATGAAGCAGTCGGTAGCTCAAGTGAGAATGATTTGATGAAATCCCCTAGAATATATGTCAAAATTGCCATAAAAATTGGGTTGAGAATGAAGTTGATGGGAAGCCTGAAGGAGAAGTCGAAGAATTAGATATGTCAAAGGTTGGTAGTCTTGTTTTCGAGAATCTTCCGTGAAGTCCTGTCGATCCTATTGCGAAACACGTGTCGAGCGAAAGGCGAGCGAGCTGCTAGTGATAAATTTTCTCGAGGACAGGTTAATGGGGAGCCTAGGGGAATTCTAGGGAAAATCTATGGCTATCATGTCAACCGTCTCGTCTCGTTCGCAGGTCATTACTTGAACGCCTTGAACATGCGCGATGGGGAATCTTCTAGCTTCCCTTCAGCGACCCAACCGCTCAACCCCAATAACCCATACTCACCCGATGGTAAGTTAAAAGACTGAAAGTACTGAAAAGGAGTAAAAAGAAAAGTGACAGAAAATATATTTACCCCGGCTCCATACATCTAGTGACATTTATTTTTTAAAAATGCTTCCTCCTTTCTCCTTTTCAAAATTACTCAAACTGCCATCTCGACTAAAGACTGGCGCACGTTAATAATTGACAAATAACAGTCGACAATAAAAAATCCTGATAAATATTTTTTTCAAAATTCATTTTTCAGACGCCTATCCAGGAAACTCCGGGGAAAGTTTCTGTAGCAGCGATCTGTCCCTGGACGGAACGGAAGCTGGCTTCGACATTGGCGAGAGCGAAGGCGGCGGAGCCGACGGAAGTCATCAAGGTGGCTCCCATTCTCACCACGGAGGAACATCCCATGATCCACCATCCTTATCGCAAAGCTTGCACGCTGCCATGCACAATCCTATCGATAAGCTCTTCATGATGCAGAGTAGCTACTTCAGTGGCGATCACGCGTAATCCTTGGGCACTATTTTTTTTTAAGTAAAAAAATATTTTTTTTTTGTTATATTTATTCCGTGATTTTTTTTTTCAAATTCCTCGAAGTTTCCCGCCAAATCACTCGAAAGGACAAACTATTAGAGAGTTCCCTAGGATCGGTGTAAAACGAAAACGCTGTGTTTTATTTAAAGAAAGTGAAAGACGAACCTGTAGTTTTAGATGACTAGCTAGCAGCCTAGCACCCGCACAGAGGCTACCAATCCAAAAGTCATTATTAGTAATGAGGCTCTTGCGATATGACGCGTCAATGAGAATTGCGTTAAAGTATTAATTGCTAAGTGTTATATTTGTGACCAATTATATATTTATATCAGCGCTGACACAACGTGCTGCCAATGTACCTAGATATTATTTTAATCGAAATAAAAATCACGACGAACGGAATCGAAGGCTGCTTCCTCGCGAAGGGTGAAAATTTTTCAAAATTTTCCAACACGTCAAAAAATTCGACGTGTTTTTACAATTTTTCTCGAGTCTCGGCGTTAACGTCAAGCGAAAAAGGCCAGCGCATATTTGTATTTATGTTCGAAAGATATGAGTGTACTTTAATATATTATAATAATAAAAGAGAAATAATTCAACATCGCAAGCAACAAGTACAAATTTATAATAAATTCCCTAGACTCTACAAGTCTCACGAGACTGCATGCGTCAGATTCATGGTCCAAGATTAATTTAATTTTTACATCATTTTTCCCTGATAAGAGCTCGAACGCCAAACTGAATCCAAAAATTTGAAAAACTCATTGCGATAACACTGAAACGAAGTCGCATCAATCGTTAGACACTGATACAAAATTTTATTTTAACAGTGCAAGCTCCGGAATTGATAAGAATTATCAATTGTTGATATGAAAATTAATTTTTTATTAACACCAATCGTCAGCGCTTCTCTCTCTAGAGAGGCGCTCCGTAATTTCGCGTTTCCCCTCAACCGCTGTCTTACCGCGAGGGGAATCCCCGGACTTCTCCGCCTCACAGAGTTTGGTCTATTGCGCCTCCGTCACACAGTAGTCTACCCGACTCTGGTAGGGGCCTTCCGTAATGTAGCGCCGTCCCTGTTACAGCGCAACCAGACCCCCCCGCGCGCTATCTTAGAGAGAGTCGACTGTATATCCAAAGCCGACTCAAGCTTTTAATTCGCATATAAAACCCAGTTTCAGTTGACACTGTACGTCATTCAGTCCGCCCCCGAAGAAAATGCTGCCACAATTTTCATTGTTACCAGCATTGTCTGGCTGTCCGCTTGCCCAGTTAGAATATCCTGCCTTGTATATGGTGTCGCCGTGTATAGTGACGAAGTCTCCTTCGCCGTACAAATCATGAAAACCAATATGGACGAATTCCTTCGTCGAAGCGTTAATGATACCAGCCGTTCCAACTTTTCGATACAATTGATTCAAGGCCATAGCTTCTGCTGCTGAATTAATAATCGCCAAGTGTCCACCTTCTTCTTCGCACGTGCGTCGCGCGTCGTTCCACGTCATTCCACGCGTATGCAGTCTGTACGATCCCAAACACGGATAATGCCTTGGATAAAAAGTTAACATAAATTTTGACAATATTGACTGAACTTTCAAAAAAAAATTTTTACACAAAAATTATATTCTTCACTCACTCGTAATCGTCCCCTCGATTCGTTTGCGGACATCCTACTAAAAAAAAATTATATTTCCAAATTTAATATTTTCAAAATATTATTACCTAATATAAATGTCCTAATGGCCAGACACTAGCACTAGTTCAGTTCCTGGACCTCTCGTCCTATTTCCATCTCTCTTGCACCAAGCCTTGTCAGGTAATTTGAACGTGTCCAGTCACAGGGACTTTTTTACCTCGAGGCTCTTATACGGTTATCAATCTTTTGGTTTTGCAGTGATAAAATTAATTTGAAAAATAAATTTGAAAATTTATAATCACCAATTGTATCGTTTTCCAATTTACCCACGATGACATCCTGCGTGGCAACTGTCATCCACGGCAAAGCGATAAGGACGAAAATACTTTTAGCACTCCTCATTGTAAACTATGTGACTTACTGTTAGTGGAGAATAAGTGAATCGTCCAGACGATTCGCGCTATTTAAATCCAAGCCGCAATCGGACACTGGGAATCCCCTGATAATAACGTGTTTGTTTCAACGACGTCAAATTTATATATAGTTAAGTTATCTGTAATAGGTTCGCGAGTTTAACGTGTCATGTTATACAATCATAAGTATATGCTAAAATAAAGAAATGAAATATATTTCAATGGAAAATTCTCGCAGCTTCTTCATTCGTACCGACGAGGTGGTACGCAAGGCCACGTGTCATTTGTTATTGTTTACGTTGCTTGCGAACTGTCAAAGAACATGACCACGTGGACGGACTGCATGGGATTCAACAAATGCATCTATGTAACGAAACGAAGATGTCCGACAAAAATATTTTTATTGACGTTTCGTATTGTTTAGAAAAATGAAAAAGAAAATGACAGAAAGTGTCATTTCAAAAGTTACATCATTAAAGCACAATCGATCGTCGTAACTGTATGACTCAAATTTTTTTTTTAATATTCTCAACGTAATTCGCCAAAAAATGGAAATCGGGAGTCACAATTAATATCATTGAGTCCTCCGCTAATATGAAACGAGCAGCAACGCTCATGCTCGTTGTCAGGTTTGCCAAGTGCCCATCTCGTGAAACCGGCTTTGTACGGGGAATCCCCGTGTATAGTGACATATTCATTGTCTTGATAAAGCTCATGATATAATCACGTATAATATTACGCCCTTTTCTTCTTCCTTTCATATATTTATTCCTGAAGGTTGGTCCTATCATTGCTACCTCTTCTTATTCATTTCATGAGTAACGCCGATAAGTATTTCTTCTTTATCAGATTATCTCTGAGAGGTCAAGAGTCAACGGAACTAGGAACGAAGCGTCTATCGACTGTGTTGAGAAAAGATTTCGATAGTGGCGCCATCTAACGAACTCATGTTATACTACGTTATGCGGAAACCGCTACGAAACGAGAATTGAATGTGTGGTGTACAAACAATTTCGGCATCGTTATTCATTATAATTACGTATAATTAATTAACAATCTAATACCCAGAATAATCATTATAATTTGTTGAACGTAATAAGACAGCAAATATGGTAAGTGTACATGTTCTCTATCAATTCTGAGATATATTGTTTCTAACCTCTTGCGTGTGCATCTTTCAGTTATTCTACTCTTTCTTCAAATCGTTAATTGGAAAGGACGTAGTGGTCGAATTAAAAAATGATCTCAGGTAAAATATTCTTATCATTGTTAATAATATATATCCATGTGAATAGTGCTCTTCAGACTTGTTTTGTTACAGTATTTGTGGCACGTTACACTCGGTGGATCAGTATCTAAATATTAAATTGACAGATATTAGTGTGACAGATCCTGATAAGTACCCACACATGGTGAGTGATAATATTATAATAAAATTTATAACTATGTCTCATACATTGTGGTTATCCTTCCTTTATTATTCTAGCTGTCGGTTAAGAACTGTTTTATTCGTGGGTCGGTTGTGAGATACGTTCAACTTCCTGGTGACGAGGTGGACACTCAGTTATTACAGGATGCTGCCCGGAAAGAAGCTGCTGTACAAACGCGATAGTTAATTCAAATACATTCTTTGAAATGCCAAACTATCTAATCATATTCAAGAATGTGAAGTATGAACAATTAAGTTTTCGTGCACACAATTAAAATGCATTCTGTATTTTCTGAAGGTGTAAAGTTTCTGATTAAATAATATATCTTGTATGCTTGTAAGAATTCTGTAAACTAGAATAATGATGTAGCTTATGTTTATAAATATTTCTCTGTATTTGCAGAGTTGCAAAAGTTAATATTAACAAAAATTTTATACTTTGGTACGTTCTTAAAAAAATATACAGCTTACAATATGATTACCATCATCCGATGAGGTCAAAAAATCTATGAATCTAAAATAATGACATCTTAAGAAAATTTTTTTTACTGATACCTTCACGATCCATTGTTCTTCTTGGATAATATTATATTTTTGCAAATAAATGAATTCATTAGACTATTCAGTTTCAATTGATTAAAGTCTATTCCCAATTAAAGAATTTATTTATTGTGATCAATTTGAAACTCATATTCATTGCATACGTTGTTCCTGTAATTGGAAAAGATTAGTACATTCATACTACCAAAAAAATATAGAAAATCAGTAACTGTGGTTGGGAATCGAAGAAAGCATTGGCGAATCAAAAAAAAAAAAAAGAACAAGGAACTCATAAATAATATCGTGCACCAATACCAGCATAATATTAATATTGAAAAAATCATTATCTTTTATCTAAACGAGTAGAGGACAAATTAATGATGCCGTTCAGGTTACTTCATAATCTTAGTATATTAATTATATTGTGTATAACAAAGCGGTAACAACTTGTTAATTGTTAACTATTACGGTAATAATTATTTATTTTTTATAATTACAATAATCAATATAATGATCGGTAACTAACGAACGTAACAAATCAATCGCTCTGATCCAATTAATTATCCGATAATAACGATCATCCTTGCTAAATCATTTATTGTTTTTTCTGCTCGTAATTTCTTCCCTACTCTCCCTCTCTCTTTCTCTCTCTCTCGTCCTCTGTTCTTTCTCACGATTGTACACCACTCTTATTCCTTTTTCTATCTCTCTCGCACGCTCATGTATAATCTCTCCTATTTTTCTACCTAACCTCTCTCCTGCTCCACCTCACCCGCTCATCCTCTTTTCTCTCTCTCTCTCTCTCTTTCTCTCTCTCTCTCTCTCTCTTTCACGTAATCATTATTTAACAACAGTTTTACCCTTTTATTATTTGCTCTTTAATTTAATAATCGTAATAAACATAGTAATTATCCGTTCATTTTCATATTTTTTTTCTCTCGCTCCTTTGTCGTCATTTATATTTATATAATATTGTGCAAATAACTCATATACTTTTTTTGTCCTTTTTCTTTTTCATCCCTTAAATCACTGATTTAGAGTAACGAATGTCTCTTACCGCAGCCTCTAACCCAACATATTTTCTAATTCTGCCATCCAGACATTTCACTGTTTGTTTTCTCATTCTTGTGTTTCACATGGTTATCCGCGAAAACACGGCTTCTACGGCACCTTATACACGTGATATTCTTTAGATCTTGCTTACTCGTGTTTTCTCTCCTCGAACCAACGAATCCATTGAATCTAAAACTCCGTTTCCTTAATGCGCGCGCACCGTTTAGCATACGAGTTATCGGGTACCTTGCAAATTGATAACAGAATATCTATATAATGGACAATTCTTAATGATTCTCGATAGCTAGGCATGTTAAAATTGGATTTCTCGTCTCTCTGGTGTCTTTATAGCTTTGCGGATGTGAGTATGTGTACGTGTACGTGTGAGTGTTCATAAAAGTGTTTAAATCGCGCATATATAACTTTATTTGTGTCGTAAGTATTTTTGCATTTTTCTCTTTTTTCGTTTTCTTCGTTAGTTCGTTTTACTTCGTTAAATCATCTTATGCTCATCTACGTAGTTTTGAGCCATGGCAGTTGCTCGTTTTATTACTGGCCGACAGACGCCATTTTGCATTTAATTTATATACGTATTTTTTTCTTTTATCTTACTCTTTTTTTTTGGTTTTTGAGTATTTCCCTTTGAAAATTATACTTGCTAAGTTTGCGATCGTTCGTACACTCTGTGACCCTTTATCATGGTGGTACACTCGCGTGATCTCGGACACGGACGCTATTGAATCTACTTCGAAAAATTTCTCATCATTTCTATTTCATGCTTTGCAAGTCGGATCCATTGAAAACTCTTTACTTAATATTCTGCGCTTTAACAATATTATAATCTAAAAAAAAAATTTCCGTTTTCTATAACTGTGGTTCTTTCATTTTTTTTTTGTTGCTTTTTGGTTACTGTGTACTCGCTTGTTTGAACTCGCAAACACGTCGGACCGGCCGACGCCACGGGCCGAGATCAACCCTTTCGTAAGCCGCGAAAAACTGTAAAAGACTATAAAGTAAGAAAAATATATACGAGAGAATGCTGGAAGTGTCGCGCTTAAGTAACCAACAAATAATAAAATATATTTAAGACACTATATAACGGGTAAGCCATAATTTAAACGCTTGACATCTGTTGGCAGAGATAGAGAGAGAATATATATAGATATAAAGAGAATGAGGCGATGAGAGTGATGCAAAATCTGAACTGTCGTGCGAGAAAAGAAAGAATGTGGAACGGAACTCGTCCCGAGGGCGTCGTACGAACCGAAAGAAGGATTACGTCACGGTGAAAATTCAAAAAGTTTGACTTATCACGCATCTTCTCTCATACGTCTGAACGTAACAGGATGCGCGCGCAGATTAAACGACCGTGCGGGAAAAACGTCGTGATGCCGCGCGGGATGTAATTGAGAAGTGGGGGAAGTCGTTCGGCCAATCGCGTTGTTATCCCCACCAACGGTCATCGGTTGCGCGCGCATCGTTTCAAAGTTACGCCACTCGTTAGTTCCAGTCGGTAACGTCGAAACCTAACCTACCTCTTTGCATTTCCGATTTCTTAAAGAATCTCACGCTAGACTCACTCGTTAATACAATAATCGCGCTGCATATTACATTTAAAGCCCTTGAGAAACATCACATTATTACTTTGCCACGTGCATGCGCGCGCATCCACCCGAACGAGACCTCTGAATTGAATGGAACCATTGGTCGAGGCTGAAAGTTCCGTTCGAAATACGCGCGCAGCAATTAAAAAAAAACCGTCGATTAAAACGCTTACGTGCGTATTACAACCGTTGCATGAAACTTGTGTGTGGGTGAATGAGTAAGTATCGTGTTTACCCACATTTGCGAAAGTGTATGAATTCATATCTTGTGACGTAAAACTTGACAACGCTCGGGGGAAGCGATCGGCTGACAAAGTTTACTGCACATGATTCGAATGGCTGTCGATTAAAGACGCCACGTTGCTTAGCGTTAAAGGCGCGCGCGTGCGCGCGCGCGCATGCGCCGTGGCGAAATTCGCCGAGGACCTGCGCGGGGAATCTCGGGCGGCGCCTGCGCACGACCGTCACATTTTACTTTAGACACTCGGCATTATCGAATTATTTGCACATATTACAGCATTCTGAACTCAACGGGGGCGGAAGAATTATAAACTCGAAGCGTTAGCCAGTAACGAAGAGAAAGCTCCACCGCGACGACAGAGGGCGCCACCGGGACGGGCATGTTACAAAATAGTTTTGAAAAAAAGTCATCGCTCCCAGCTGTAATTCGTTTTATACACGTTTCTCTTTCTTGAGACAAAGTTCGAGGTGGCTGTGTAATATTATATTCGCAAACTGAATGACGGTCAATGAATTTACTGTCCCGTCGGTAATGAAGGGCCTCTGCCGTATCAAGCTTTCACGCAACACCGTCGATAAGGTCGTTGCGTCGGCATTGAATGAAAAAAAAAAATGCGCGAAGAAATCGAGATGCGAATCTAAGTAGAAAAAGTTTACCGTGGGTAATAATATCGACGGGCACTCTATAAGTATTTGACAAGCGGACTCGACACCGATAGTAATTAATTTGTACGAGTAATTTACAATGAATTTTCCTCTCCCTTTGAGCTTCTATAGCTTATAGAGTAATGAACGTTTTATCTTTTTTTTTCTTTCTCTTTACCTCCTCATTACGTTTTCTTACGTTAGTTGTTTTCCGCGTCACGCTCGACGCAGACGTAACCGCCTGTATGTCGCTGTGGATTCCGACCACAATTAAACTCTATAAATTTCCATTCCTAAAACATGCACCGACTTTCCCCACCAAAAACGTTACGTGCCGCTACTGTTACTTCGCTGCTCAATCGATATCACCGCGAGTATTTTTTTATTTTTGTTTTCCCGTCATGTTTTTCAATAATCAATTATTTAATTTTTTTTATTACGTTTTATCCCTGTTTCTCACAAGTTTTTATATCCTTTCTCCGACTCACGTTTTACGCATAGAAAAATAACGAAGACGCGTCCGCGAATGGATACGGCTTATCGACTGGCTTCGCTGACGTATTGTTCTTTCTTTACTTTTGGCTATGGTCGTTATCGGTAATAAAGTAATGTCCTTTTTTTTTATCGTTCACCCATACTTCACTAATACTTCCGGGTTTCGTTAAGTTTTCGACATGCAAAAATAACACAAGGCAAACTAATTACGGCCGATTGTGAATTTAAAACTAATGCATATCTTTAAGAAGAATAAAACATAAATTGTATCCATGCCAACTATCAAGACAATTTAGAATATCGCGATATTTACACGAAGAAGTCGCATTACGATAACTAGTTTTATGATTTATCGACCCGTTTTTATTTTTTTAATTTTTACTTGCGATAAAAGAATTTACTGTTCCGCCGTGCAATACTCGTTAAGGCGTTACTACATATAAACATCCACTGATTAGATGCGAGGAAAAATTTAAAGAGTCTGAAAAAATGTTAATTCAAATGAAAATCAAACAGAAATAACATTGAGCTATTCTCGACTTTACTTGATGCTTGCTCTCAGACAGAAGCACACGCGTACCCACACACGCACACATGCTCACACGTTATTCCGCGAAGCCAACGCGATGTCTGAACGTATTAGCTAACATTTCGATAATTTCGCAACCGTTATACCACTAATCCAACTATTACCACGCCCCTTCTATGAGAACCCGCCCACACTCCTCGCAAGTCCCGCCCACCGAATTCCCCTCCACGAGGACCATCGACGAATCGTGCGCGCTCGAGCTCGCCGTCACGCCCCTTTTCCCGTGGCCACGCCCTTTTGACACACGCAAAAAATAGGTTAGAGTGGATTATTATTTTCGAATAGAGATTACGAGGAGTAGAAGAGTGCAATTATAAAAAGCCGAAATGCAGAATAGGCTGTATTAATTAGGTTTCTCTGGTTTTTAAATCTCCCTTATCAGTCACCTATCTCTTGTCCCTCCCACCCCTAACTTCGATCAACTCCGCTCTCTAACCGATCGCATGCAGCTGTCGCGTAGAAACGTCCGAACGGAGTTGCTTCCATGTTTTGTTAAATATTACACTTCCGGTTACGGCAAAGACGAAAATGCGCGCATTCGTCTTCGCGCGCTCCCAAACAACAACGTAGAAAACCTGAATACGGTAATTAATAATCACGTGCTTAATTAAACATGTTCATTTTTTCTTCATATGTCTCTTCTTTTTCTGTCAGTTGTCCATCCCTGCTCCCCTTCTAAAACTGCTTCCTTTTTTCTTCTTCGTCGCGGTATCACCCCTGTAGTTGTCACAGTCAATTTTTCTTTATCTCACGACGTACCCAGGGCAGCATGGTCCAGTTTTCATCGTTTTATTTATTATTTTGTTATTCCGGATGCACTCCCCTCCTTTAGCCTGATCTTAAGTTCTCCTGTTCGATTCTTCGAAAGGTTAGTTTTATTATTTTTTTTTCCTGCATCTCGCACTATACATTAGCGAGTCAACAGTTGGACTCATTTACTTTCCGTTGAGAGTTCCAACTCGCACCTCACTTTCATCACTGTTATTCAACTTGAAAGCCCGTCCTCATATACACGGCGATGCTGGCGACCTCCGAGTCGATATTTAACGGGGAAGTGACTCGAATGCGTCAGCATCTAACTTGTTTACATAACCATCGCCATACGCTTACAGGAAAAAAAAAAGAATCTCACTATGTATAATTGTCAAGACACAGTCTCTTCCTCGCAGTGCACACTTGAACATCCTCCACTCACGCAATCGTCAACTGAGTGGCGTCGAGATCGAATGGCTTTACCTCTGTCGCCATACGAACCTCCATATCACGTCGCTGCCTTTTCCAGCACAATCGGCTGCTCGTTGATAAAGGCAACTCGTACGGAGGATGTCCTTTTTTTTAAATCCAATTATTTCCTCGTATATTATACAACTATAAGGCTGTTAGAGTAGTAGTAGTAGTAGTGGTAGTAGTAGTAGTGGTAGTAATAGTAGCAGTAGTAGTGGTAGTAATTAGTAGTAGCAGTAGCAATAGTAAATAGACACGCGTGCGCTTCGACCGGCGGTTGAACCGTGACTGTCGTTATCACATCTTTACGTTCCTTAGTGGGCGGTGCCTGCGTCGGGCAGTCCCACGTGGGCGGTGACTTAGGTAGGGCCTGCCTTCATCCTGGTGGGGGTAACCGCATATATAAGGAAGCAGAGAGAGGCTCCGATCAGACGTCGGCCGTCCGCGATGTCACACTGGACGAGCGGCTATGAATCACAACGCGATGGCCATTCTTCGTCACGAAACCGTCGCTCTCCACCAGGACGGCCGTTTGGCGATGACAAAGCGGATCCATGTCGGGATCGTCACTTTCTTCGCTGGGACCGCCGAGCTTCTGTTGCTTGTGCTTGCGCCAGGCGTTCTGTATGAGGCGGGCGCAATACTCTTCACGCTGGCGCCAGAGCGTCGAGGAGACAGGCTCGTAGCCCGTCTCACCGGGCCTGGTTTGCACCTCATTCAGCTCGGCGGTTTCCTCTATCGGGTTGCCCTTCCTCGCGAAGAAGTCCTTGGTGAGTGCATCGAGGATATCCACGCAAAACATAAGGTCACCCTTACATATGGGGATATCCATCGACACAATCTTGTACTTGTTCGGCTTGTGTATCTGCAATGGCGGCTCGAGCACGTCGAGGAAATCTGATAGCTGGTCGTATCTTATATACTGCGTGCCGTCCGGATCGAACTGCTGCCATATCTCGTAGTACATGTCGTAATCGTCATCCGTTAGACCCTCTTGCACGTCCTCGGTTGCCTGCGAGTAATTCTCGAGGATCACGGCGATGTACATGTTTATTACTATCAGGAAACTTATAACCAGGTAGGAGAGGAGATATGCTATTCCGATTGTCGAGGAGCCGCAATTTCCTGGATAGCCTATCTCGTTGTTTGGCTCCTGGCAGTCCTCCTCGTTTATTATGCCGTCGAGCACGCCGTCCCAGCCGGCGGATGTCGACATCTGCAATTGTTCAATAGACCAGGTACGGTAAGAGGAAAACATTTTACATTGGTCTCGGTAATTTTAGCGATCAATTACCTGAAATAGCAAGATCATCGACTGTCCGAAGGTCTTGAAGTTGTAGACGTCGTCCAGTCCGCTCTTGTCCTTTACGTGCATGAAGAACGACATGCCGAATATCGCGAAGATGAACATCACCAGGAACAACAGAAGGCAGATGTTGAAGAGGGCCGGAAGAGACATGGCCAGGGCGAACAGCAGAGTACGAATACCCTTGGCGCCTTTTACCAATCGCAACACACGACCGACCTTGGCCACTCGCACTACCCTGAGCAAGGTCGGCGAGACGAAGTACTTCTCGATGATGTCACTGAGTACCAGACCTAAGAGAATGGAATTTACACGAGTGTTAAGGTGCGTCTGACCGGTGTAAATTTAAAGGTGGATTTTTGGAATTGGTTATAAGTTTTTTTTTTGAGGGATGAATTTTTGGAATGCAGAGAAAAAAATGGTGCGTCTCTTCTACCTCATGATGCAACTAGATCTACGTACTATTGTACTTTTTTTTTCATCTATTTTTTTTTAGTGTAATTTGGAATGGGAATGTGACATGCCTATCTACTACGTGACAGGAATTCCTAATTTCTATTATCTATTGTGATCTGATAACTAAGAGCAGCATTTCCACTTTGACCAAGCTCGTCTAACTTTCAAGCCTATTGTTTACTCTTGTCTATTTTTCTTTTATTCGACGAAAAGATGCAGATTATGATCGATTGAAATTTTTTCAAAAAAAAAAGACTGCTGGAAAGTTTTCGAAAAATGCTGATCGAGTATCTTCGTGTACGCGATAACTGGGAGAAAATCCCGCCCACTCCAAAAAAATAGATTGATTTTAGAAACAGATAGGTGAGCCCAGAAGATGTAGTAAAACCCAGTGACAATAAGATACACAAAAAAAAGTGTCACAGATCATAGCGGACTATCGAATCATTAGGATGCAGTGTAAATCGATTAATAAAAAGTATATATATAGATATATATATATAGTAGTAGTAGTAGTAGTAGTAGTATAAAAAAAATTATTTACTGCGCAGGCAAGTCTTACCCAAACGATTGAATCGTGTGCAGAAATGTGATTTGTACGTGAAATACTTATCGTTTGCTGCGATATTACTTAAGTCCATCCTAATATATCGAAGAAGTCCTTTTCACGGTAGTTCACAACGGGATTGGGAACGGAACTACAATTTTATGTACATCGAGGGAATCTTTGTTGGAATCAAATGGGAGATGGATGTAGGCAGGTGGATTTCTAGCGGGAAACATCAATTGACATCAATGTGAGGCTACATAACGTAATGACATCAGTTCTATCGTTGCGACTCGAGTGAAACTTGCGCCTGTTACGCTTTTGTCTTTTGATGGAAAGAAAAAATATGAAACCAAAAATTATGATCTTTCATAGATAACGTGAGAGTGAGCATTCCCAAAAATGACGAATGTAATCGATAACGACTACGAGACAATCAGTGTCAGGCAAGATGAGAAAGATAAGGAGAAAAATGAAATTGTCAATCCATGATAAAAAAAATCGGTGCTTCCGATCGATGAGTCGATTGCAACGATAAAGCTAACAGGTATCTCGATTCTGACATGTACATTCGATAGATTTCATCGGGGTCATACGACAGAGAGAGTCATTACGTTACATTACCTAATATTGATAATATAACGACAACAAAATCAAAGAGGTTCCAGGGCTCCTTGAAGTAGTGGTAGCGCAGGGCGAAGATCTTCATCAGACATTCGCTGGTGAATATCACTATGAATATCATGTTCAGATAGTCCAGGACGTTGCTGAATGTCTCACTCTGCTGATAATGATCCAAGGTCATCGTCAGCATGTTCAGTCCGATGAACAACATTATTATCATATCGAACTTTTTGTCCGTAACTATTTCGAACACTATCGCCTGTGGGCGCCACTGTAATTGAAAAGAGAAAAAAAATATTTAATTCTCAAGGAAGAAGAGAGAGGGCGATTTTACACGGGAGATATTCGCGTACTGGGTGTCCGAAAAGTCATGGACCTACCCTTGGTCGAGGTATGGCTTTCAATGGCTTTTTACTGCCCATTTTCTTCATCGCGTTGTAGTACTTCTTCTGGTCCTCTGTCATGAACATTTCTAACGAACCGCCAGCCTTTTTCTTCTGCTCGTTGAAGTTGTCGATGATGACTCCGATGAACAGATTGAGGGTGAAGAATGAGCCGAATATTATGAAGAACACGAAGTAAAGGTACATGTAAATATTGGTTTCGCGAATCGGCTGTTTGTTTACCTGAAAAATTTTTTTTGTTATTTTTTGGAAACTGTTTTGGATTTTTTTGTCCATTTTAATCGTAATCGATCACTCACTTCTCTGGAGTCTATCGCGTCGTTCATTATCTGTATCCAGCCTTTGAAGGTTGCCACTTGAAATAGACACAAGTAAGCCTTGCCCACGTGATCGAAATTCATCGGAGAATTTTCCCAAGTGTAATTTTCGGCTATGCAGGCATTACGATCGGGAATTATTTCGTGACTGAGTGTAGTTTTGTTTGTGTCGACGCACTGCAAAATTAAAAAAAATTTATTTCGAATTTTTTTTTCTACCTCGTCGACCAGTACGATCGATTGGCTTTTTTTATGGTTTGCTTCGTTCTTTGGACGGATTCTTTTTTTTGTACTCACCTTAAAATATTTTCCGGCAAACAACTGCACTCCCATTATGGCAAAGATCAGCCAAAATATCAGACACACCAACAACACGTTGAAGATGGATGGTATAGCTTGGACCAATGCGTTGACGACCACCTAGCGGAGAGTTTTCGAATTAAATTAATGGATCTTGTCGAATTTGAGAAATAATGTGAGTTGTGAGTTTTTTTTTTCAGAGGATGATGGGTCGACTATAGTAATAACTTCTAGAAGTGATTTTATGACTTGTGAATGTAGTTTCGAGTAAATAAAGAAATGAGATAACGATGTCAAATTAAAACGACCAATTCGAAAGTGTATTTTCATTTTGACAGTTTTACTAGTTTGGGTTATTATTTTTTTTTTTTGGTTTTCTTACTGAGGGTACTGGTCACTTTCGTAAGATTGACGTTTTAGACTTGACACGTGAGAAATGAGATAATACTCATATGTTGATAAACATCGTGTCGATATTTGTTCATTCAAAGAAAAAACTTGAGATGGAAAAAACAAAAATAATAATACTCAAGTAAATTAGTATGTAGATACAAGATGCACCGATATTATTTTTAACGTTCTACGTAGCCGAGCTGCTGTGTTTCGTGTAGCGACTATAGTCATGTGCACGAACCTTTAAAAATTGTACGACAAAAAATTAAAATTTGAGAATTTAAGAAAAAGAAAAAGTTAAAAACATTTGGCACGCGAGCCAAAAAATAATCACAAAATAGTCAAGATAAAAAAGATTCAAGAACCGCGATTCGAAATTTAAGTAAGAACGTAAAATATGAAAAATCAAAAATCGAAAATCGAAAATGTACGCAATTCAAAAATCAGTAATGACGATTTAAAAATATAATTTTCCCATACGCGTGTAAGTGTGCAAGGATACGTGTGACTTAAATTACTAAGTAGCTAGTGATAACGGGCTGGCTCAAAGTTCAATTTTGGAATTATGGACTTACGCCCTCTTTCGAATTGACTCGCAAGACGGCAAGTATTTTCCAAAAATGTCTGTAGCTTATCGTTTACCGCATTCAGACGCTTTCGATTCAATTTCACATTTCCTTTTACCACGTATTTCCCAATTTGTTTACGTGCCGAGCACGTATCGCGCTAGCTTTCTAGAAAGTTCTAGGCGTTTCGAAAATATAGGGTGTCCCATAACACGCGCATTTCAACACCGTCACGAGATGCTATACATCATTCCAAACAAAAAATCTAAATACATAAATACTCTACAATGCATTATACCCAATATATGATATATCATCGTTAAATCATCCCCGTATATATGCAAACACTTCATAGGACAACCTATATATCTACAGGTCTATTCAAAAGGCAAGTATAGTCGTCTGCCTCAGTGACTGCACAGAACCCACTGACAGATGCACAAGAAACACGAGAAGAGTATAGTGGGTTCGGAAAAGACAAGAGAGAATCACAACTATACTTTTCCACCAGCAAGATCATTTCTCGAAAAATTCTTTGTATCGGCACGCTAGAGTCCGATACATTATATTTTTCGTATCGCTAGAGAAATGCATCCAGCACAGTAGCACATAGCATGTAAGCATAGATGGCGCATGCATAGAAAAAGGGAGCATGCAACATATGCCAATGATAAAACAGCATAGTAAAAGTAGTCTGAAAGTACGTAGCATACTTTTCTAAAACAGCATACATAAGTAATCTTAACCCCCGACTTTTTATAAATGACTGAGTTCCCCATCTACCTTGATCCTCTTTCCCACAGAAAAAAAGGTTGCGTACTTTCGGAAAACGAATATCCCCAAAAGTACGCAAAAGCGTTTCACACAAAAAATATAAAAATTCGATAAACAAATTTTTTTGCCGCTATTTTTGAATTTATGCATACTTTTATCGCGTGTACGTCACTTTAATACCATCGTATGGCCAATGTAAAATATTTCTTATACCCGATGTCCCAACACAAGATAAGTACGTACGTCAAGTGCGTACTTTTAGATCACTTCTACTTTACTATATTTACTATTTATACCATACTTTATAATTTTTTCTTCCAACATCTAATAGTTGCACTAAACCACAAACGCTATAGAGTCACATGCAAGCACTACGTACTACTTTTACTACGTACTATATAATGTACACTATTAGAATAGAGTCAGGCTGAAGTGTTCAGGGTATGGGCATGGTCATAAATTCTACACCCAATGTCTCAGCGACCTTATACTTTTCTGTACTAACAAGTATATGGATCCCGAATAATTTCTGCATGAGATACAGATTTTTGAAAGAGATAAAAGAAGGGAAAAAAATCTTTTTTTTTTCTATTTTTTTTTCCTTTTGACCAGTTCAGCTTCTCTGCTCACGACATTAACGATCACGTGGCTGATCATGGTAAGTCAGATGTAATCACTATTTGCGTAATGGCCGACCAATCCTAAGTTGCATTCTTGGTCATTTTTTTTTTTTTTTAGATTATCCAACAAGCTGTGCATTCATCCGCATAATATGCATCTAGATATCTATCTATCTATCTATCTGTCGTGCGTGCATAAATGATTCGATGACTCAGGTTAGGTGTGTCAGCACTTTTTTTTTCTAGGTCAAACAACGTAACAATGATTCGTATGTGCGGGCGCGATGATTTGATTGTTGTTGCTGTTTTTTGCGAGAATGAGCGAACGGGGGTATTTTTGAATATTATGATGATAAAAAGACTTGCTACTTTGAAAATAACAAAAATCGATGTATGCATGAAAAAGTGTCTTTTCCAGGATTCGAGATTTGTGGTAATTTTCTTAAATAAAAAAATTGTGCTATTTGGACTGTTATGAAAAAAAAAAGTTTAGTTTTTTTTTTTTGGTAGTGGGAAATCTGTTTTGTTGAACGAATAAAATATATATATATATATATATAAATATTGTATCAACGCGTTATCGGTCCATTGTGTCATGGTACAAATGTATGCTTACATATGTGTATATCATGTTGTATGCACAGATATATCAAGGTATCCTTGTGTGCACGTTTTACATGCACCTCAATATATATATGTATATATGTATATACATGTATGTAATTTGCATGTAATTGGTACCGTAATGTGTGTATGTCGTATGTAGTAGTAAAGGACACGTGACAAGGTCAGCTGAGACGGTGGGCTACATACCCGCATTCCCTGCATTCTAGACATCGCCCTGAGAGGCCTTAGGGCCCTTAGGGTCCGCATAGTTTTGAAGGCTTGGATCCCGCCCGCGCCACAGAGCGACGCTACGAAGTTAATGAGTGACACCTGCGAGCGAGAAACGAGAGCGAATCATAGCGAGGTAGAGGGTACGCGTACTTTTTTTCATATTCTCTTCTGGAAAATATTTTTTTGAATTTGAAATATTAAATCACCCTTTCTCTTTGAGGGGGCTAAGACGGAGAATCGGTAGGGTCTACTGTTGGATGAGGTTAACATACGTTTGGTCGGAGACAGTGAGAAGAGAATAAGAGAGAGAGAGATATATAGAAATTTTGGGTTCATGGAACCCGTATAAATATTGCCCCTCTTTTGTTTTTGTTTTTTTTTCTTTTTTGAAAAAATTTTTTTCCTCACGTTATAACGATTCGAAATTTTTCGACTTTCGGCCCCCTCACGATTGACCTGTGCACGATTTCACCCTTATCTTGGACACGCTGTACTGTCGTAATTGAGCATTTTGGGTTTGGGCTTCGAACGAAACCCTCAACGTGACCACATAAGGGTAGCGATTCGCGTGTAATTTTTTTTTTTTCAAAAATTCAAAATAATTTTTAATTTCGTTATTTTTGTGGTAACTTTTTTTTACTTAGTATTACGCGATCGCTATGTAATCGTCGCACAGGTCAAAGTAGTCGATTAGAAATGAAGTAAAGGTTGCTTCGTAATCGAATGCCTGAGGTTATTTAAATTCACTCTAGGTACAGTAGATAGAGATAAGGTTACGACAGCGTAGCAAGTAACAATCAGGAGACAATATAAGGAGTACAAGACGTAGGAATACACGGTGGTATTTATCAAAAAGACAATGAACAATCGGCTCCATCCTGAAACAGACTAAACTTTTGTTTTCTGGCGGTCAATTTGGCATGTGAGACTAAACGATGATAGGTCGCTGCTTATACATGATTTAAAAAAAAAAAATTTTTACAAATTTTCTTTTTTCTTTTAAACCTGCCAAATTCACGCGACACCGTGTACAGGAATCCCAATGTCACCCGTGATCCCTGACACGATGACATAACCCCAATACGTCATTTGCAGAGAACACACAAGGAAATCTGTACATTACATACAAAGCATACTGTCACTTCGCACAACGATCACTTTACCAAAAATGGTAGAAAAGGCGTACATGGCAAATAGCTAGTACGACAAAAACTTCCAGTATCAGTGCAGACACCAAGTAGATTGGACGTCAGTGTACCTCCGCACATCAGTAAGCACATCACAGTATGCTACAACATCGTAGCAGCGATTGGGTGGGCGAGAGGGGAATACATAGGAATTTTTTTGGAAAAATTTTTTTCGCACTTTTTTTTTTTTTCTGGGAACAAAAGCGAAAAGCGCCACTTTCATTCGCTACCGCGTCGTCGGGGCTCTGCACTCTCTCGTATAATTATCGAACAGTGACTTAAATGGTTTCGTGGTATTTTGGAAAAAAAAATCTTTTGCAATATTTTCAAATTCTATCCCGTATATGTACGGGTATTGAATTGACTGGCAATTTCACCGTGTAACGATAATGTTACGTCCGATAGTGCGCGATCTTGACGACGGAGGGCGGCACCGTCTCTTAGTAATGAAATTTGACTTTTTTTTTCGCTGTTTCTTTTTTTTTTGGACTTTTTTCCTCTGATCGTAATTTTTGACATCGCCGATGACCGATGACTTACTCTCATGCCCTCCCAACGTGAGACTGCACGTAAGGGCCTCAGAGCCCGCAGCGTTCGCATTGAACGGAATGCCGGGATGTCAGCGGCTCCTGCCCAGATGGCGCCCAAGTTGATCAGCGACAGCTAGTGTCATTAACTCAAACGTTAGATACGTTACAGACAATTGAGACCTTAGGTGAATAAAGAATTAATAACGTGGACATAAATTTCCGGCATCGACTCGAGGGGCAGCAACCATTTCGAAAAAATATTTCGTGCTCGCTGTTAAAATTATTTAGATTTTTTTTTTTTGAGTTCCCGGATTCTGGAAACAGTTGATACTCGTACGTCGCGATGCATGATAGTAGGTGAAATTTTTTTTTTTTGGAAATTCAAAAATTACTGTACGCATCCAGAATCCTTGGTCCTCGACACATTTTGTACCTCCGGAATGATCTGGATCTTCACGTGTATCTGCGAAAAGGGATTTTACAAGCTATTTTCAGAAATTTTTTTTTTTTGAAATCAAGAGTCAAATCCCTCAGTCGAACGTTGCGTCATCCCCAGGAGGCCTCGATACATCTCGACCGCTTGGACGATGAAAAATGAAGGCATAATTTAAAAAAAATAGGGGGAATTAATAATATTCATCGTCACGTCTTCTTACCATGACAATGATGAAATCCAACCAGCACCAGGCGTTTGTGAAGTATTTTTTGAATCCAAGCGCCAACCACTTTATCAGCATCTCCAAGAAGAAGATCACAGTGAATATACGATCCATGTAGTAGAGGATGTCCTGAAGGATTGGTCTCTGTTGCAAATGAACGTCCTCCAAAGCCTGAAAAAAATGCATTTTTTTTCCTTAAATAAAAATTCATCTACACGTATAGATTTGTAGATCACTGTAGAAAGAAAAAAAAATTTTGAAAATTTTCAAATTTCAAAAAAATACTTACCAGTGCCAAACTGCTGAGCAGGATCATCGTGATGACCGCAGTCTCAAAGTACTTGTTCTCGATCAGCTGGAATGTTTTCAATCGTAAATTCGCCCAACCCTGCCAAAACGGCGCATCGTCGTCGCCCGCCAAAAATGGAAATTTTTTGTAACAATTGTCAGGACAACAATCGGCCGGATAATCCGCCTCGATTATGTCCTCGTCGGCTTGAATGATTTCGCAGTCCAATTCGTCTTCGCCCTCTTCACCCTCTTCCTCTAGATCTGTCACAAGAGGAATGCAGGTATCGTAAAATGGACGTAAATTTTTATTTTTTCTCCACAGACAGTTACCTTCCTGATCCTCCAAATCTTCTTTGCTTGCATCTTTCTTCTCTTCGCCATTCAACGAATCCATGCTACCCTTGTGACTCTCATCTTTGAATGGTCGATGCTTGTGACTACCGTATGATTTGTTACTGTAGGGTGAACCAAAAATTTTGCATGAAAATGAAAATCATGAAATTCGAAATTTATTTTTTTTTGAAAATTTTTTTTTTGGATTTCTTATTCATCGAATCGACTTACCTTATCGTATCTTCGTCGTGATGATTTATGTACTCGTGCTCCATACGATTGTCGCGATGACTTATCGAATTGCCAATTGCTTTTGTGTTGTTCATGCAGAGTTTGCCCTTTTTTAATTTATTTTTCAGATCTCCTTCGAAAACGGGAATTTCCATCAACGTTAGTGACAGTTGGATGACGGTTTAATGATTTTTTTTTTATGTCAGGAATACAAAACAGTCGATGATGATTTTTCTTCGATGTGCTCGGTGATGATCGTGAAGGATTTTTTTTTTTTTTTTTTTTCAAAAATATCATTACTCACCGTGAATCGTAAATTCCATTCCATCCCCGATCGCAACTTCTAATTGGTTGTTCAGATCCTTTGCACTCTTTTTATCTCTATAGCCGTCTAATTCGCCATCTGCAAGATCTAGATCTCCATCTCGATCAATTCCATCTGCACAATGAGGCACGATCTGATTGAAGTCCCTTTTTCGCATTTTGAAAAAATATCTGCAACCTTTTTATTAACTTTTTTTCTTTTTCGGCCCTTTTTGGTTTTTCACGTTTTTTTTTTGTCTTACACAATCGTTCTCTACTCGCTACGTTCTTTATGATTATTTTAATTTCGAAAAACAAAATTAATTTTGAAAAAATTATTAAACTTTCTTTTATGTCTTTTTAACACCCAAACTAATTCCAATACGAATTGAAACGGATTTAAAAAAAAATAATCCTGTTTTACAATAGTTACATGCAATTTCCTAGCGGGATTAATCAGAATTTCGGAAAAAATGCTAGTTACCATTTTTCTTTTTTACTCTGCCCCATTCTAATCACAAAACCTTAATATCGAATTAATTTACAAAAAAAAAATAGTTCTGATTAATCCCACTCACTTATTTCAAAATTTCTCGTAATCTCGTAACATAATGGTGTATCGTCAAAAATTTCGAACTGGCAGCAATTCAAAGAACTCAAAAGACTAAGAGAAAAAATAAAAAAAAAATAAAGAAAACCAAAAGAATAACAAAATCATCAGAGACACAAAGAATCTTCCGAATATCTCTATAACAATTATTGGTCATATCCACTTCAAATCCAACTGATAAAAGCGACTAGCAGCTATCGGTAAGAATCACGAATTAAAAAAAAAAATATAAGAGAAAGCTAAACGCAAATAAAGAGTAAAAAATTTTTTTCAATCAGACTCAGAAAGAGCGCGTTTACCTAAAACGCGTAAAAAGAGTAAAAAAGGAGTGATCAAGGCTCGAGCACGATACAAGGTCACAAAAAAAAAGAAGAAATTCCCAATGGGAAGAAAGAGAAAAAATAAATAAAATCGTGTCAAAAAAAGATAAGCCGGGCTCAAAAAATCACAGCGATAACAAACTACACAGCGCACACAGCAAGCGATCTGATTGGATATAAACCTTCTTTCCAACTGTTGGACGGTCCCTCACCTGGCGCCTGATCGGATATCTGGTTGGTGAATTTGGCCCTCATGAACTTAGCCAAATAAAGTAGATTTCGCTTGACCCACTTGATGAACCGTGCTATCCTGTCGATGGCCTCTGCTATTTTATTTGTGTCGTTATCGGCCGTCGGCGCCGATAGATTTGACGAGCCAAAGTTGCTCAAGAGCAACGCCAAGAAGAGGTTGAGAACCTGGATTTCCGAACACGACATACATAACCTAACTACCACAGCACGGTACCAAGAGAAGCAAGATCATCGTCAGTGATTATAGAGGCTGAGTCGATATATGGTCCTCTCCCGTTTTGGAAACTGAATATTTTTGAATTTCAAAAAAAATTTTCTCCGGTACCCGCATTGGTGCTTGAGGAATTTTTTTTTAATTAATATTTCTCTTCTTCCCTCGCATGCTATACTTACGACCAGGTTACCGATGACGACCGTAGCCAAGAAGAATGGGATACAGGAAACGTCACCGACCAGCATACAATCCCACATGGACTCAATCCATTCTCCACAAAGCACCCGAAAGACGATCATGAAGGAGTGCATGAAATCCGTAAAATTCCATCTGGGTAAATCGCCGTCGGGGAATCGATCGACGTTATCAGTGTAATTCTTGCCGAAGAGTTGCATGCCCATCACGGCGAATATGAAGATGATGATACAGAGTACAAAGGTCAAGTTACCCAGAGCGCCGACCGTTCGACCCATGATGGAAATCAGAAGATTGAGGGTGGGCCAGGATTTGGCCAATTTGAAAACTCTTAGCTGAAATCAGTAAGAGGAATATATACAGTGGCAAATTATTTTTCATTTGAAAAATGATTATTCACTCTAATCTGACCTAGCAGAGGTTACGGCAAGGAAAGAGGATCTGATTCAAGTTGGACTAGGGTCTGATTAGGATCATTAGAACGCAGAAGCTCCTGGTTGGTTGACTTTAAAATCTTCTACCATTCGTTAACAAGATGGCGGCCCTATCGATTATCGGAAATATTTAAAACGAACCAATCGGAAGGATCGCAATACTGAAAGGCCCTGTACACCCTCCAGACCCAGTTCCAGCAGTGACAGGGCTACGATGATGAAGTCGAAGATGTTCCAGCCTTCCTGAAAGTAATACTTGGGACTCATGGCGATGAGCTTCAGGGTCGCCTCGATTCCGAATGTAGCCGTGAAGAACTGTAATGAGGTTGAATATTTTTTTTATTTTTGAAAAATTCCCAAAAAAATTTTTTCTAATAAACTACCAGCTGCTCCTGTACTCACGTAATTTCCTGATTTCAGTACTCTCTCCATGTCCTTGTCCATGTCGTGATGGTCCAGAGCCATGAAGAGCGTGTTCACCACGATACAGAGAGTGATGAAGAGTTCCACGAATGGATCGAATACCACGAGGCTTACGAACTTTTGGAACTTTAGCCAAGCCCAGCAGCAATCCCAGACGCAGAATATGTCGATGCAGCGCAGGCAAAAGGACAATAATTTTTCCTTCAAGGTTGGACCTTCTTCATCGTCGTCTGTCGGAAAGTAATAGATCGAAACTGTACCACGTGTTAGTAAGCTTGTTTGGCACCACTCTTTTTGGGGTTAAAGAGTTTTTTTTGTGGATCTACGGGATGATCTATTCATATCCTGTGCAATTTTTGAATTTTTATTTTCAGAATCTTGGGACTCTTGTTTTTTTTCTTTTCTTATAGCAACTTTTATCGCAGAGCTTTTTTTGCCAATTTTAATCATTTTTTTGATTTTTTTCTTTACGACAACAATACGGACATTGTGTGCTCAGCTAATTATTCTTTATCTACTGATTAAGCTTCGCGGTGGTGATTACTCGGTTGCTGCATGAACGTCAGAATTTTTTATTTGGTTCTGACGGACGGATTTTTTTTTTTTTTTAACGAAAATCTGTAAAATTTCTTTCCGATTATCATGCGAACAACCGATTAAGAATGCCCATGCATGGCAAAAAAGCCTGGCTGTGCAATTGCCTATTTCATCTGTTTTCCTTTTCTATCTTTCCCTTTTTCCTCGATTTTGCGTTAACGATTGTGAAGAATTTTCGAGACTGTGCAGTAATTCGTGGCGTGCGGCAACAATCAGAAACGGTTTTTTTATTGCTTGCAATTTTTTTTTATTGCATGCTTCATCTTCGTCAAGTTTCTTTTTTCTTATGTTTTCTCTTACTTATGCGGTGCATTAGATACACTTGCTACAATGCTAGAGCGTCAGCTAGAATTATGAGCACAGTACGGCTATTTTGAAAAAAAAAATTTACCAAGCGTGTCAAAAATACGGTAATGAATTTTTACTGTACCGTTTATTAGAAATAATTAGAAAATTAAAGAAAAAAAAATTACTTTTATAATTTTATCTGTGCATTATGTTTCTTTTAGTAATAATTCAATTATGCATCTCATATATACATACATATATCAATATATTTCAAGCATGTTTTTACTGTTATAATTCAAGCATTTTTTTTTACATATGATGCTCACCAATTGCTTACTCAGGTATGCACATGTGTATTCAAATGTCGTAATACTTATTTGCAAAAAATCGAGTGAAGCTTATCGAAGCAAGAAATATGCGCAAATAGAGATAATTAGAAAAATATATTTTTATCAAAAATCATAAAAAGTCACGTGGACCAAAAATAAAAATTACGTATGCCTCCCGTGACCTCGTGTGGGGGTGACTGTGCATAGGTACGTGTATAATCATAATATTAATATATAAATATATATAAGCAATTATTCACGCAAAAGCATCGTAAATACACATGCCGCCAAAATCCGTATCGAAGAGAGTCCATATCGAAAGCAAAAATTCGAAGGATTCGAAAAAGATTAGGGAAAACAGGAAAAAAGAGAATGATGGATATGGAAAGGATCAATCGACAGGGAAAAATAAGGGACGACGATCATAAAGAATTGTGAAAGCAGGATATAAAGAACTGAATGCAATAAAAAAAAAAATAAATAAATAAAAAAAATTTCGAGACCAGTTGTCAACTTTCAAAAAAAAAATAAACCCATGCATATTCAATGGAAAATTATACATCATCGATTACACTGCTACGGTATTCGCGTAATGGTCCCCTTAATAAAAATATGGAAGAGGATAAGGAAAAGAATTTAAAAAAAGAAAAACAAAAACAAAATAAAGACACAAATATATAGTGAAAAAAAAAAAACTCTTTTTCCCCAAAAAAAATCGCTACACGCTACTTCGGCACGCAACTGCGTAACCCACACGCACTTTACTATACGTACATGTATTTTTTTAGATCTGTACAATTGCGTTCACGTGTTGTTGATTAAGTTAAAGAAAAAAAAAATTACACCGCAAACTTGAATTCCACTTCTTGTACGTCTGTGTGTGTTTGTGTGTGTGTGCTTTCGAAAGACCATATGTGTAGGTATATGTGTATGAAAATATAAAACGAATCACGAAATTAAAAAAAATACAGTACTATAAAAATAGTCAGGCATCGTTCTTACTCGTACGCGAGAGCAACAATAGCGATGGGAATGAAAATGAATAATAAAAAAAATCTTTTTTTTTAATAATCATTTCCCAACACCCATCGTAAAACGGTATTCCATCGACTAATCAGGCATCAAGTATATTAATTGTTATGTACAATTTCATGTAATGGTACACAAGCCGTCATATACAGTGTATATGCTATTTATAAATATATTCAAAAATACTAATTAGTAATTACTAATTGAATACTCTCGACAGCTAATTAGCACAAACAACTAAGTTACAGAAACTCTGCGGCGTTTCTACTTTAAAAAAGGGAGGAATATAAAAATAAAATAATAGAAAAATATTTATTATTATTTAAGGGCGGATAGGGCTGGGATAAATGTAAAGCCAGAGTCAAATTTTAAAAAAATGGGACGTCTCTTGTAGGAGGCGATTCGGCGCACAAATGAGTCATCGATAATTATATGTATAAATGTACAAGTTTATATGGGGTGTAACGATATTTCACCGTTTTTTTTTTCAAATTTATTAATCAGTTATGAGGAAACTGTTCCAATCAACCATTGAATAAATAGTCGTGTCGAACGTAATCCGCTTTGTACTACGTACAGTAGAGTAATCCAGTGTAGGTCAGACTTAAAGAGTCACTTGTACGATATGGCTGGCGGACTAGTTACACTTTGAACTACTGCCAGTGTGGTTCTCAATACTGTACGGTGTTCAAAAAATAGATTAATAAATTTCGTACGTCTTCCCGGTAGAAGAGGACAAATACAACGACACCCGTTATAGATTCTGAATGCAACCGAGTAATACAATAATTTGATACTCATCATTGTTTTTTGGGAAAGTAATTTGTTATTGCGTGAAGTACTAATGACTGGTGTAAAATTACTACTTTGTAGAAATTCATATATATATATGCCTGTGACAATGATGATAATTTTAGGAACACTGAAAAAAACTAATATTTACTGTTACGAAGTGATATGAAAATAAAGAGAATGAATATTCATAGAAACAATTGGAACTGCTACTTTCGTTGTTAAAATTAGATTTATACTACTGGGTATATTGAAATTTGGCAAACCAAAAAAATTATGAAATTCGAAAACACCCCGTATAAAGTAGGACGAATGGGATGAGCTTGGTTTACAAAAAAAAAAATCGCTATCCACAAAAGGAAAAACGTACAAATTATTTACACACACGCAAAGGTACAGAGGGACAAGGCATATATATGTGTATATATATATATATATATATATATCGACGAAGGAGTCTAATGCTAATTAAGTAATTAATAAATAAAAAAAACAAAATCGTACGCATGGGCCATCAGGTTAATTTAAATCGAAAAGGTGTCAATCAGTGAATCATTATCGTGAATCGTGTAAGTGTATAAGAGTAGGTCGCATACATAGATAAACAGTGATAACATTTTTTCTGTAATTCCTCGAACGTGAGTGAAAGAGAAAAATAGAGAAAAAAGGAAAATTATGTTGTTTTCCGCGTCAACTGTGAATTATTCTCATCGCTTTGTTCCTGTTTGGTCTCTTTTGTCGTTTGTCTTGTCTTTGATCTTTTACAAATATATATTTTTTTTTTCTTTGATATCTAAATTTTTTCTATATTTCTAATGACTTATTGATGATATTACCTCCATGCTCCGATGCTCTGCTCTGCCGACCAGCCGCCTGATTGATGATGTCATTCAACACCATCACGTCTACAAATGACAAGGGTTAAGAGAAGTTTTTCATAAAACAGTGCCGTGTATAATGATTGGGCTATGATTATGATTATGATGATGATGATGATGATGATGATGATGATGATGATGATGATGACGACGTGGCATTGATGAAAAACGATGACGATGACAGTAAGCGGTGGGTGGGACGAGAAAAAACGTGACAGTATAAAAATAACACGGCGGTGCGCTACGTATAGTGTAACGTAATAAAATGAACAAATAATATTCTATTAAAACACAATATTTATTGGCTATGAGTACATGATGATAAATAGTAAAATTATAAGGTACATCGTTTGCCGTAGTGAAACAACTTATAAAAGAATAGCGACGTGTACGTATAATTAAATAATTAAACTTAAGCAAACTGAATTTCCAATCCTGCCTTTGTTACCTTTCATATCCACCACTGCATGCTGCTGGGAAGGTTCGATGAACGGATTGTCTTGTTGCTTCATCTTGTTCATTGGATCCTCCATATCGCCATCCTTAAGAAAAATACATTGACATTCCCAGGACTAATCAGTACAGTCATACGTTAAGTCTAACGTGAAAGTCAATGGCAAGACATTCTAACCCCGATGGGTGTAGAAGAAAGAAAAAAATATATATACAGAGAAAAATGCGCGTCTACGGTACAGTCTCTAAGAAGAATAAAATACCGTGCGTTGTTTACTTACATATGAAATTAAAAAAAAAAAATTAAAAAATCATAAGTCCCGTCAAGCTTCACCTAGTTACATCCCGTTACCAGAATTCAACGGTATCCACTCGTAAGAGACTTATCAGTTACCACGTGTGGTTTACTCACATAATGATGCTTCTGATTAGAGTCTCCCATATGTCCGTTAACTGACGGGGGTCTGGCTGATCTACTTCTCAGTCTACTTTCCTTTGTCATGGGTTTACCAGCGCCTGCGATGCCGCTCAGGAGATCGCCGTGTGACGTGTACGACAATCTGGATGCGTGGGACGTGTAAGAGGAATGCCGTGAACCAAGACTGGCATAATAAACCGGGACGACGATCGTGCCGTTTTCTTCAGACATCGGTGTGACGGCATTCGAATCATCAGCGTATGGTAAATGCTCTTGTGCGTCCAGGTACGTCGATAACACGAGGGGTTTCCTGTCGCCACCTGGCGGACCAACGAAGCGACCTCTACCGTTGCGTATTGTGAACTGATGGCTCCCGCGACTGCCGCGACGTATGTTGAACGGTGAGCCGGGCAGGCTGAGACTTGCCTGAAAACGAAATTGTGACGGTTATTAGAAAAACGTTGAGATTCCTTGTTGTTGAATAAATAAGTTCAACTAATTCTAAGCAATCGTTAACTGTTTCCGTTAAATACTTTTTCGCAGTTGTCAGCCCGATGCCAGTGTAACGTGTCAAAATACAGTATTAATCTGGAGGTATTTATATAGGATGAATGGCTTCGGCCACACATCTGTAGTTGTCAGTGTGTGCTTTGACTGTAGCAAAATCTACAGTATTATAACATATAAAATTGTACGATTATTTTTATGGAGTTGCATACATTTTGAGGTTATGCAAAAACAACAGTTATTGGACTGACGTTACCATGACAACGGCTCGACCAGCAAGGCTATTTTGTTTCTACTTGTCTATAGTTTCATTCTTTTGAGGTTATGTTCTACTGGCTATTGCCATTATTATCGTTACTATCCTGTGCATTCTTTTTGTCTTATGCACGTCACCTAATCTTTATACGGGTACGTACTGTTCTGATGCTGACAAGACTCGACTCCACACCACACGATACACGTACCTTCCTCAGACTTTCCTGGTAGGCATAAGTAAACTGGCCATTAGCGGCGCGAGAGACCTTCAGGAAAAACAAGAAAAAATATCTCCTACCAAACGCTCGTAAGGTGTCGATATATCTTTTTTTTTTTTGTTGCATTTACTTTTAATATTTTGACTCTCAGAATTGATATTCAATTTTTCTTGCATTCTTCAAATTTACTTTTTTTTTCGCTCTTTCTTTTCCGTTACACCAAAACGAGCCACGGATCTTGCAAAAGCATACACACAGAGGATACGCGCGATACACCATTACTGCATGTACGTGTCCTTGTGAATTTGGTGTTTCTGTATATTTTTTCAAAATTTTTTTTTCTATTGCAGTGAAGATGATTGTTTCCTTTTTTTTCTGTTTCAGTTTCTGTTGTCGCTACCTTCCGTATACCTGGATGTGTCTGAGAATCGTATCCGTGTTGCGGCCTGCTGTGTTGCGTGTGTGGAGTTTTGCTTCTGTTTTTTTCTTATTTTCTCTCTGGCAAAGAGCGTAATTAAAATATAGAAAGAAATCAATTAACTACGGTATCCTACCTTTTTCTCTGAAGTGACTAAACAAGTTCAAAATGAAAATGTAGCAAAAATAACGTTTCAACAAGAAAATCAAAAAGGAAGCCTAGCATAGCATCTACATCTGCGTAGCATTTTTCTTTACGTGAAAAGTCGTTCAAATGAGTAGCAGAAAAATGTAGTCTTTCGTTTCTTTAAAATTTTTGTAAAAATTCAAAATTAATCCGCACGTCACGGCAATTTACTTCGTTTCCACAGATACAAAAATTCTTTTCATAATTTTTGTGGCATTAAAATATATTTTAATATTTTTTTTCTCATTCGATTGGCTCATACACGTGAACAGGCAATGCGAATATTCATGCGGATTTTAACTCATGCTATTAATTAGGTCATGCGACTAAAATTATTGTCCAATCAAATGTTCGTTTGTCCGTCCGCCTATATAATCGTTTGTCCGTTAGTTTCACTACCGACGACAAAATTTAATTTTACATGAACAAGTCACTATATCAGTACCGAAAATAATTAGTATTGTTTCCGGTGTCGAAAGAAAAATATATTCAAAAGTAATTGAAAAGCACGTAAGAGGGAAAGGAGAACCAACTAAGTGAAATTTGAGATGTTACGGTGATAAAATACATTTTAACATTTAGAATTAAAGAATAACACAAAAAGGTGTTAAATACCAGGACATCACTGGATGGTGCCAAAAAGAATTAAATAGTACGGTACAGTAGAGGATAACAAAAAGATGCTGGATACTCTTGGAAGATAAAACCAAAAAAGCATAGTGATCATTTATAAGCGTGTTAAAAAATGGAAGAATCATAAAAAAAAAAAGAAAATTACCAACCAAATTAGTTTCCTTGTGTGTGAGTGAACCGGCGTGATTAGTCCATTGTTAATTAATTCGCGCTAAACAAAACGAATTATATAAAAAAAAAAAAAATGTTAACCAAAATTTTTCCCCAAAAAAGGTAATCAACTCAAAACCAACGTCCATACCGCGTGAATTGAGTCTAATAAAAAATTATAGTTTCCAAAAAAATTCCAATAACGCGTTCCAGTCCCAAATATCATCTTCCTTGTCAGAGTTGACATAAAAAGAAAAAAAAAATTGTTTTCTACCAGCGTCCAGTTAAGTTTTCTACTCTGTCCCGGTAAAGTGAGAAGCCTCCACGTGTCTGTGCGTAGTACTTACGGCGCTGACTTTTCGGACTTTGTTGGTGGTAGCACTGCTGTGATTGTTGTTCGCTGGCTTCACTCTGTGTTCGCTCACCGACTGAATCGATCGTATGCTCATTCTCTCCTTATTGTTGTCATCGTTGCCCTTCTCCTGGCCGACGAAGAGCTCATAGCTTTGACAGGAGAAGTCCGACGGCGACTTGACGATTTGCTCGGCGGCGGCTGCCGTAGCAGCCGCCTCCCGGGCCGCCGCCTGCGCCGCCAGTTTATTCTCCTTGGCCAGGGCTGCTTCCTCGGCTTCCTGTCGGCATCGGAATAAACGAATAAAAACTAGCAGGATACAACCTAAGACTAAATGCCGTTGCAATTGGTACAACAGTACGCCGACTAGCGACATCCGGTAAAAATAGATAACCTACCCTAATGGCTTCCTCCTCAGCAGCTTCCTCTTCCTCTGCTTTCTTTTGCAGCTCGTCGTAAGACATGGCGACGATAGCGAGGATCAAATTAACGAGGTAGAAAGAGCCGAGGAAAATGATTACGATGAAGAAGAGCATGTGCCATGGACCCGCGGATCTCAATACCAGCTGGTAAAGATTTTCCCAATAATCCTGAGTCATCAGTCGGAACGCTGACAGCAGTGCCCAGCCGAAAGTATCGAAACTCGTATAACCGTAATTCGGATTGGAGCCGTATCCTTGGAGACACGTGTATCCAGGAAGGCACATCCTGAAAAAAAAAAAATTTTTTTTTATCAGTTACTCCACACATTCCCAAATCCCACGTTAATTACACCTACCCAGCTCCGGACGAGTTCCCACATAACGGCATGTTACCACCTTCGTCCACGTACCAATTAGCTAAAAAAAAAAAACCCCAAATTACACATCAACTCAAAAAATCCTAATGAACCTCCAGAATGCATTAAAATCAAAAATTTCAACTTACTTTCGTTACTAACAAACCGCTCCCAGTTCTCATCTGTGAGATTGCCCCACGATCCGTCCTCGGGGAAGTTTTTTATACATTTCTGCGTCAGGACCCCCATGTAAATCTGAAGTCCCATCAGCGCAAAGACGGACAGCGAGAACATCGTAAGGATTATCACATCGCGAAGATTTTTAACCGATTCTATCACAGCGCCGACAATGGTTTTCAGACCTAAAATAAAGGACGCCAGAACAGACGAAGCATCAGTTGCACGGTATTAAATATCCATACGAAGAGCTGGGCAATATTTTTGAAGACTTTACTTGGAACAAATTAAAGGAAGAAGATACCAATTAGTCAGAATGGGTTGGATATTCTTATCACCCCAAGGTCAGCAGTGACCCAGGGTAGGGGGATAATGGCAAGCCATGATTGGCGGATACAGCCAACCGGATAAGAAGTGGAAGGTTCGTCGACTCATCAACAATATATTAAAATCACTCTCTCTCTCTCTCTCTCACTACTTATCTCTATCAAAATATATATAATGTATATATATGTAATAAAAAATGCATATATAAAGAGAGACCCACTACCAATAATCTAATCACTAATTTCTAAGCATACCTGGTACAATAGCGACAGTCTTCAAGGCTCGGAGGACTCGAAATGTCCTGAGAGCGGCAAGGTTGCCTAGATCTATGCCCATCGTCACATAACTGCAATACACCCGAACATCACACACATTACAGCGATTACGGATCGTCAAATAACAAATTTTACGAGCACGCGTCAAGTGACGGTTTAATTAAAAAAAAAAAATTATAAAAAAAAAAGTTACTAGACTACCAATATTAATCCTAGGTGACTACTGCTCCTCTTTCTTTTTCTCTTTTCATTATTTGTATTAAGCACGGTATCGTTATCACGTCACAAAATTTGGTATACGTGTAACGTTATCAGTGAATTTTTTTTTTTTTTTTTTAGTGTTTCTGTATACGGTGTTACCTATGGATTTATGTATATCAATATTATAACGCATGCACGAATAATGTTTGCGTATGTTATATCGTGTACTGGTGTATATCGTATGATCATACGTGAATGTACTGTGTACGATCCTGAGCGTGTGTACTGGTTATTTAGTATATATCAATCGTATATATAGATATATATTTCTCTCTGTATATCGTATTGGTCGAATTACGCAATAGAACGATATGAGTGTACAGGCTGCCTGGTATAATTCGTGATTTTTAATAATTACGAATTTCAGGGATTAAGTCAGCGGTGAAAAAGGTGGGAATAACGGAAATTTTCAAGTTTTTTCATTTTTTTTTTTAATAAATTTCAATTTCACGCGTTACGATACGTTTTACCGGCTTAAGGTCAGAGTGGGAGAATTTTTTATAAACGAAAAAAAATTTTTTCTAAATCTTTTCTTTGACTATGCCATGCACTTCGAAAAATATCTGAACGATACGAGGCGGCTTGTACGTATTACAATTCTAGTCAACAATTATATATAAGTATATATATATATATATATATGTGTGTATCCAACTAACAACTACGTAACAATAATCAATAATTAATCGAGGCAATGTCGTGTACTAATGCTAATTATGAGTTACGATGATAATGGTGTTTTTTTGGTAATTAAATTTTTTTGGGGTTCTGAATTTTTTTTTAATTACTATTTTTTTGTGGGATGACAGACTTCGATCGATTGGTTGACTTTTTTTTTTCTTTTAATCTTTAACAATTGAATCGTCGGTGATTGGGCGAAAGGGTAATTTCTCGACTAGTGAGATTAATGAAATTTTTTAAAACTAATCTCAGCTAATCTCATAAATGACCGATATATGTATATATACTATATATATAGGTATAAAAATACAGAGAGATGTCAATGTAATAATAATAAGGTACCTATAGGGTCTCAACAGTTACTCGAGTACTACAATTATTATGATAGCGTACTAAACGTATCTGTCGAAGGTTCTAGTCTCAAAAATAAGATAAAATCCCTAGAAATCTAATTCGACACTAATTAGCAACATTAGACTATTGATATAACAATATATATATTTATATACGTGTAATCGTGTATGTACGTGTGAATCTGTAATGTGTTGTTTCACGTGTGTGTACGTGTAAGAGAACGTTTACAAAAATTAAGAAAGAAAATCTACTACCAACGTTAGAAAAAAGATAATTAATTTTTTTTTTAGAATTACAGAAAAAAAAAATGCGAAAAAAATCATCCCCCTGTCAGTCGGCAATGAAAGAAAAAAAAAAGAAAATACGTATCTGATGTACTTAACGAAAGGAGAAAAAAAGAAACATAAATATTTAAATGAAAAACATTTTTGTGAGTGTCGCTGAAACAACCCCTTCGAATAGGCTTAGGGTAGTTTCACACAGTTGCTCGTTCACGCATTCGCATTGCCACATGTGCGCTCACATTCAGTCATCCAGTCAGTCTTCGCGCGTATAACGTAGATTCTTCTTTTGACATTGGATTTTTGCTCCCTTGAATTTTTTTTTTTCTTTTTTTTTTTAATAAAGAAATGAATATGTTGTAACTACTCACGCTAAAGCTATAACTACGAAGTCGAGCCAATTCCATGCATCTCTAAGATAGGTAAAAGGCTGCAGAATGAAACCCCTCGCCATCACCTTAACGGCGGACTCAAATGTGTAGATGCCCGTAAATATCACTCTGAAACCACAAATACAACCACTCAGCTTTAAGATACGAATCCTTCGGTGATTAGGGTACCGATTTTATCAAACCCTATGTAGAATCTAGATTGTCTTATCAGCGGGTGCGTTATGCATGTCGTTCGATATCTAAATGTACGAAAAAGAATTTTTGTTCTGTTCTTTTTTTTTTCAATTACGTTTCGGAATTCGCGCTCTTTATACGGCTCTTTGTTACTCTAATTTTGTCGGTTTTTTTTTCGTAAATTTTTTTTTCAATTTTTTTCTCTCAAAATTCACTGCTCTAATGGGAAAAAAAAAAACTATCGGGTCACAACTACACAGAATTCTCATTGGTGGTTCGCGTGTACACAGATACGACGTCGTATCGAAGAAAGTGCTTGATTTTGGAAAATTTTCGAAATTTTTTAATCCCAAAAAAATGATCGTGACAAGTGCTTTAGATTTGCCGTTATCACGGGGAATTTTTGTTGTTTGAATTTTTTTTTTTTTGCAATTTCTTCGACAGCGACGCGCTAAAATTTACTAGACTCCTCTACTGCTATTACTAGACAGATTAAATACAAACTTACCAACATAACGTAAACTCAGTTATCAATGCTCTAGTGATATTTAATGTAATCTCTCGCTATGGACACGTAAAGGGTGTGTGGTTTTATATCACGTTACTTGGAAATTCTAAGCTTAAGTATTACAGCGGATTATAAGTATCTGGCATTTTCGTACTTGTGACGTGTCTATAAACTTATGATATAAGGATGATGATTTTAATGAAACTGACGTGTACTAATAATTTCGGTATCACTTTATCCCTAGGTATCAGTGGATTTATCTGGGATACTGGTGTGGATAAGTAACTAAATTTCTAGGGAATAAAAATGTTCGTCACCTTGGCGCGCCTGGTGTGCGCGTTCGCCGAAATGTTGTTTAACGTTAAAAAGAAAAAATCTGTACAGTTTTAAATTTCACGTAAAAAAAAATGCACAAGAGAATCATCAAAAATTAATTAAATTAATTTTTGAATGCCTGCAATCAAGTTCCAAATGTCACTAGGAATTGTACAACATTTCAGCGCGATATTTTAAACTACGATACGTTAGTCGTAACTCTCTGTTTCCACTATCGTTCGTAATGATAACTCAACAGTGACAATGGAGTCTCGTACGAAATTATAAAACTACAAAGTGAAGAATAATCTCGGTAATGATAATAGTAAAAGCGATGCTCGTCGGTTATCAGCGAGTTACAAGGAATCACGTCGAAATGTGTGCTGTTACCTTTGCTTCTTAAACTCTCTCTGAGTAATTTTGCAAAAACTCTCTGGGTCACTAGGCATTCACAGGTATCGATTACGTCGGAGATTCGTTTCCAAAAATTCGAATAAATCAAAAACCCAAATATCCCCAATGGTACCAACAAAAAAGAAAAGCTCAATAAAAGCGCCCACGAATGCAAAAAAAAAATCTGAAAATATACTGAATCGACTGAAATCCAATAAAAAAAAGAAAAAAGAAACAAATCTCCGCTAATATAATTATCAATTATCATCTAAAGATCGACGAGTTAATTACGAAACTTTCCAAATTAATCTCTGCCATCGTTCAGCATTAAATGTACATTGCGTAACAAGCCCGTGTAAAATTTTTCAAAAATCGCAATAAAACGACAAAAAAGAAAATTTCACGACTCGATCGCCTGGTAAACCCTCCTTGGTATCGACGTCAAAATGTACATATAGGTATACACGTAGTGTTAAGGACCTCGAACTAAAAAAAAAAAACCGTCAGTGTAGGTTAAGACATGGTCATGTGATTGGGACAAGGGTACGTGTAAGGGATGAAGTCAAAATTAATTCCCAGGTCAAAAATACTTACTCGGTGGACTCGATGGTGGGCGTGGTGGGCATGATCATGAGTATGCAGTTAACCAAAATTGTGGTGATGATGAAGAGAGAAAACAGTGGGTGGACCAGAATGTAGATGGCCACCCGGCGTATCGGATTGAACGGATCGAGGATCCACAGGGCGTCAGTGGCCGAGAATCGGAATATATCCTTTCCCTTGCTGATGACCACGAACGTCTGTAATACGAAATAGAGAAGCAAGAAAATTCGTGCGTAACTTGTCCATCCGTATTCGCATGTCCCAAAGAGGGGGAAAAAAATAAAAAAAAATCAAAAAAAATTACAAAATACCCATCCCCAAATTTTAATTTCAAAATTTGACTGTCGCGAGGTAAGTTTTTTTGTTATCTCTCATTTTTACTCACCCTTTGATTGTGGTAGAAAGTATCAATATCCTCAAGAGGTGTGGAGGCCAACTCGGGAGGAAATTCGTTGTGCAGTCGGACCGGAATTGGCGCCCCCTGTTCGAACATCGGATCCGGCTGTGGTCCTTCATCTTCATCTTCATCATCGTATCGTACCTATGAATGGGATAATAAAATATTAATGAATAAGTCACCGTATGTTATCTATGGGTACGCATTGCGAACGGTTTTTTTCTTTAATCGCTATTAATCGCGACATATACTTATCAGTTTACATAGCTATGCCGAACGATGCGTCGTCAACTTGTTTTTTTTTCGTTTTTACCTGTAATCGCTATTTTTTTTCTTTTTTCTTTTTTTTTTTTTCTTTTTTTTTTGGAGTACGAAAACTTTGATTCGTTACATATTTTAACCTACGGTCTAATTAACCTAATTAATTTGTCTGTCTTCGGTTCTTCGTGTCATTATCGTTATAATGCCGATTCGGTACTGATACCATATACGATACGTCTCGATCGGATAGTTGACAACTGTAATTAAGTATTAATTAGTCATTCCTCAAGTGCCAGACTAATCTAATGCATACCGACTACCTAGTTTTCTAATTTGTGTAAATACAGCGCGATATGCATTGGCGATTTAAAGTAAAAAAATTTTTTTTCTTTCGTTTCGAAGGTATCTCTTCCTTATTTCTCTTTTTTCTTCCTCTCCTGCCTTTTTCTTTTTTTTTTCTTTTTTTTTTTTGCACTTCTCTTACGTCGCATCCGACGCGCAATTCAAGCGTTACGAAATAATACGTGACATTCGTACTAATTGAGCTTTGTAAAGAACAATTGCCATGCAGGTTCATTAGGGAAATATTTGTATCGTGCTAAACGTCGTGAAAAAAAAAAAAAAAAAACTTTTTTTTTCGTATTTATTACGGCAAAGTGTCGCGACGGATACAAAGCATACATAGAGACTTTATACGTGTTCGGTTGGAGAGATTCTAGCGGACGTTTAAATATTTCGAAAAAGGCGTAAACGTGCGGGCAAGCAAAGCGAGTTGCGTCGGCAAATACCAAAAAAAAGGGGGGGGGGGAGCAGCCAGAAACGAATAAAAAGTGTAGAAAAATAGTGTCGAGGAAATGCGAAAGTACAGTAACAGTAGCAATTACTCTAACAATAAAGTGTAACCGTGTCGAATTTTTGTTTCAACTGTACGTCAGTTATGAAAAGTAGGAAAAACGTGAAAAAAAAAGATTCAAATGTACGAAAATTCAACGCAAGAGAATTAACCGCCAAAAGAAGCAGTACTCGTAAGTTACGAAAAATCGTTAAAAAAAAATCTCACGACTCGATGGTCAAAAAGATTGAAACGGTGATTAAGAATGTAATTTTCGTGAAGAAAAAAATCCGTCCCGATAATGAACGTACGAGGCGGACGTCCTGGTGAAAAAAAAAAAAAAAAAAAGTGAATGAAAAAAAAAAAGAAATTGCGACTGAACAAAAAATTTCATGAAATCTGCCGCAGTGAAATTAGGCGTGGACTTTGTGGTGTTTCAGTTACTTAGCATTGTACAACATCTTACTTCTTTTTTCTTTTTCTTCCGTCCAAAACCTCCCTGCAATTGGAGAATGGAGAAAAAGTCGTTACACAGATTACGAGCACAGATAGATAGACAGAGACAGATAGATAGAAAGAATGTGTGTGGGATAAAGAAAGAGAAAATAGACAGTAGAGAGGTGAGGAGGGGAATATGAATGAAGGAAGAAAATATTGATAAATATTATTGGCGAGGGTAGGGAGTGGGTGGGAAGGGGGTGGTATAAGATAAGAATACGATAATCAAGAATAATTATGTAAACAGTAGGCACGTTATCAATTGAGATACGAAATTTGGGTTATCATCCAATAACACATATAGGGTCAGAGCAGTCAGTGACTAGATAGGAGATAGGTGTGTAAAGAGAGACAGAACGATATGTTAAGATTAATTAGGGTGATTAATTTGAGATTAAAATTATTTCGTATCGACCCAGTGTGTCAAATTTGTAAAAAAAAAAAAAAAAAAACTTTTTTTTTCGATCATTAATCAAAAACAGAGACAAGGCACAGGCTCGCATAATATCAAATAACATTCTGGGAGAATTTTTCATTGTATTTATTGCTGGTATATTTATTTCTTTTTTTTTTTTTTTTTTTGTCACTGGAAATAAGAGTGACGCAACCACCAAAGGATTTTTCGAAACTGATAGACAAACACTATTACGAAAATTATACTTTCTACGTGTATTTGAGTAATTTGATGAATTTTTGGTTTTATTCGTTTTATGTATACAGGACGTAATCGCACTCTTGTAGGATCAAAACGTGACTCAAATTTCAGTGTGAAAGTTTAGTGGAGATAAGAAAAAGAATTTCATGATAATTTGTATTTACGTAATCGATTTCGAGGTTTGAGGTATTTGTACGATAAGAATGTTTGCTCAAACTGTTGCTCCGTGAAGTTCGCTGACTGTGGTCGGATAAATTATTGAGATAAGGATATTTTGAATTTCGAGGACGTTCACAGTGAAATTGGGTTCCGTATCGACGAATCAGGAAATACGTATTATTTCTGTATACAAGATGCAATGCAACGCGTGTAACGATATTTTCAAAAAATAATGCAAAGAAAAGTATGGATTGACTTTTGAATTTTATATGGTTATAGTGTTTGAGTATTCGTCTCGCTACAGGATGGTATTACAGAAAATCCGAAAGAACGTAGAGTAGGATTGGAAAAACATTATAGATATACAGGCACAGCACCTATGACACGGCAAACATCGAGCTCGCACGCAGGGATATGTGTATTTTTTTACTTAACTTTTTTTCTGGTCTTGATGTTTTTTTTTTTTTTTAGAAAAAATGGATGGAGAGCGTTCGATAGAGTTCGAACGCGAGTTAGTGCGTTATAATACGAGTATCGAGAAGTCAAAATTTTTTTTGGGTTCGGGGGGGTAGAAAAAAAAACGTCACAATAAAGTCGAAATACCAATTGTAAATTGTCTATATGTATGTATAATACACTATTGTGTTATAGAAAATTTTGGAAAAACCTTCCGTTTGACATATTGACAATTGTGTCGCGAGAAAAGAAGGTTTACCCCTTCGTAAGGATAAATTTGTTTTTCACTGATTTTCTACTTTGAAAATCGCAATGGTTTTTTTTTTTTTTGGAAAAAAAAAATTATACACGAAAATTTCATAAAATATTTACGCGTCGCGCAACGCGTGGCTATTGCGTATATGGTAACCTGATTTACGTGTGAGCTAAGTAAGCAAACCTGAATCCTAAGACGAGTTTAAAAAATTCCCTAGGAAAATATCGTTCTAGTGATATTTATCCGTAGCGAGAATACGGAATAAAGACAACGTCAATTATACCGGATACGCACGAAATTGTCGCGTAGAATTAAATTCATGATCTCGCGAGACAACGAGAATAGAAAATTTACGACTGACACATAAAAACGCACACAGATCACAGATAGACAATCAGCTGTAAAATTGGATAGCTAAAAAGTCCCTATAAAAAAAAAAAATAAATATCCGGCAAGCGTAGTATTGATAGTAGCTGTCATATATCCAATTGAATCCGAGAAAATCCTGTACAGAAATTCCATTAATAAGCCACTAGACGTATAGCATCCTTCGTTTTTCACATTTGGATTTCATAGTTACTCTCTGCCACATGGACGTCAACAAAAGTCCCTAGATTGTTAAAATCACGAATAATACACTAAACAAGGGACAAAGGTGTCGCAGTGAAATCGTCTTCTTTCAGAATACACATACAGTAACTCGTGACAGACACTCGTGATCCTCCCCTATTATTTTTCTTAAAGTATAACTTTCTATCAAAAAATTCTCTAGCCTCAATAATTATGAACCACACGTCCCATCCCATTCTGGTGACTTACCTCGCCTTCTGCTCTCTTCTTCTCGAGCTCCTTCTGCTTGGCATATTCCTCGGCAATGCGAGCCTCGATCGCTGCCAGGGACTCCCGCGTGAACGGACGGAACAAACTTCGTTCTTGCTCTGATATCGAGTCAGAGTCTTCGGACATTGTCTAGGCTGCACACGACTGAGCCACCTTTCTGTAAAGCGACGACGAATTTACGTGAGGCCGTAAAGATGAAAAGAGGCGACGGGAGGGCCCCGATGAAAATGAAGCCCCAAAGATTGGAAGCAAAGAGTAATTCGTTAAATTCCCTAGGACGATATCGTAAAATTGGACGTGTACTAAACTTAAAAGAAAATAAATTAACTCGTTACCTGACGAGTGGTGCTAACAGTTCTCAAAACGACAACGTATGTTCAGCGAGGAGTAGCCAATATGTCTAGGTCGGCTACGACGAGACTTCAGATGGATGCAATAAGGTCGAAGGTTCCTGGTCAAGAGTCGTAGCCGAAATTGGCCCGACAGCCTACCGGAAGTGGGTCTCTTAGATATACGAGGATAGGATAGAGAAGTGACTTGTGATCTTCGGACGGATGGAGGCGTACTGTCTCCCACCAAACTGAACTCTTCCCGATCCGGTTTATTCCCTTCCGGTTCGACGCGAACGGCTTCCCTCACTTTGTCCTCCGTGTACCTGTCCTCGGAGTTGGGCCCTTTCGAATACCTAACCGGTGCAGACTCCTTGTCGATACTTTGATCAGCGTAGTAGCAACCGGTACTCTTGGTCTTGCTCCTGGTCTCGCTGCCGGATGCCCTTTTGCTCCTTCTGATCTTGCCGATACACCGTACGTCCCTTGTGCCGTTCCCGATGCTGATCCTCCTCTTGATACTGCTGCGCTTCCTACTGATCCTGCTGATACCACTCCCGCCGAATCTGATGCTCCCGCTACTTCCGGTACTTCCGGCACACCTGGTCTCGATGTCTTCGCTAGTGTTTATACTTGACGACGATACGGCGACGACCTCTAGCGAACGCGCTGCGGCAGTGCGTGGTATGTTGGGGCCCGTCCAACGCGAACCAAGATTTTTCATGTCCGACCTGGAAAGAAAATTTTCATTAAATTTCTTCTTTCGCCACAATTATTCTACTACGATCGACACGTGATAATGAAAAAACAAGCAATTTCATTAATCACTAAAATTATCTATGAAATTTTAATATTGTCCGCGCACAGAGGACTCTGTCGTATAACGACAGGAATATTGTTAAGCTGTGCCTGGGGGGGGGTCAATGTTGATAAGGTTTGAGCCCTGGTCACCCTTCCTACACGCGGGATACGACCTTAAGCTCCCTCACACGTGTCCAGCTCGCAGTAGCAATAAATACTTGACTATAGAGGCGGTCAGGGGTGAAAGTGGCGTCCAGTGACTTCCACTAGGGTATTTAACGTTGCCTGGTTACCAGATAGACTTTAAACGTGTTATCGTAAATCATCGCACAAAAGTCTTCGCTTGTGGGTCACGTGGTGCAGAGTTATTGATCGGATTTTAGACGGGGAGGAACCAGGTGCGATGTAACGAACTGGACCAGTTCGGTACATTTTGAAAACAATTGTGTATTTCTAGAGGCACGGCAGAGTCTGGTTGACGCTCGTAAGAAAATTTTTTTCTTCTAGTATGAAAAATTTAAAGCCTACCGGCAGTATGCGAACTCGTATCAATAGACGTCCCGACGGAACCCGACGCCGATTCGTCGTACTTTCTTTCACGTTCTCGATGAGTCTCCTGGACCCTTGTGTCCCCGCGAATCGATATTCCCCGAGTCACACGATCGAGTCTCGTGCCACGGAGAAAAATGTATATGCTTTATCTGCGTACACCGTGAGATCAGTGGAGATGTTAGAAAAACACTAGATATTGTAAAAAATCACTAGCCTCAAGAAAATATCACTAGATCGATCAACCTGCGAGATTTGTAAGTGTTATCGATCGACTGAAGACAAAATGATACGCATGCATATATGTATACCTGGTTAAAACGGATATATGCATTTTTTTTTTATCCCAAGTACGCTATGTAAAAATTTTATAGTAACGACAAAAAATTTTTTCCGAGATATCGAATCCCTCTCGAGATAGCTCGTGACGTATAATATAAAATTTTGAAAAAAAAAAAATACTACAAGAATAATGGATTTTGATTTAACATTTGTACATTGATACATACAGCAAAACTTCTTATCCAAAACTTCCAGCCGCAATGAATTCGCACAATGTGAACTACAAGCGGAACGATTCGAATTGCCTGACAACTGGGTCATAAGGTCAACGTAGTAGCAACACAGGATAAACAACAACAATATTATTTGCCGTAACTAAGGAAATGCCTGGGTCATGTACTATCCAATATATCGTCCCATTCCCATTTGGTGAAAGGGGAGGGAGAAAGGGGGGGCCGAGGGGTGGAATCTCATTACAAACGCTTCACGATTAAAATATTATTTCGAATCTTTGATACAAGAAATTTTTCAAAAAAAATGACGTATGACGAATTCTCTTAAAAAATTACAAATTTCTCATCGTCCCCTTGTACATTTAATATTTACACTACTCCGATATATTTTTTAAAATCCCCCCCCTTCGCCTATCTCCCCCCCCCCCTCTCCCGTTCCTCGCGCATCCTTCGTACCTATCCTTTGGCTCGGAGAAGAGAATCAAATTCTACGAGACCACGCCCGAAACTGCGTCACCGTTACGTCACTGCGTCAAATATATCTGACCAGTCTGACTTTAACCTCCTATTGTTACTGGATTAAATGACAATCGAAAAGCATCTATTTTAAATCTGAATGCAGGTACGGTCAATTTTGTTATAATTATATAAAAAAATTTCTTTTTCAACCGAAACGAAAATTTCAATGGGTAGCGGATGCTCAAATTTTCTTAGATACTCACGTATACATGAAGCGGCGAGTAGAATCAATCTATTATCCGAATTATCATAGTCCGGACTTGAACCAGTTTTCTTATCTGTAACAGAAATAACGAATAGTTAAATACGTTAAATTTTTATAAATTATTCTATGATTGATATCGATCGATTTTTTTTTGTATGAAAACATCTTTTTTATCGTTTATCAATTGATTCTCTTATCTGCCGCTCTTTGCCAAGAGTGCTTGTACCCAGAGGTATATACAGGGTGTCCCATAACTACTTTTGGACCGGAAAGTGGGCGATGGCTGGAGGTGCCCTGAGTACCCTCCCGCAAACCGTTTGCCGAAATTC
>JARQSW010000067.1:109111-272188 GCA_030142375.1 Calameuta pallipes
GCGGGAGGGTACTCAGGGCACCTCCAGCCATCGCCCACTTTCCGGTCCAAAAGTAGTTCTGGGACACCCTGTATATATATATGTGTTTTGATTAGTTGTGTAAACACTGCAGGTTTCAGAGTTTCGAATGGACTCAATAAAACGTATAAAGGCTATTGTAAATTTACAAAACAAATGGCAACGCCGCTTTCCGCAATTCCAAAGAAACCCAGGGACATTGATATAAACGTGAATTCAGCCTGTTTATAATGTGTCACTCATCGATGCCGATTTATACCACTGAAACTATGACATAACGAAACAATAAGCTTTGCTTTACTACCACAGTGGATATAATCAATGGAGTTACAAAATAATGTACAGTCTGTACATAAAATATCGGGTGTGGATTTTCCAAAAGCAGGAAGCACAAACTCGTGCACAATAATACGCGCGTTAAATAAAAAATATAAATAATAAATAATTTTATAATGGCAAATAAAAACAATTGTAAAGAATGAAATCGATATTTCGAAAATCAAAAAAAAAAATCAATTCGTTTCAGATTCCGTTCCTCGTATCTCGTAAGATCTAAAATTGACGGAATGGAAGTATTTCGAAAAAACAAAAGATTACCTCGAAAAATCAAACAGAACGGTCAAATAGGAGCACGAAAAAACAGTATTCAATTTTGTAATAAATTCGGTCGCGTAGAAATTCCGTAAATTTGGCGGGCGCTAAATGCGCCACAGTAGAAATTCCCGTAGCGCTCAGACGAGCACAGGGCCCTGCCGCATTGCGGCTTTTTCCCGATCCCCGTATGTTTGCGGCATGACCTAACCTATAAGTGCCGGGAGGCTTTTCGCATAGATCCTACACCTCGGGCCTCGTGGCTTTTTCACTTTTCATCCCTTTGCCAAGCACGCTTTGCTCTTCTTATGCGTGACAGGTATACGAGACTCATGCGAATTCGCTTGGGTTATGCTCTCGTTACCATCGGTCGATAAGTCAGTCCCGGGACTATTGCCAATATTAGAAAACTCACGATAAAAACCGTCACGTGGCAGCGCACTGGTACTTTTGCAAGATCACGAAAAATGACATAAAAAAATTGAAGAAAAATTTAGCAAACTTAAAGAAAAACTAACAAAAAAATTCTTATCTTACTGTTTTGAACTTTCAAAAATTTTTTCTTTCCCACGTATAGCGCACGTGATATATACAGGCATATAATACATTGTATTACATAAGATAAATATTAACTGCTCGATCATTCAACAACACCTGGAGAAAAGCAAAAACCTGCTTTACGCACACTCGACTGCGACGCAATTTCATTGTTTCGCAACGATAAGAACGAAAGCATCGATTTTGCCGTTCCATTTTCCCAGGTACCCGTCCGTCTCTCAGTGCCCCAGGCACCGTGTTACTTGCAATCGTAGAACTTCCCGACGCGCATCAAGAACCCATTCACAGCGTTACAGCGTCACAGCTGTCGCGTCGGTACAGTAAGATCAGTCGCGTCGTTACATAACCTCATGAAATAAATCACGTCGCTCGAGAATTCAATCTAAAGGCTCGTTTTCACGTAAGCTAAATGCTGCAGCAGTCGAGTTTGAAATTTTCTATTCTTTTTTTTTTTTTCATGCCCTGAATTTTCTTTTTTATTGCCTTCTAACTTTACACTCGAATTACGTCGAGCTACGTTACTTCGTTAGCCACTGCCGATCGATATATATATAGCTGCCCAGAGACAGGAGCTTTTCGCGCGAGCTTTGTCAGCCGCTACAGGAATAACCCGATCGTTATATCGGACCACGTAACTTGAAATTTACTATCGACATTTTTTTTTTTCTCAAAATTTTTCGAAAATTACGAACGATTGAGAACCAATGTAAAAAAAAAATTACTGCGTCGGAACGAGCGATCGATAATTGCCAACCCTTTTCTTTAATTCCATATCGAAACATTAAAACGTTTTTTTTTTTCTGTTGGTACGTCGTGCCACGATATCACAATGCTTATGTAATTACAATAACGATCAGCAGGTTACCCCTGGGACTTTAAAACAATATCGATATAGTGAATAGAGGTGGTTTCAAGTTTGCACGTTTACAAAAAAAAAAAGCAGTCTGATTTTACTGCATACTACCTTCCTCTCAAACTATAGCTGTATATCACACACATGATCGAAGAATTAATGTCAAGAGTATCTCTCGGAGATCACTCGACCTTACTTAAGTGCAACCTTGCGTATAATCGCGACCCACCCTGGACAATGGGTACTTTAATATTGATCTGGTCGTGTATTAATCTTAAAGGAGCAGTCGAGGATAAGAAAAAAGGATTGTGAATTTATTTATAAAAATTTTTTTATTTATTAATCATTAATTTCATCTCGGCATTGATAACGATAAAAAGTCTGCTTCTGAAAAAATTCACCTACTGAGTTATGTGCAATTTTTTTTTTTCTATCTACAGCACTGGCTGCGACCCCCTGCCGATAAATAGATACTGGTCAATTATCGTGAGACAATTGAGTCGTGCACCGTCTTAAGGAGGAATTCCGTCGTTTGACACGATTACCGATAAGAGGGCAAGCATATACGTAAGTCGAGTAGAGCGATAGCATCTTTACCTGTACGGTTTCCATTGGACTAATGCAATTGACCGGTGCGCTGGGTTTAATTTACAGTAAAACTGCATTAGAGTGCATCACGAGGTGTCGGACTAATAATGCAATCGAGACGCGCCTCTGAAAATAACGTGACGTGTAATTTAATTTCATTTTTTTCCCTTCGAATTTACGAATAAAGTGAAAATTAAATTAGCGATCAAAATTTTGGAAAAAAAAAATTCTCACTTTTTTCAAAATCGCTTTCCCGCTAGGGTCCTCTCAAAAATGTGCATAGTAAATGCACCGTTGCCAATTTCGAAGCGTAACGCGAGCACCTATCCACACGTGCACTGGCATCGATGCTAATCAATCTGACAATAATTAGCAGCTTATACTTTCTCTAATTAACATACTCGCCCTTTAGAGCCTCCCACGTGGATACATACTCCCGTTACGTAGATTATATCGGGTGACGCGTACATTTGAAACCGAGCCGCGTTTCCGAGCGAAGGGGAGAAAAAAGAAGGAAGTGACGTCACTCGGAGGCTTTTCATCAAATCGAAAAGTCATTTCAATGCGTCATCTTTCTTTTTTCGTACTGTTGCGATTCCCTAATTAATCCTCTCGACTTTGTTTCCATGGAACTGCGAAAGGGTTGAAAGGACGACGATCCCAAGTGATTTCGTTAAAAATTTTCAGCGCTGATAACTTGAGAAAGCAAAAGATTTTTTAGGACAAATATATACATATACACATATATACATATATATATACACACATATATGTACATGTATAGCAAAGCGGCATTCAACGACCGATGCACCCTTACTAAAGTGCAACTGCATAACGGCGATGTCATGGATGAGCGACTACCTGGTAATCCTCGCAAAATCGATTTAAGGTTAACGCGTTTGACGCCTCTCTGCGGAGTTTAAATGCTCGAGGAAGCCAGAAAAGCTGCCGCGTACGGTGTACTCGAGTGTAAATAATTATTGACACGTTGGATAAGATAAGAAGCTCAATTAACACGAGGAATTACGTGAATAGGATGATAATAAGAGAAACGCATGGGGCGCGCGTATGAAGAATATTAAACGATCGAAAATTTTTAATCTAAAATTACGTAAAGCACGTAATAATCGGCATTAGTGCATTGCGTACGTACTGATAGGTGATTAGTGTATCAATTAGTGAATTAGCTAATCAACTGCCTAACGACCCCGTCCGATTAGATTTCGCAAGGTGTACCTTCCGTTATGTGCCATATCTTTTTTTCAAATAAAATTCGTAATTGCTCGGCGGAGCACGCGATTGCATAATAAATTGACCGGAAATTCGTGGAATTCGTGTAAAAAGGGTCGCGCCAGGGCTGATTAATTAGCAAGTAATTGATATTAATTACAAGTACAAGACTAATTATTAATAATTATATATATATGTATAATCGACATTGTATCTCCTGTTCGTAAGGCAGCTTTAATGTCTGACCGAATAAGCCTTTTCTACTGGCGCGCCGATACACGTACGTCCGAGTAGTCGCAATGTTTCTGAACAGACAGTAGAATAGAATCGAGTAGTCAGACGCCGAGTCTGGCCGAAGTGGCGCCCGAAGTGACGCACTTCACTTCGTAACCTTTCGGTATACTTCGTGTCGCGACTTCGTAGATGTTCGACGCTACCACGGGCGAACGTCAAACACTACTACGCTCTGACGTTTAACGACGCGACTATACGTAACTGTACATACATACAGTTAGGTGTGTATAGTGTAGTAATAGAAACGGATATACGTAAAGTCGCTCCAGGAATATTATGTATGCATAAAAAAAAACAGCCTTTCAGTGTTGGGCATACGTATTGCCCTGGCTGTACAAAAAAGCATGGGTTAGAGGCTTGAATTATTTAAAAAAAAAATTGCCCTCGGCCGAGAAGGAAAAAGATTAAATTTATGAAGCCGCAGGGGATAGACAATTAAATACGTAAGATTGATGCAATTGAAAATAAATTTTGAGCTATTGTTTTTGTAAGCGCGAGTGCGTCCGTGCATGAAATATAATTAATATGATCGATTCGTATGAGGATGAGATAATCTAGTGGCTAATAAATGTACAGTGAAGATTGAGGATTCTTAAAGAATTATTGGCTTTTAAGGGAATGGCCAATTTTTTTTAAAAGCCCCGAAACCACTTTCCAGGACCCTGCGTATACGTGTGACGTCACTGAGTCCTTGCCTAAGTCATTCACTCTCTCTTTCTCTCTCCCTGCAGCCCTCTCGCCCTTTAATGAATGCGTAGCTCTCTCTCTCTCTTTCTCTTTTTCTCTCTCTCTCCTACTCACTCGCACTTGTATACACATACCTATCGGCAAAGCGGCCCTTCAAGAATTCATCAGAAAGCGGTACCCATATCAGAATAAAAATAAAGAGAAAACAAAACGATTATCGGTAGTCAGGTAATTCGAGATATTATAAATTTTTTCAAAATACTTCAAAGTTAAATTCACTATATATTATATTTTTTTTATTACATTCATTATCATTTAATAAGAATACCATAATTGAGCTAACCAATTGTCTTGACCTGATAGATTTATTAAAATATTTCGATAAAAACTCTTGCGCGTGATTCTGAATATTTAAAAAATTCGATGTTACGTACGAAGCAAAACGCCGCATTAAGAAGCATGCATAGGAATAAAAAATGAATGAATACGGTATATAAAGAACAAGCACCTCCCTAGATCTTGTCCCATGTCAGTCGATAGCAATCGATCAATCTGCATCGATCGAAAGTGGCTCAAGTAAAGTCCTGCCTGTCTAGTACGTAATGTGTTGTACGTATCTATGTCCACAGGAGTGTGCCTTTCTCTTGCCGCTGGTGGCTTCAGGATAATCGATATCTCCTTAGCACAAAAACGTGCTGTAGCGTGACCACGAATTCTGCAATGTACACACGTACTCTACACGATCGTACGAAGCGTGCGTGGCTGCATGCTGCATGCTCTACGAAATGTGCGTGCATTGATTTAAAAAGAAAGAAGTTAGCAAGGAATAACTGGAGCATAAAAACTTAATGAAACGAAGAATTTCCTTTGAATCTAAAAAATAATTAAGTATCCCAGTTAGCAGTGCCGTCGGAGTAAAGAATCTGAGAGACTGACAGTCCTGTAATATGCCATGGACGTATTGTATATACACGACAAACTGTAGATCCGTGTGATATCCCTAGGGCACGCATATCTAGGGTAACAATGCAATAGCCGAGACAGTTAATTTGAATAATCTAAACGTTAAGGTAAGAAATCCCTAGGCGCTTACCCCGTACAAGTGTTACTCGTCCGCAGGCACCTACAGGAAGAAGAGAAAAGGAAAATAATACACGAGGATTCTCCTATGTCGTTGATGGCCGCGATTATCGTGATGAACTTACGACACTCGCGGTCCCTCGTATTTAAATAAGGAAACGCGTCAAGTCCTTATACGCATGGGACGCCATAACGATACCCTATGTAATTGTTGGGCACAGGATAACGTTGTCGCGCGAGCTTTCAGTGCCGGACGAGCGGCCCGCGGCCATTTTGATCAAAGGCTCGGACGGTTCACAATGTGTCCGCTACGTGGGCGCCACCGTCGCGACACCCTCTACGTATATAAAACCACCAAGATGGCGCAGACGCCCTACTCGTACCTCGGTCTCTACTGCACTACTCCTGCTTTTACCCCTACTACTGGCAGAGCCGGAGCTCTCATCCCCACCAGCTGTCACGAGTCAAAACCGAGGATTCCCGAACGACGCCGAGGAGACCCCGTGACGTCACGAATCAGGCCGGGAACGTTGCGGAAAAGTTGTCATGACGACCGTCGCGCACTGGAGCCACAGGATGTCTGCCTGTATGTATATACATTGAGTGTAGGGTTAGGGTCGAAGGTTACAGCCCTGGGGATAAATACTGTATTTTTCTGCAGTTATTGTTCAACCTTGCAGGATTTCCTCTTCCTAGCGCAAATCAACGTGCGTATATTTATTTGCGTACCGACGTTACGTATGTGGAATTAAGCGAAGGTCTTGTTTCCAATGCAGCTAAATGCCGCAAGATTTGTAATGGCTGCCGGTACAGTGCGGTACAAAAATATAATATTACTGTACTTGAGGTAAGTTTGATTTTCGTGAATTAATATATTGTAACGTGAACTCTGCGACAAATCGTTTCGTGAATATCGTTAATAATGGCTATTAAACTTTCCATGAACAGTGTAAACGAGATGACGCTCGGTAACTGTCAGATATTCATTCAAAACCGTGTCTCTTCGATCGTCATTATTTATACAGCGCTTTTGGCATTTTTGAGAAATTTTACGAGCAACTGTTTATATATGTCTAAGAGTCTATTTAAAATATTCCTCTTTCATTGTTTGTCTTCGATTTATATATTCTGATTACCCAGTGAAAATAACATTGGTAATTATGAGGATTTTCACAAAATTAACGTTCACCATTATTCCCCGTTAGTAAAGCGTCCATTAATAATCCACGACCGAATAGAACAGTCATGGACAATTTTGGTTCGTTACTACAAAATCGATGTGTATGCAAAATTAATTAATATCGCTTATCACGACCTATGACGTCTGTCCGTCAGTCAGTCTTCTCGTTGAAAATACATCCATCGTCATCGGCGCAGTCGTCATCCTCGACGTCGCGACGTTTCCTGATAGCGCGTACTTCGCAAATACACTTGCAGCTTGCATCAAATGCAGGTCAACCCTGTAGCCCAGTGGTTCTCAATCACGAAATTCATTTTAATCAGTAAATACATGTATACCTATATATACCCAGCTGCATGTCGAACAGTGCAGTAGGATTGGCTTTGGGAACATCACCGACGTCGGCGTCGGCGTCGCTTATCTTTATACGAAAAATTGAGAGACACTTCTTGCCGCACGGAAACCGCATCGCCCGGCGTGCCCCGGGAACGTCAGGCCGTCGGCAGTTTTTCTTTTGAGAGAAGCAGAGTCATGTTTTTTTTTTTTTCATATTTTTATTTTTTGGTTCGTCACTTTTTCCTTTTCCCTTTTCACCCCTTTTTTTTTGAACTAACAAAACATCCCTTTTCTTTCTCTCTTATAACCCTGCGGCTGATTTCTGACCGAAATTAAAGAGACGCCTAATATTCAGCATCGACCGGGTACCGGATATCCGGGATTCATCCGACCGGTATTCTAATAGTACCTAAGCCCACTGTGTACCGTGCGCACGAGATATTCCGTAAAATAGGAAAATCAAAAGCGATCGAGAGAAATGATGTAGAAAATTAAAAAAAAATACACACAATAAACACACGCAAGAATAAAAAATCTGTAATGAACAGCGGGCAGCCGAGAAAGATCCAGGCAGAGAAAGTAGGTCGCTCTAGAGAGAGAAAGAGAAATGGAAAAGGGAAGCAAAAAAGAGAGAAAGAAAAGTAACTATGAATATCCGTATCGCAATATACGATGTACTGTGTACACACGGCTCATAGGGAATTTTAAGTGTTGTCCACCTGTTCACCTATATATACTTGTCTGACTACTTGCTGCTCTCCCTACTGTCTAGCAGCCTTTTTATTCCTTCAGCGAGTACAGGAGAAAAGAAACTAAAAAAAAAGTACAGAAGTCCCTGCTGACTTCTAACCTCTTGAAGACCACAGCTGACATGGGTTTTTTAATCCAAAAATAATTTATTGACTTATTTGTATTTATTTTTGTTTTTAATTTTTTTTAATAATTCGCTTCGTATTTTTTTTCTAACTGTTTATCATATTTCTATTTAATTTTTTCTTCTCTTTTTCACATCAACTCACTCGCGAGCATTAGCCGTTCATACGCGCGAATTCGTATCCTATGTACATACAGAGGTGTCTGTCCAATGGGGAAACTTTCTCTGACAATTTCTATAAAGCTGACATTGTTGCCGTCTGCCTAGTCGATAAATCGATGCTGCTGAGGTCTCACACGAGTTACTGGATATTCTCGACAAGGTTACTTAACTAAGGTTTTAGTCAGCTCGATATCCGACAAATGTTTGCGACAACGAGAAACGGTCGGAATTATGACAAAAGAAGAAATCGCAATGAATAAGGAGGCAAAGAAAAAGAAAAGAAAAGGAGACCCGCGCGTGCGAAGGTAACAAAGAGAAAAAAAATATATAAATCGATCAAAATGGGCCAAAAATAAATACATATATCACCAAATACGTTTTCAGTTGCCAGTGCCACCTAAATTACAGCAAAGTTGTATATGGAATTGGATAGAAAAAAAAATTTGTACATTACCCCATGTTACACAATTAAAATATTCAAAACGCCCGAACAGGGACGAACGGCCAAGAATAAGGAGAGGCAAGAGAAGAAAAAAATAATAATATCAAGATAAACGTGAATTCACAATGATAATCGTCCGCTTGATCTACACTCTACATTTCACTTCCGGCAAATCGTTCGACTTCCGCCTCCTGCCTTTGACTGCCGTCTTCCCCCTCTGCGCCTCTCAGTTATTGCCCAAAGTGCCAGCGGCTATCTCTACGGCCCTGAAGAATCTTTTCATTTATTTCCTTTCTTTTCCTCGGGAAAAATTTCGGATTCGGTCCACAAGTTAAAGAGACTTTTCACGGGAATGGAACAAGTGGACGTGAAAAGAGACAGAGGCAAGTTGGATTCTGGGAGTGAGAAGAAAAAAGCGATTGCAAGAAAAAAATAAGAAGATAATAGAAAAAGAGAGACAGAGCCAGTGCCGGAAGTTCCGGTTGGCAATTGGCCAGGAGAGTCCAAGAGAGGTCTAATGGCGTTAAAGGGATTTTCAGATATACTTAAAAAAAAAAAAAAGATAGAAAAAGATTTGAACCAAAAAATTATTCTTCTTTCATGCTAAAAACGTGACAATTACGGAAACCTACTTCGACGTATCGGATTGCCTGCGTCTGATTCTTCGTTATCTCTATTTATTAAAAATAATACTCTCACAGCATTGGAAGCATAACGAGCCTGTGTTACAATTTTCATAATTTTTTTTTTCTGTCTCTGCATGTGATATTACTTTAACAAACTCAAGATTGCTGCCCAGGCTGACCTGAATATTTTCATCGTAATTACACTGGCGTGCTCGTCACGATACAATATATATACATATATATGCACGCTATACAGTATATAATATAATATAGATATAGATATACAACAGATGCATATAGGACACACTTGCCTTTTACACGGCACAGTTTCCATTATGTTTTTAAAGTCGATAGCTTATACAATACCTATACAATGAGCTACATAATACGTAAATGCATGTATACACACTGTATACATTTTCCGTATATTGATAATAGAAATATATATATATATATCACTAATACGTTTGAAAATATCGTGTTGCCTTTATCACCTTATCGACTGCACCTCACGTGTGCAACGAGCCCAGTAGACATCCGTGCGCGACGAGATTTAAGTGATAAGAGAATCAAAATAAAAAAAAAGTCCGTAAAACTTATGTGATAATTATTTGAAATTTTTATAAAGTTATTTTAAAAAAAAAAAACAAGGTGCAGCGTTGAACCGTCCTTGAGGTAAAAAAAAAGTACGTCAAAACATGTATAATTCCATATGTGAAATACAGATATCAGGAAGCACAGAAGTAGATGATTCGGTGAATAAGCAGACAAAATGATTGAATAATATTTTCGTATAAAAAGTTTTCAGCCAAATGATATGGGGAGATGGCGTACGAAGTAGATTCTGTTGCGTGAGTAGTAAGTGACTGTATATAGTCAGACCTACGGCAGTATTAGTCGCGGCAGTAGTAACGGTCGTCGCGTGGTCTGTCCCTTGAGTCGGTGCTAGCCCCAGTCCTGGAGTGCCATTCCAACTAGGCTAGGTATTGATCGTTTCTACAATAAGGCCAGTGTACTTATTATTTATGACAGGCAGCGTTACGGAGCCACGAAATTTCGCTGGGGACCGAAATAAACATGCACCAAAGAAAAAGTGATGAAAGAGAGAGAGAGAGAGAGAGAGAGAGAAAGAGGTAAAAGTGTCCCTATAATAGACTACTAGAATCGATCCTAACCAATCCTACCATTACTAAGGTTAGGTAAGGTAAAAAAAAAAGTTTTCGATCGACTGTCTTTGAAACGTGGTGGAATGAAAAAAATTTTATTTGCATCGATGTGCAAATTTTAAGGGAAACGTCAGAAGTTGGGTTAGGTTTTTTTTTTTTTCTAAAAATTAACACGTACGATTGACTAGGGTTTTTTTCGTTTTGTGGATTATGAGCAGTTTTATACTTTTCTAGTTATATGTCTAGGGGAAAAATATAATCGTACTTTCAGAACACATTGAGCCAACGGGGTTTTAGATATTTGCTTAGTACGTTGCCGACGGGGTGTATAATTTTTTTTTACGCGATCCTGACCTTTTACATAATTCTGTTTTTTGTTTGCCCAACCTAACCTATAAATTCAGACTTTGTTCCCTGTTAGACGGTGACATAATGCATCGTATCTTTTAGAACTATCTTTGGATCTCACGATACATATGAACATTTTGATCGTGATTTTAAGTACGATGTAAAGTGCGGAGCGAAGATTCACAGAATGACAATGGGCGAAAAATTAGGTCAAAGGACGGCACCTTTCACGTGATATAGCTCGATTCAAAAAACGACCTTTTTTTTATCTCTCCAGGGAAATTCCGTTTCTCACGACTTATCAGCCTTTTTTTTCATGACTTTGCAGATAATACCGTCATCTGCTGTCTGACGATAATCATAATGAACTGTCACGTGACTATTTTTTGACGATTACACTTTCGAGTGTATAACAGTGAGAACGAACGATGCATAAAATATGAAGCAGGTACCTTGACCTTACTTTGGATACATTCAATTAAATATACCCTAATTTACTTTGCAGATTCGGAATTAAAATGATGCAAATAGTACGCTATAAATAATAAATCAAATATCCCTTACAACTTAACGTTTTACCTCGTAAATTATAGATGTGTCGGACTAACTAATAAGATTCAGTTAGATTCGTTCTTAATTTTTCCTACCTACTTTATGAAGTATCGAGAAAAAAAAATTCGCGCAAGTCACACGACTGACGCGTCAAATGTACATGTTTTATACATTTTTGTAAGTTCATGCAATTTATAAAGAATGATAGCTGCAGTCAGAAGCAAATATATATGTAATAATAGTGTATAGCGAGGGTCAAATTTCTAAAGTAGGTAACCTCAGATACCCTGGGTGGTCTTCACTGCCTTTCGTTTTCTGCTTAGACAGCCACTGGATGTGGATCGCTCGAGTAACTTCCGGCTAAGTAACTGCCTCTTTACCGTGAGGTTTTTAATGGGATTACTGTTTTTCAAGCAATATTATACTCTAAAGTATTCGTGACAATGATTGTATCCGGAATGAGAAAATCATGGAACACTAATTAAAAAAATTTTTTTGGTACAAAATTTCGTAAAAATAATTCCTTACACTTGTATAGTAGTAAATTTAACTATATGGCAAATCGATGGTCGCTCTATTAAATTGTACGTATGATTTATACTTGTATTTTATTTATTCGCAGTCACTAATCGCCCTGCTAATGTCAATATTAAATTTCCTTCAACCTCTGATACTGAATCCCAACTGCGTTCCAGATTGATTAATACGTCCCCGAGCAAAGTTACGTATCATCTGACACGATGTAGACGTTTCAATTAAAAGCATGAGAGATAAAGCAGATGCACAAAATAAAACAGAAGTCGTAACAGTTGTATGTGATAGAAATTCTAGAAACCGCATAAAAGAACCGCCTACTCTTACCCCCACCACTACTCCCAACCAATTAGAAGGCTTCAAAATCAATGCCCGCCCACATTTAGATTCGGTAACACCCACTCGCGTCTTTGCGGCGAATTGATGAGAAGGAATCCCACTAACAGACGTTACTCTTGTAAAATAAAATTCAAAAGAATTTCATTTCGGAAGAATAATTAGATAATAATTAATTATTATACTTACAAGTAACGTAATCTCCCTTTATATACAGCAGGCAAAAGCGTCGAAGTAAATGATAGCTCCGATAAAATCTTATCTTCTTGTTATTTAATATTTTTCACATTTCCCTAGATTACTCTTCGTATTTTCGTTTTATTTCCTGGGGATATGATAATTTGCAGGCACTGACTTTATATATATTGAAATTAGTGGAGCGATAGGCTGCCGATGAATGGCATAGCAATGGGCGGAGCGAAGGAAACTCGTTTGGTAGGGATAGACGTGATATGAATGATGCGTATGTAAAAGTGTGCTGGTGGTAACTTTTTGAGATCGAAGGAAAGGATATGGGTAATAGGAAATGTATTATGCTTTGTGTCAACGTTTATATGTATGTGCGTACCGGATTGTGAAATACTCGCTCGGCCTCCGGGATCCTTGACGATCTTTAAACGTTTACACTAAACGTCACATCGACGTAATTCACGATTTGAAATTTGCACCAATAATACAAGAGCTATACATATATATATTTATAATGTAATATATATATGTATATACATGTATAACCACTGAAACCAGAATCGAGAACGTTTTTATATACCTGTATATATATGCATAATCTACGTGACACACGCGTGATCCTCGAAACTTTTATATACACCGTTTTTTTTCCACCTTCTAGGGCCCGCGGACTAATCACTTGTTTTGCAGATTTCTTTTGTGGGCGGTGTTAAATGGTAACAAGGGGCGGAGTTTCGAAAACGGGGAGGATCCACACCCTGTATCACGACTACACAAATGTGTAGTGTATGAAGAGCGCGTAAAATTTACTTTGTGTCAGCATCTTGGACCACCCCATGTACCAGACTACACCCGGGCCTTCGTCATCCTTGGCACGTCACTGCGCGCCGTGTAGTCTCTTCTTGAAATTTTCTTTTTGTGTGTTACGTTAGATTTCTCTTTAATTTCACAGGGGCGTGTCACCGATAATCGCGATAAAAATGAAAATCTAACATTAACTTTTCAGCCGTGTCGTGTAAACTTTCATCACTTTTTTTTATACAATAATCCCTTTTTGATTAAGATTGGTCCTTGACGGGCGTTGAATTTCCAAAAGTCTTTCCACTACTTTTTCGATAATTTTTTTTTTTTATTCACCCTAGTCTTGTCTCCGTTCCGATAACTTCTCTTCGATTTCGATTCTTTCTTCCGGAGCTCTCACCCCATTTGCACCATTTCTTCTTTTACGTTCCTAGACTACGTTTCGACTCGCGCTTTATCCTCGAACCCAAAACACGCCTTTTTTTTAAACTCCTCGCGTTTCTACCGAGCCAGTCGCGATGGTTGATCACCAAGTCGCGGGCAGTCTATCCCGACCGACACGAACGTTACTGCAGCGCGACGCGCCAATTTCGCGCAGCGGACGTTTTCGAAACTAATTCTCATACACCTCCCCACTTCACTGATTCCCCGCTAGTCGCCCTGCGACGCAACACCCACACCCCGGACTAGCAACAACCCACCCTACCAGGCACCTACACTTGTACCGGAATGAACGTGAGCTTCCTTTCCGGGGTGCGAGCATTTCCAAATTTCGGATTTTCAGTAAAGCCAAAATTTGTTCGTTACCAAAAGTAGTAGGATAGTACTACAAAAAAAGGCCTCCTAAAATTAAACCAATAAAAACGACCACTACAGTTTATTTTTCATACACAATGTTTCATATCATCAAAATCACTAGATTATCTGCTTATCAAAACTGTTAAGAGTCTCGTACATATTAATTAATTAAATCGTACCGCAGACTTGCAATTAAAAAAAAATAAGAATATATTATCTTCGTTATTTGTCTTATCGGTTACCCCACAAAATTTATCTAAATCCACATTAATCCTTCTCATGATACTTCAAAATTAATTACTAATAATTCCAATTGATCTTTAATAAAATCTCAAGTAATTTTTTTTCTTAATATCCAAAATCTCAATGGGATTGCTTATACTGCAGACTGGATCAATGCGACCAGCCCCAGTCTCTAGTTTGCAAATACTCGTACGGTGGTTACTTCTATGCCATGGACGGATCAATGAAAATATACCCCCTCCATCGGTAGCGATACCTCCCACCACCAGAAACACGGCACTACACCGCGCCACTCATACTACCTTTACCTGAAAACATTGGCCTTCCCCGTCTCTCTGACTACCCTCGCACTCACTCTCATTCACTCTCTTCCTCTCTCTCTCTCTCTCGAGCGACTAGATACTGCTGACCCCTCCGCTCTCCCCCTCGACCCTCTCCGGCTATCACTAAACACCCTACCCCCCACTACGGTATCCGACCATACCTAAAGTAGTAAACTCGTCCGATAGACCAGCCACGGAGCGCACTACGTTGACTTGTATCACTGGCAACCCTGCTCCACCTAACCTAACCTATACGCACCTTTTTACCGTCGATTATGGTATTACGGTGCGAAGCCAGAATGTATACCTATACGAGAAAAAGGGGTTTCGCCATTAGCACTGTTTGGCATAGATATACGTACGTGTTTAAAAATACTCATTATGTTTTATTAACTGGAAAATCGATCCTGAAAGTTTCGGGGTTTGACGTAGATATTCGATCTTTGGAATAAAGGTTAGGGGTGACCTTGCGGATGATACCATTTGTGGAAATTATATATAGATGTTGGTTTACACAGGATTTGGCAAGCGAAGAATCTTCGACGTTTAAGTTTCTTCGGGGGGATTATTAAACCTTAACTGAGTGGGAATAAGATGCGAGTTGGATAGATGGATAGAACGATAATCGAAAAGATTTTAATTTGTTATTTCGATTATTTTTGGAGATAATTTTGAAAAATGTGGAAACTGTCGAATACGAAAATAACGTTCTTTTCTTACCATCTGTTATTGGACTCTGCGGAAGTATATGACTACTAGCGCACTCTGTTGCTTATTTTAATGCAGTACGCGGTAGTAGCCATTGGTAGAAACATTTGAAATTCTATTGCATCTGACCTTTTTGAAGGGTGCGAAGAAAAAGGTATTTGCGTTATACAACTAAATTCTTGGCGTTATGTAAAACTCGCGGATTTATAAAACAGACTTTAATCGTGAGTACTCAGTGTGCGGTATTGAATTACTTCTTAAACCTTTCTGGATATCGATGATCGGCAATATCATCATTGACTGTTTATAAATAGACAAAGGTATGTATGGCCGTGTATTCTGTGCCTTGTGATTCTGATATGTAGAATATATAGAATTATTCAGTAGAAACGCACCACCTGGACATGATTCTACCATAGAAATCAAATTGACGGGTTAACTTTAGGTGGTACGTTTCTAATGAATAACCCTATATATCGATATATAATATTTAAATAGGTAAAGTCCAGTTTAGGTGGTCATCACACTCAGGCTCACGTGTCTACAATTCCTATAAAATGTTCAGTATACTTAAGTTTCGGTGAAAGCCGTTATTTATGATTAGCAATCGATAAGATAAAACATAGACAAGGTATAAAAGGTACGAAATAAAATAATCAAATACTTCATTCAAAATACCATATAAATGTTGTATTGAGTGGACATATTTGCTATTATAAATTCAATTTTTACAATAAATCATTATTGTGTACTTGATCAAAACAAGTACATAAGATACTTCTAGATTAATTTAAAGGTTTAATTTTGCTGGTACTCCGGGATAACCAGTAACACCCACATCCGTAATTTTGAATACTCTTCCTACATGGGGAACACCTTCTGGTTCATTTATACTGCCACTAGTAACATAGAGCTCATCCAAATTGCATCCTCCAAAAGTGACGGAAGTAATCTGTTATGATTATTTAATTTAGTCTGATGAATCATTTCAAAAGCCATCTTTCTATTTGCTTATAATTTACATTGTAAATCACTTACCTGTGATGCTGGTAAGTCTATACGTAGAAGAATTTTGCTCGTAATAGGATCAATTCTATATATTGCATTGCCATTATAAGTTGCGAGCCATAATTTTCCTTCAGTATCAATAGTCATGCCATCGGGTAAACCCTTCACGTTATTTTGACTTAGATCGAATACTACCTTCCGATTATCTAAAACCCAATGTGGGTGATGAATTCAATAAAGATAATAGATTAAACTATACTAACCTATCTTGCCAGTTTTGGCATCATAGTCAAAACTATCAATTCTTCTAGCAGTGCTGTCAATGTAATAAAATTTTTTTTTATCTGGACTCCATGTTAATCCATTACTAATACCAATATCAGTAACATGTTTAACCAATTTGCCATATTCAGTAAGCGAGTAGAGTGCTCCTGAATTTTTTACTACTTTTTCAGGTCCATCCAGTGGACCCATTGTTCCAAGCCACACACGACCTAAAATTATGATTGAACTATATGAAAATTATATATTTTATTTATTTATTTATTCTTCTTTCTAACTATAAAATACTGTTAAACAATTGAAATTATATCTACCTTCAGGATCGACCTTAGCATCATTGAATCGATTACCAGTATTTGAGGCATCTTCTTCCTCATCTAAAATTTCAATATTTTGGGGTTCGGAACTTACACCATCCCAAGTTAAAACAGCAACCTTAGAACCATAACCAATTAGAAATTTATCAGTGGTGTTAGCAATTGGCAATATAAACGTCACAGTAATTTTATCCTTTTTATCTAAAAAATAATATTAATATCACAACATTCTAGGAAGTTTTTGTAAAAATTTCTTACAGTTGAATATGTTTTACACCTACCTACAACTGCACGTGTAATTTTACCAGAACGTGAATCATATTTCAAAACAGTAGAATCTAGAATATCAACGTAATATAGAACTTGGGACTCAGCATCCCAGTGAGGTCCTTCTCCAATTACCAATCTTGAGTCATCAAGTAATGAAACTTTTGGTGCCATAGTGTCTCCAATTGTATGTAAGTTTTACTACTGCAATAAAGTAACAACACGATTCTAAAAAAATATAACAATTGTAGACCAAAGTAGTTTTTTTTTTACAAATTTACAATAACTATCTAATCTTTAGTTGCATAAGTAATATATGCAGTCCTTATCGAACATGCTACCCACAATTTATTTGCCATTAGTTCAAACAGAGTTGCCATCCACTAACATTTTTCAATAACATATAATAAATATGTTGTCTAAAGCCTATTTTTAATGCTATTAACATTATGCTATTGAGCATCACTGTAACTTACTGAAAGAAAGTTTTTGCTCTTTAGACTGCTGAATTATCGTATAGTCTGTATAATACTGCTTAGGATATTATCTGGCACTGAGTATACTTCTGTGCTTTGTTCGTCGTAACACGGACGCTGAGAGCTTACTGACAGATTCGTTTGAGTGACGGCAATTTATTATAGCTGAGTGAGGTTTTTTTATTTTAATTTGATAACGACCAAGAAATGTTATGTAACGTAGAGCTAATCTTTAACGAGAACAAGATAATGTTGGTAATAAAAAGGTATAAATCGTATATAATAACGATAAGCAGTATCAACTATCATCAAACTCCAATTGAATATAACCTATATTTGTCTCAGTTATTTCGTTTATTTAACTTTTCTCCAAGAGAGTATGTACAGGTAATTCTCCAGTAAGCATATATTTATTAAGAACACAGAATCTAATGTTTCTATAAATAATAACACTTTTGCTCCATATAAAATATTATATTCATAACCAGGGTGTAAAAAAAAAACACTACCTACGTACTTAGAGTATTTGCATTTTTGTCACATATTTGCATTTTTAAAAATTAAAATTTATGTACAATATTTAGATCTTGAATTTGTAAATTATCACTAGGTGGTCTATTGAAGAAGATCCATATCTTTTGGCTAGAGATTTTATCTGTTTAATAATGCATTGCTATCTTGATTGCGGAACCGCCGTACACAAAGACATAAACCCGTCGATATCATAATTAATAAAGGCAATCCAAGTCCAATTGATATGATCATGATCACCAGATATGAAAACTGTTCATCTGGAGGCGTTCCGTAACCAACAATAAAAGTCCTGGAATTTGGGAAAGTTCCATGAATAATAGTAAAATAATGCTGAGGCTAAATTAAAGTTACCATTATATATAAGATAAAAAAATAGTACTGACCAGGTAGTGTAATTGGTTTTCTTATAAAAACGGTCACCTTTCAGACCCATAGACACATTGATCTTTTGTACTAAGAGTTGAGTTACGTTTTCATCATAAAATGAAAACAGCAATGAGTGCTTCATCGCTTCTGTGTGATTATAAGATAAAATTAGAGGGTAATGAATTAGATCAGTTGAACTAGTTACGTCTCTCTCTGCAGTAGTATAAGATACTGGTTTCCACTGTATGTAAGCTCCCATTTTCTGAATGCCATTATCATCATTATTGTTTGGAGTTCTAATTTCATCTACCTGATAATTAGAATCTTGTTAATTATTTTTTAATTATAATATTATGTAATCAATTGGGTTAATGTCACCTCAAATATTCCTGGAGTATGTTCATCATCTAGAGTTTTCTTGCCATCGATTATCATCGTAGAGTTGATATTTCCTTCACTAACTAATAAAACCTCTATGGCAAATCTACTTTGTAGAAAGCTGGTATTTGTTTGCAAATGATCTATTATTAAATCGATTTGAGTGGAATTTTCAGAGTGCAACATATGCGGTGTAATGTGAGAGTGATTCAGTGAACAAAATCCATTGAACTAGAAATATAAAATTTGGTAACATTAATTTTTTTTACACACCTCAGTAATAAATCGTGTTTTTAGAGTATTAAACTTACTAGTAATTTTATTCTTCCATGCCGGGAGATTTTATCCTCTGTATTATTGTAATCGTGTCCTTCCATATGTAGTTCTACTAATTTGTTTGTCTCAGAAAAGAATGTACGATCCCAATGAAATGATCTTGGATGAAGAATATTTATATTATGAGCATTAACTGTGTCTATAAGACCTGTGTCATTTACATCGTTAAATTCGTAAATCTGTCAAAGAAAACAATCTAATTTAATATACAGCTTTTGGTTACTGTACTCTAATGAATTAGTTAACAAACCTTTTTTAATACTATTCCAAAAGTATAATAAGGTTTCTCTGTGAAGTTTAAGGATCGGCTTTTGCCAAGTACATACTTTTCCCAGTCAATATTAAGTTCTGCAGAACGGGAAGTCACTGCCATTAATACTGATGGACTTCCATTAAAGTCCCACACATAATGTAACGTGTCATTAAGTCCATCAGCTCTTAACCAAACAGTGGTTAAGTTCTTCTTTTCGCAAAGTTCTCCACAGTTTGGATTGATCAAAGAATGTAACTTAAAATAGAGATGTATATAAATTCTTAATAAATTTGCAACATCTTGTAATACATTTGTGCGTAAGATGCTTTATTCCCCGTTAGTAAAACATACAATTATTTTTACATTTGCGAATTTTTCTACCTAAAGCAACCCGTGAATATAGAACAAAGAACATTGTTAAAATGAAATTCTATCGCCGAATGACGACTTTGATCTTTGCTCCAAAAGGGGAGGCACTATGATAAGAATATCTAACCTCTATATTATAGTTCTTTGTGAAAAAAATGGTAACAAAGGAGCACTAAACGTAAAATAATACTTACCACTCGTTGAGAACAATGACAGACATTAGTAAACAGAAAAATTAAAAATATCCAAGATAATTTACAAAAGAACATTTTAAACAACATTAGATAAAGTAATCAATACCGTTTGAAGTATTTACATGCTCTCATGACAACCACTCAGTTCTACTTGTAAACTGTATGATATCTAGGTTTACAACTGGCTTCAAAATCTTATGCTGCTTAGTTTCTTTATCTCGTTGAAAGTATTGCCGATAAATTGCATCAAGTTGTTGCTGTGTTCGACAGATGGCGCTCGCAACAGCCAAAGAGCGCCATCTTGCGATATAGTCGACAACCTCGAAATGTTTCGAACGGTAATATAAAACGTCTACTTTGTTACGGGTTGCAATCGCTGCAAAATATATTTCAATATTAAAATTATTGGCACTTGTCTATTCGAAGATAATTTCATTAACTGAGAAGAGCAAATAAATGTTTTTTTATAGATTTATAAGTATTGCTACGTATTAAAGTTACATGTTAAAATTTAGAGAAGAATATTCTACAAAATATAATTAAAATAAAGTGGAAACTTATCCATTACATGCCTTATTGATAAATATAATCAATTTCATACTCAATAATTGAACTCGCATATAAAGTCGTCATAGCTAAGACTTGCTAAAAATTTCAATGTTATCGATTTGTTAAAAAAAAAAAAAAAGGTTTACTCGTGTTTTACTATAATTTCGTTTAATAGAAAAATGTACAATAATTGCAATATATTAGTTCTCTTATCAAAAGTAATGATAAACAATATATTATATCGAAAGGATTGTTAATTATGTTTTATGATATAATTAAAAAATATTTCACGATGACATCTGTCAGGCTTGTATCTCAAAATTCCCTCAAGTCCAATGTTAATCGACCGGACACGATAATCAAGTATTCAAAAGTTCTCGAGTCCGGGCGAAAAGTGATGAAGTACGGCACGAGCACATCCGAGTGGTGGCAGCACTGTCGCAATAAAAAAAAAACACAATAAAGAACAGTACAGTCCCGCGAGAAAGTTCACCCGGGCAAGACAGTCTTGCTCCACGTCAAGGACTTTTTTCATCGATTGTAGACAGGATCGTCGCCATCCCACATTCCGTAGCCGAACCACTGAAAGATTCTCTCTTTCCTCTCTCACGGTCCGTGTCTTAACGCGCCTTAACCTAGTCTAACCTAACCTAACGTCTTCTGCTTGTCTCTACCTGTTTTTCTTCGTTTCAATCCCGTTCCAACTCAATACCGATCGACGAGATGCCCTTAGCGACCAACGACTACAGGCAGGCACGTATCACTTCTGGAACGCTTTGTAGTCTCTTAAAAATTACAATCACGTTATCGTGTTTAATTAAATAAAATTGTACATAAAGGCGAAGGTCACTTTACGACGAATAAATAATAAGACCCAACGAAACCTCGTTGGATGGTAAAATGGCTAATTTTAGATTATACATACAGTTTCAAAAGACATGATATGTACACCAATCCTTTTCGACGTGCAACCTTGAGAGTTTTTCTCCCCCTTTCTTATACATGGTATTATTTTTAAAGTTGTAGTCTACGCCGAGGAAAGGAAACTCTTACCCCATTGGCCATTGATTCCCCGCCAACGGTGGTGGAGTTACCAAGCCTTGACACTGTACAGGTTCTTTCAAAAACCTCTGAAAAAGAAAAGGAAGCATATAATATACACGCAACAGGAATTGGCATGTCTTCTCATGAAATCATAAGTCAAAGAAATAAGAGGCAGGATAAATGACGGGGGAAAAAAAACAAAATGGCCGCTTCTCCTCCGGTCGATTCTAGTCTTGCGGACTTTTATGGGGCCCCCTTACAGGCTGCTCTTATGGGTCCCTCGCGATCTTTATGGTGGGAGAGAACCCGGTGTCCTTGAAACGTTACGATTCCTCAGGATCGCAGAAAAATTTTCATTTGCGATTACCTCGATGTCGCCATCTTAAATTTCCCATTAAATTTCATGATGCGCGGCTGCTGTTTCTCAAGATTAACTGTTATTACTGCCAGGATAGTTTGATACTTAATTGAAAGGAAAATAAATCAAACAATTTATATTCCTACTCGAATGGCTGACTCGAATCTGATTAAATTTTAACTGCAAACTAAATCTTCTTAATACTAATCGACGAATTTATAAATCTAATCTATTGTTAGAATACGTTATTCAAAAATATTCCTGTACTCCTGCTCGGGCGATACTAAATCTAATCTACAATTTTCTTTGCTTCCTTGGACTAGATTTGAATTTTCTCGGACTCGCAAACCTTACGAAATTTTTTCATTTCAAACAGTAATTTTGAATTTTTCTCAGTCGCGGATAAACCAACGAAATAATTTTATTTAAATTCTACCCGACTATAGGAACAGGATACCATAAATGCAATACAGAAAGGGAAAGTGATCGCTGCGCCATCTACCGGGAGAATTCTCACGCCAGACGCCGACCAGGAGAACATGAAAGGTACAAAAAGATCTTAAAAAATGTACGACCTTGACCGGAGTCTACGTGTATATATATATATATATATATATATAAATCTGTACCCATGTATATGTGGCTGAACAGGTACGCCCGTCCAGGGCGATATAAACGATTTTTTACTTTCAGGTGACTTGGCAAATCACTGTAATTTAGTTATCGTAAAGTTTGATGACTGAAATTGTATTTATATATTGTTAATATTAAAATTCGGTGTATACACAGCGACGAAAATGCAAAATTTCGATGCGAACTAAATAGTATACATATGTCGCATTCATTTCATTTTCGATATATTTAATTGTATACCTTAAATGTCACGTATTGAAGGAGATTATTATCTTCACGAATTGCATTATATGCGTGTTCGATGCAGGTGCATATGTTTTATGCAAACGCCAAAAGGAAAGTGCATATCCGGCGTCGCATACGAATTCACGTCAGACGCACCGGGCTCGATGCTTCTTGCTACGCGTCAAATAACATATTTGCAAAATTAAATTTTTTCCATTGTTACAAAAAAAAAAACAAGTCACTGATATTGGCCGCTAAATAAAAAATCATGACTGAAAATACCTTGGCGAATAAGTAGTAAAACGAAATTGAAACAGTGATAAATGTTGCAAGCATCACAAGGCGGTACAGAGATTGTTAAAGAAAAAAATTACAGACGCAGACACAGTCTGACAGATTCTGGCATAGTTTCCACAGTGCAGAGTTTAAACAGAGTCAACCAATCACGTACAGGAGTTGAATGGAATCGACCAATGAGGCTGCTTAACTCTGTTTAAATTATGCACGGTGGAAATGAAGCCACTGATTATAAATGAGGTTAGCAACAGCCCAATTAGGCTACCAGCAGTTAAAATTCACAGTTGGTAACAACTTACCCGTTGGTCGCTTGCGAGTCGGTAAGTAGTAGTCCAATAGGGATGTCGCTGGCACGTAGAGAGTTCAAGAGGTCACGACTAAAGTCCGATAGTTTTACGAACACGACGATGGGACTGAGGATCGTGAATATCTCGCTGGCGTTCAGGTAAGTCGGAGGTATCGGTCGGGTCTTCGGGTAGATACAATAATAGAGGCCCCGGGAAGTATCAGGAGCAATACGAAGAAGGTAGGGTAGGTTATGAAGTAAGTGGTGGGGGTAAAATGGGTCTCAGTGGGGTACGAAATGTAAAAATGAAAAATACTTCAGGGTGACTTTTAAAACCGGGACCGAGACTGAGGGATCAGAAAATTCAAAATGTTGCAACGGTTAGTTTCAGTGCCAGCTCGATCCTGAATATCCCATGGCGGATGCCCGACGCCGGTTTATGCAAGTGGCCGTGACTGGCAAGGCTGAACAAGGCCCGGGTTCTGCGGGCAAGTACTAGGGTATTGCAGGATAAAGTAAAGTAAGGTTAGATAAGGTAGGCCAGCAGCGACGGGAACAGGTGAAGGACTGTGCCAGTGTCACGGGTAGGAAGGGCCTTGTAGGGTAGGGAAGGGTTGCTGCGTTGGCGGGGATGAAGCGGTGCGGTGGGGAAAGGGTTCGGGATAATGGTGGGGATCGGAGAAAAAGGGTCCACTCGACTAATGGGGTACTGGGGAAGTAAGGGCCCGGTCGGGAATGGTGGGAGCCGGAGGGAAAGGGCTTCGCTTGGCAGGGATAGGAGTGACTGGCAACGATGGTGGGGGGCCTTAGGGCCCAGACCTACAGACTTAACCACACACATCAGTATGTCTATAGACTTCGGCACAGTACGATACCAACGTACGGTCTTGTAATGCAATGCTGCCGCAAGCGCTGCCATCTGTCGGCTTTATACCGTAACTAAAATCTTTGTACCTACTACTATGCACTTCTCATTGTCAGTCCCCGCAGCCAGGAATCACAGACAATTAATCATAAAAGGCGCACCATGTTTTAGTCGAAGCCAGACTAGCCCGAGCATGGACGGTCACCATGGCGGCTGCGGTTGCAACCACGAAAAAACCACCCAGCTTCACAGCATCTCCTGCGCGCACACACGGGACAGTCTTATGCACGCACACACACACACGCGCACAATGCGCACGTTGGGGAACCGGTTTTCATCGCTGGGACCAGTCCTCGGCAAAATGATCTGTCTGGAGACCGAGACGGCCGTGCCATAGGCTCCACTTGCAAAATTCTCCACGGTTACATTCCCCATGTTCAAGCGCTATCATGCTCGTATACTGGCTACGTTCAACGCGATGGTTTTCATATAGTTGGGAATTTGGACGATGGATTTTGGAACCAGTCGATCTGACGGTTTCCCAATTAGGAACGACTGTGGGTCGCGTTACGACCTTATTATTATTTACGTTCTACTGTATTACGCTCTACTGTAATATTGGAATCGTTCGAAGGTTTCGGTAGCTTGAACATTTTTTTTGTTCTTTTGCTTAAAATTATAGTTCTGGCACAGTCTCGTTCGAGACATGCCGATTTTCGGCGCGATCAACCCGTTTCTCATTAACGTGTAAGTTTTTCCTTTGGATTCCTCGCTTCTTATACCTCGAAATTCCACGGCTCGGTGCGTCGATTAATTTTTTTAATTAACCACTCCTAACCCTCTTTTTCATTTTATTCGGATTTCAAGACCAACGCGCGACTTCGTTTCTAGTCAACTCGTATCTCGCTCTTTTTCTACGACCACACGATGCTCCAATTTTACAATAAAATATATAGTGGTTAGCGGGTTATAAAAAAAATCTATTGATTCGCCAACCAAACTTTTCTCCTGTAATTCAATGCTTCGTTATCAAATACCAATTAATCAAAACCAATTGGTTGTTATATCAACTTTTTAGCTATCCACAGATGTTTGTCTAACGTTATCTACATTTTTATTTATAATTTATAAACTATATCATTTATTTACCAGCGGCACCTATTGATAATCTTTTTCGTTTCGGTAACCCTACCGGGCTAAAATTACAATGGCTCCTTAACTTACTCAAAGAAACATATATTTTTCCATGGCATATCATTCGGCGTGCACGAATCCCAAGAACAAAGCGGCAGGCCCAGGGATTCAGCGCTGGACGACCGCGCGTAAAATTCTACCGAGCAGCCAACATGGCCGCCACCGACGCCGTGAATTCCCCGAGAATTGTATACGTGACGCTGGACTTTATTCGAGCAAGTATGAAAATAATTTTCAAAAATAATATAATATACATTACATTCGTTATCGCTCTTTTAACATCTGTTATATGACCGTTAATTAACATCGTCTCAATTAAAATCCCTATGTCCCGATTTAATAGGATTTTTTTTTTAGACGTTACAGAAATTGTACATATATATATATATACGCACACCTATCCCTCATTTGCATATGCATAATGTCAGTTAAGTGAAAGCAAATTTGTTTCACAGCACATCAAACTCACTTGCGTTTTCGTTTCTGGTTACATTGTAGCTGGTAGACGGATTCTAGTTACTTTCTACACGCTAAAATATCACTAGGAATTCAAAACGATACGGACATACAGAATGGTGTAGGTACTACGTTGGTCATGTACAAATATTTTTGATCACTCTTTTTGGATATCCATTTATCGTCTGGTTGAAATTTTTCAAAATTTTGTTTAATAATTTTTGTATTCTGTCATACAACGATCCTTGATGTTACTTCATATGATCTTCCGCCAATGTTGCAAGCACCGTGACGAACTCGTAGTCCTTGAAATGAAATCGATCGAGGCCGATCGATGTACGTACATACATCCAAACACATATGTACCGGGTATCAAAAATATATCATTTCTCCATTCGAGTACGCGAGTTAATAGCAGGTACTTCTTTAGCCACTCTGTATAACGATAAATTTTGGATTCCTTGTAAATCGACAACACCAGTAATCATTATCCAATACAATTAATTACATATAATAATTTAAAAAAATTACTCGTAATCGAATTTGCACCTGTATACATATAACCTAAAAAAGTGATCAATAGGAATTGCAAATAAAAAGTATAATCTTACATCAAACTCAATAAATACACCGTGTATATTTATTAAGGATTGGATTATTTAATAAAAATAATAAAATTGACATTGTTTACAGATTAAAAAAAAAATACGAAGTTCATGTCATTTCAAAAACTTGTCCAACCGTCCATAATTGAGCACCACTTCTTGAGAAAAAAAATCTCAATAATTTCATGAAAACCCCCCTTTTTTTCGTACTTTTTTTTTTAAAGTGTAAAAAGAATATTCGAAAAAGTCACTCGAAAACAATGACTCATTTTGTCCAATAAAAACGGTATCTCAAAAGTTTCGAAAAATTTCGAGTCAGAGGAAAGTCGGCCGTACCTGACGGACTTGCCCGCTGTCAGTATCCCTGTGTCTCTCAACGTCTCTCCCGTATACTTATAATGGCGTAGCAATTTAATGGGGGATATAAGAGTATAAGAACACAGTAGACGGGGAGTCCGGCGTACTAGTAAGGCATAACGCACCACACCCAGTACACTAGAGTGTCTTACACTTCGTTCCGAGACATGGCCACCTTAAGGTACATCGCGCCATTGCTGGTAAGTTTAAACGTGATCGTTTTTCATTGTGTCTACCTTCGAGCGTCCCCCGTTAATCTTTTTATTATTTTTAAAAAAATATTTCATCCATTCTTCCTCCCTCTTTTAAGCCCTTATTTACTTTTATTCTCATAACTCCCCAGTGCCTCCCGGATTCCGCCACCCTATAACTCGCCCTTGGAACACCGAGTAAAAATTTGTTTATTTACCTGAATCAGTCCTATGATTGATTTTCAAATTTCGCGCCTTTTTTAGCACAACGCGTACCTCGTAGTTTGGGGATAATTTGAATTTCTTTTTTGTCACGTTCGGTTGGTAATATTTTTTTTTTAATATTAAAAAATCTTAATAACATCCTCGTGCGATTTCTTGTTAAACGCGATTCTCCTTAGACTTTGTATTTTCAATTACACGTGACAGTGGATTTATGGGGAAAAAAAGGCAGTAATTAGTGACCGCAGTTAATTTCGTCTCCGTGCAATTAAGACAATTACGGTATTTTGCAATGTAATAACATTGTACATTTTTTTTTCAAAAATAATAATTAGTAACGTGCTCGTACGAAATCTCGATATAGATATAATGAATGTAATGTGAAAAAATAATACAAGGTGATTGCTATACATAAATTAATATACAGACTCGACTAATAAATCGATACGTCGATGGCTCTGTCACTTTTTTAATTTGAATTTTCCAACGACATAACGGTACCACCGAATACCCATGGTATGTGCCGTTAAGATAACGGATTACGAATCGGTGTGCCTTGATTATTAATCGATCGATGTGCATTCGAATGCAATGACGCAATTAATTTTGAACACATTAAACGAAATTTTATATACAAATTTGAGAATGATTAATAATATTGTGAATATATTAATATATCGCGATAGCTAGTTGACCGATAATAATTTAATTGCCAGCAACTAAAAGCTTCCTTGACCGTACAGGCATTTAAATCGGTTACGTAATAAATATTCGAATGGATCGAACCGTTCGAGTTATTAAAGAATTTCGCAATTGAACCAACCGAATAGCTCCGATTATACGCGAACCGGATGTATCGTGGCGCCATTTTATTTTCGTTTAGCAAAATTCCGAAGGCTGTCAGTTCAGCTAATTCGCTCGCAAAATCCGGGTCAACATAATGGCACGAATGACTACGCGAAATGTTAGTCCTGAAAGGGCAGTGTAAATAAATAAAAAGAAAGTCTGGATAAGATTATCTTTCATATTTCACGTAACAGGATGAGCCAAAAGTACAGTTAATCAAGAATTTCTGGACTGATCGTCGTGGTTTAAAAAAATAAATAAACAAGAAATCAATAATATAAGGATTCAGGACATTCTGCGTGTACTGGTATGACGCAAGGTCGATCATAAAGATCTCCATTTGCTTTTTTTTTTACGATCACTAGATCACTCGGGGCCAAGATCGATCTGTGCAAGTCTATCGTATTACCGAAAAAAAAAAAGAATGACCGATACCGGGCATAGTTACGTTCGTACATAACCTATAAACAGTGGCGAGAACGGAATGCGTGGACAGGAGTAAAAAGAGACCAAGAAGTACAAACCGCGAGGAAATAGATTGGAGAAATTATACGGTGAGGTAAAGTGTGGTACAAAAAAAAAAAATGTAACGTAAAACCACAAGCAAACGGCAAATAAGTTGGGTTTCTGCGAAAATGTGAAAACTGCATTCCGCAGCGATTCATTGCGTTTCACCGAACTGAAAAATCATACAAAATCAACAGCTTGAGAAGAAAAGAATTTTGTATCGATGACACGTGTGGTTTGCAAATTTTTTTTTATAAAAGAAAAATTCGTCATACAGTCCCAATGCCGCATGTGCGAATTTTTTTCTATTTTAGTTTGACTGTCATACATATATGTTAAAAAAATTAAAATTGGTTACCGTTACTAGCGTTACGTAAGATATACGTATTATATAATATGTATACCTATATCGATATAATGTATGTTTGACTAAACGAGAGGAAAAGTAAAAGCTATATGCATAATACATGTATAGATCCAGAAAGTTCATATATAATCAGTGTAACAATAGCAAATTGTTATCGTTTTCGAGAACACATAATTGTTTCTGATGAAAATGACGATGCATACGTATTTCTATATAACATCCCTGACGTAATTCGTAGTGTTCCTAAAGCAGTCGAATAATGCGTAAGCTATCGAATAGACTGAATTGTTAGGCTCGTTACACATGTATCTCCGAGAGCAGTCGAAGAGAGAAAGTGATTTAACTGGGTTTCGCAAGACAAAGTGTATGATATACATATATACGTAGATATCTTGGAATTCTGGAGCACGCTGATATACATAAGAAAGTGGGCTTGACATTCGGCCCAGTTAAAAAAACCGTAAAATCGAGTACCGTCAAAAGTGGAAACGAACATGGCCGCCATTAGTAACCACAAACGGGCACGTCGATGCGACAGTAACAAAGGAGGCGTTGACACTGGGCATGAATAATTCGGTGAATTTCTAACGCGGCCGAAAGAAAGTTTTCGTATTGTTCGAAAGAGCTACCAGGAGATAGAGATAAACGAGTTTTCACGTAGACATACTGGGTGTGTCTTTCTGGCGGCCGTTAAGAATTGGTATGAGTATTAGCGATAAGTCATTGAACTTTGATGTCGGCACGAGTCGAATAACAATTAACAGAATTATCAATACGTATAAGGATGTTGTTATACGCACATGAGACCTTTAGTTTGTCTCTTATGTACAGTTTGAAGAATTAGTATTCCTGTATATGTATCCCTCGGTTCATTGATTAATTATGTGAATGGGTCTTTGCTCACTTTCTATAAAGCGACGATGGCCGTTCTCGATTTTCTTTGATGTTTGCCAGGAAAAGCTTTTTCTTCCTTGTAACATTGGTAAGCGTGACACGTAGTCGCTTATACTGGGTGTACTTCATCGAATTATTTCCAATGGCCAATTTCTTAACCTTCCGATAAAATTTAACCTGCTGATAAACTAAAGCATGAAAATGATTGGTTAGCTGGGGATTTATCCGCAGGTTAAATTTTAACCGAAAGTGAAGAAACTGTAAGAGGATACAATTTTAAGAAACATTAAAAACGTCAACAGTTTGATTTCGGAATTTAAAATCAGACAAGTGGATTAATCGCATGTGGATTATGATTGAGCATAGTAAAAGATATGGGACTTAATTTTTTGAAGGATTATTGAAATTTATGATACACCCTGTATATACAGGTATTTACATATGTGAACGGGGATTTAGGTATTTCGAGTATATGTAATAAAGTAACGGCACGATATACTTGTGCCATGTTAATGTCGTATATTGAACAGTGAACTTTCTCCGAGTAAATAAACTCGATAAATAACGTCAGAATCTGGATTATGCGTGCTTATCTTAGATTACTATTAATTCTTACGGTAAGTTTCCAGTAGAAAGTAAACGATACGTTGTTTTATAGAAATTATCGCACGAGTGGCGATTATAATTCTATAAGGTACCACCCGCTATAAAAAGCCAAAAGTCACATTTATCATTGATCAATATTCTAAATCAATGATCGTATGATCTTTTTTACAGATCCTTGTATTTACGATTAGCATTGCACTGGCACAATTTCCCAATGGCGATACAGATGCGCAACCACAGAGAGGATTAGGTCAAGGGTCAACAGGTCCCGGAAGACCAGGAAGACTCCAAAGGTTACAAGCTAGTCGACAGCAACCTGGTGCACAACCTGTCCTAGGAAATCAACGTGTTCGTCGTCCACTAGCATTTAGGTAAAAATGAAAGTAATTGAGTAATAATCTTGCCGTCATTGATGCAAATTTTAATAAAAGTAATATTATATGATTTAATGAATTTCTTAGACCACGGCAAATTGCCAGTGAAGAACCGGAAATTCCGGCTTTCCCAGGAGTCCGAGGACCTCGTCCAGGCCCAAGTGGTATTGACAATGAGAATCCAATTCCTTTAGTTCGTCCATCGCAATCAGCACCACCTACGCCACAGCAGGTGAAACCAGTAAATGAGGAAAGCGAAGAGGATGAAAATGTTGCCCAAGTCATTGCAAATCTTGGTGCCGTTTCCAACATCGGTCATCAATCGGGAGAGATCTTCTCGACATTGGCACCACAGGCACAGCCAGCGCCTGTACAGTATAGACCTAGTCTGCCTATAGCAAGACCTGCACCACTGCCGGAGCAGAGTATCACTCCTGTACAATACAGGCCTCAGAAACCAGTGAGGCCCAAGAAACCCATTGAGGATTTGGAAATACGCGCACCGATTAAGCAGCAGAGAGTACAGCAGGCCCAACCTAGGCCAGTGGCCCAGGATAACTACGGACCTCGTGAAAAGAAGCCAGTCGCACAGGTATGTTAACGGAGAAGTATTTCCAAATTTAGAGAGTAACAACCACGATTCTACTATATAGGGTGTCATTCATTTTATATACTTGTTATACGTTACGCATGTCTTGCAAACTCTATTAAATGGAAACGTAGTAGATAACTTGTTCTATTTAGGCATGGTTGCATCATCATCAGTTCAAAATTTAACTGCCTTAAATTATACCACGTTGACCAATCACACGTTTGAACACAGACGTGTCATTGATTAATGTGGTACTCAAAAGACAGTTAAATTTGAACTGAATTTTATGTAAACATACTTTAGTAGTACATTTTGAGTTCAATGTTGAAGACGTTTCCGTGATTTGATAATGACAGGTTATCAGACGTTACCGCGAAGACAATCCTGACGGTTCCATCACGTGGGGATTTGAGAATGATGACGGCTCTTACAAGGAGGAATTGATCGGTATTGATTGCATAACTCGTGGCAAATATGGATACATCGATCCGGACGGCATGCGTCGGGAATACACATACGAAACTGGAATAAGGTGCAGCGAACAGCAGCAAGAGGATGATAAACAAAATGGCTTCGTGGATTATCAGGAGAACAAATTGGTACTACCTGGTGGACAGACAATAGACCTGTCCAGTATGGGAAAGAAGCAGACTCGTCGGCCACAACCGTATAGGAATTAATTCTTCTTTCTTTTTACCGGGCCCAGGCCTGTTTGCATTAAATTCAGTGACTTACGATGTATTAAAGCTCCGTACTGCCTTGTGATTATAACTTTGCATCTTTGTCGGACGCCATATTAAATTATGGTGAACAATTAAGCGAGATTGTATTTTTGGATGGTTTCAAAATTAAGGATTTCTTTATTAGAATTCTGTGACGTAATTTTTCAACTACTTTTATTTAAACGAATCGTTTAATTTGTTAGGCTTTTGTTGCCTTGTAGTTTTCATTATTTTTGGTAAATTTATCAGAAACGAAACTACTTCACGTCCTGTTTTCGAGTCCTTTGGACTTTTATCAAATCCCGTGCTCCTTATTCTACCTCTGTTGATTTTCATTGAACTTTGACTCTACACATTTTTTTAATTTTTTTTCTTTAATCCCAACTGTATATGGGTTCTCAACAGTGCGAAAGGGATAATTGTTTTTAATTATATTAGCGCTGCAGCTAATTGACAATGGAAAGTGTATTACATTTTTATATCCGATGCGCATTTCATTGATAAAATTCTGTACATAAGTTTGTGCTTCGAAATAAACGATATTACACAAATTTTACATTAACATATTTGCTGCTGTTTCCTGTAAATAAATACCTATGCATTCTCTGTTATTTGATTCTTTGGTTGCAAATGAGAAAGGAATAAGAAAAAAAATTTGAAACCAGGTTTTTATTTATATATGGATATAACGATAACGAAACGCATTATGCTGCCACCTAAAATTCGTTGAACATTATAACAATATTTGGATACACCAGCTAAATTTGATTTATCAACATTTTTGTAAAAACATGCCAAACCCAAATTACAAATGCAAAGCTGTATAAAAATTGTTTCTCCATATGTCCTACCATTATAAAAGTAATATACATTTAGATGATTTAACAGTCTTGTCCAATAACATTGGAAAAGTAACATACTGCAATGTTAAATGACGATTAAGATAATCTTACAATTTCGATTTGTTTGCATCCATTAAAGCTTTTAATTTCTGCGTAAGCATTATGTTTCCTTTGATTTTCAGCTTGCCCTTCATAAATGCCACCTGAGGATTCAGTTTACCCAAGGCCTATGAAAATAAAATCAGGAAACACGTCTCATATAAACGAAACTAAGGAAATGTCGACTGAATATATTTTATCCCTCGATTCCTACTGTTTCTGTGCCTTTACTGAGGCTAACACGTTCGCCAAATCCCTTTGACGAAACAGTAGAAAGTAAGGGTTAAATATCATTGCATGCCATAATATTTGTCAAAAAATTATCTTTAAAAACTAAAAGGCATTTCCATTTAAAATTACATATAACCAACCAAAACTCATTAAAACCCAAGTCGAACTGCATTCAAAATATACTTACGATCTGAACCATATCAGCATCTTCTACTGTCAATGTGGTATCTACTTTACCAGATTTTAGTTCACCCTTGTACACTTCACATTTCTTCAAATCCAAAGCTTAATAAAAAAAAGTCTGATTAAAAAAATTCAGATAAAAAATGTTAATCACTAAATTCATTATTATACTAACTCCACTGAGCCTTCGTCTCTCCTTTGCTGGTAACAATGTAGAGAAAGACACCGTTGATTTTCTTTGCCTGGTCTGGATGAGTCTTGACATATTCAGCAATCGTCTTAAAAACAGCATCACTTTCAAGGTGTTCTTCAGCTGAACAAGGATTTAGCTTCGGAGCTTGCATTTGTACATCCTTCAGATCGATGTATGCCCCTATTCAATCATGCACAGCAGATAATAATAATTCCTTAATTTACATAAAGCGTTCTTTAATTAGCAGTATTCTTTGAATTTATATGAAATTAAAATGACCCAGATTATTTATACACGTCTGGAAATGTGTATGAATAAATTCAGAACAGCTTTGACTGAATTATGACATATAACCTAAATACATTTGAGGTTAGGAAAACCAAAATCACTTTATTTTGACCAGGAATATATTTACCCGTTACAACCGGAGTGTTGTTTTCTACCACAGAGGTTTGGAAGTGAATTCTGTTTCCCTCGCGCCACATATCTGTACGAAGTGTCTGCCCAGGAATTACAGGTTTCGTAAATCGAGCCTGAAATATTACGAATTCAAGTAGAACGGATCATATATAGTGTAGAAATATTTAAAAACATTAACACCGTGCTATAAGCTTAAAAATACGAAAACAATACAATCGTGCTAACATATGTTACGAATCAAAGCGGGAATTAACGTACAGAATCGCCCAATCCAACGGGGCGTGGTAAACTGAATAAAAAAGTTTATCGTCACGCTAATCATCAATACAGTCCAAGGAGCGCTTATACACTTCCGCATTTGTTACGTAATGTTGCAATAATGTATACATAGATATAAATATAATAAATTTAAATTTATAACGAAAATTCAATCGGAATTCACACGAATTTGACGTTAAGATATTTAATCAATCACAAGGTCTGATTTTTTATTCAATATTTTTGAATTTCATTAAATATGATAAATTATTTTCTACGTAGGTACATCTATATTCGTCAAAAGGTGTGTTTAATCGTTACCTTAATAGATTGAAAATATTCAGGATTGTTGCCTGCATATACTCGCAATACATGTCGCGTTGCAAAACCAAGTGAGCACAAACCATGCAAAATGGGTTTTTCAAAGCCGCCCAATTCAGCAATACTTTTATCCATGTGCAGAGGATTATAGTCACCGTTTAGCCTATAAATAGCAGCCTGTAAAACAAAATTGGACAGGTAAAAATTGATCTAAACTAGCGATACACTTTTCCTTGCTATTTCATCCTTCTTAATTTTCTTATTACTAATCCCAATAAATAGACTCTGCGTCAGAATTACCTGATTAGTAATTGTGCGTTCAACAATCGAGGTATCTGGCTTACGCTTTGGTGGTTCTATACATGGTATGATACTGTCAGAATTTCTTGGCCCGTTAAAACCTCCAGCACCTACAGCAAATGCTGAAATTTGACCTGTAGACAGCTTCTCTCCGTTAGAAAGATCAAAGGTTTCATCTATAAGTTTATAATGAAAACAAAATTATTGTATAGGAATTATTTATAATTACTTGTCAGGTGATTAAAATTTATTTGTGTACATACGTTCAACTAGGATAACTGCACCCTTTCCTTTGTCGAGTACTGACTGTACCTTGAAACGTGTCTCCACATCGGCTTCAGTAGGAATTGGACGAAGTATCTTCAAATATTGTTCACCGTGTAACGTCTGTAATTGTAAAAGTTAATAAAAATTATCCCATTTTTATCAAGATACTACAGAATAGAAAATTCTGTGATGTTTCTTACACGAGTGGGATCCAGCTGAGTTCCTGGAATGATATTTTGTAATATTGTAGAAGACATGAGACCCATAGGCGCGTAAATGACATAAAATGTCGGTAAAACTGAGAAATTCTCATGATTCTCGTACAGGAATTGAATATCTGTCGGTTCGTCTACAGATGCACCAACTGTAAAAAATATTTATTTAGTGTTTTTGTGTTCGTTGTTTTTATAAAAAAATCTAGTTACATACCCCCTAGTGCATATAGAATTGTGTCGCGATGATTATACTTGTGCTGGATGGCAAATTCCTGCTGGATGAATAAAAAGATTATTTTACAATTTTATTATTTTATGTTATTATTGGGTATTCACTATGAAGATTAATTGACTTACACTTTCTTCGCCAGATTTCAATTTCTCTATTACATTCATGAGTTCCCCGGTAGTTTCCTAAATAAATATGAATTGTTGCGTAAATCAGAATATTTTTTGATTATCAATGGAAAAAGGTATAAGATTACTTCGATAGATTCGTAATGCTTTGCCGTTTTCATATCCGTAACTGACGACCAATTTTCACGAACTTTTTCCGGGGTCACGTTGTCTGTCAGACTTTGACGCAGAATGGCACCCGATGAACGAACAATATGACCTTAATAATAAAAGAAATTTAATTGCAATTAAATAACTAATTTTAATAAATATAAGGAATTGCAAACATCATTACTACAAAGGTCATATTATATTTAAATCACTTACATTTTCCAGCCCAACCCACGGCTGATTCAATTATTGAACCATTTTCAGTACAGTCTTCATGGCACAACCAAGCGATAACTGGAGCAATGAGCTCTGGCTTCAATTCGTTGAAAAAATCTACACAAAATAAATTATTGATTTGATTGAATAATGTATAATTTGTAAATAGATACAGAGTTACATTATTCAAATTGACAAATTACCTGGGGGTACGATGTCTTCAGTAAGACGTGAAGCTGCAGTTGGCACTAATACGTTTGTGTGAATATTATTATTCTTTCCTTCGATAGCCAAAGTATTGGCCAAACCAACTAAAGCCATTTTTGCTGAGCTATAATTAGCTTGTCCAAAGTTACCATAGAGACCACTGTTACTTGATGTGAAAATAATTCTACCATATCCTTGCTTGCGGAAATAGGGCCAAGCAGCCTTAGTAGTTCTAAAAGGCCCCTTGACATGAACATTTTGAATCAGATCTAAAATATAAAATATCACAATAATAACAACAATAGTGACTCGGTTATGTATAAATAAAAAACTGAAAAGTACCCCAATCAGCTTCAGACATCTTGATAAAAGATTTGTCACGTAGAATCCCAGCATTATTAACAAGAATGTCGATGCGTCCAAATGCATCAATGGCAGTCTTTACAATATTTTCTCCGTCCAAAACATTGTCGTAATTTGCCACAGCCTTACCTCCTACAAAATTACATATTAGCAAACTCTAAAAAAATTAAAATACAAAAGAAGAAAAATGATCTTACCATTCTTACGTATCTCTTCTACGACAGCATCAGCAACTTTTGAACTGCTACCATCTCCATGACGTCCTCCACCCAAGTCATTGACAACAACACTAGCACCTCTTGATGCAAATAGCAGTGCATAGGCCTTACCTAGACCTAAAACAAAAATTAAAATAATAAGTATACCAAACTTTCCACTTACATGACACCTGTTCATATATAACTGACAACAAACCTGCTCCAGCACCAGTTACAATAACCACACGACCGTCAAAACGTAATTCACTTGGCATTCTTGCTTTGTTTCTTTAAAATTAAATGACACGAAGCCGCTTGCAGAGATCACCTTTCTGGAAAAACGACTTTAAGTATAAGTGATTATGCGATCACATATGAAATGTCAAAGTCCGATTGCGATATAAAATATGAACAATTCACATTCCTAATGAGAAATTCAGACAGAGTAGAATAACAACACGCATTGAGTGCAATTACTGAACTTTCATTGGTGAAAATGCAAACAGCAGGTAGCCTTTAGCTAGTCAGATGCGATTATCAAAAGAAGGCGATTGCAATGATTGGCTGAGGCTTTTTCAGTTTTCGTAATTTTACTAAACGAAAGTTCGTGTAGAAACTCCTTAGAGATTTACTGCAAATTGAACTGGATTGTGTCGCTGTCGATCATTACTTTATGAATAGAATTAATTTAAAAACCAGTTAAACTGATATATTTGCCTAAAATCCTTTTTATACTCCAATAAATCACTCTATAGATAGATTCAAAATTTTAATCATCCGTGCGAAGAATGAGAGCCACTGGGCGATACGTCTGACCACCGAAGAAATACCAATAAAGACAGCCAGTCTTAAGAAACTTTGTGTCAGACAAGTAAGTACTGGTCACAGTAGACACAGGAAGTATGCTAAAATTAACATAAAAGTTCAGGAAAGGGTTAATAAGTCACACATTTCATTTCAAACAAATAATACACATAGAATGGGCCTCTACCAATATCTCCACAGTGATCCGAGTCATTGATTATATTTATCTCCGTTAGTTAACAAGGAGAATGATCAATAAGTAAGTTGACGTCGATATTGGCAATTAATTACTCTTCATTTGCATCGATTGATTTGTACAGAATGTGAAAATTTATATAAATATTCCAATAGTACATTAATAAGAATAAAATATGACGTTGCCACTAATCTGCGACCAATTACAGGTGTAGTCGCTGCTCGGTATCAGTTTCTTTTCGAGGCCAACTTCTTATGGCATACTATGTAAAAAAAGTCCCCTGAGTATGAAACTAATCCTGCACAATGACTACGGATTGGTCACAATTAAATTATACGCACAGCAATATTATTTAAAATTTTCGCGACCGCAGCGAAACACAAACATCGTAGTGGACTTTGAAGGTAAATAATGTAAAGGCGACTTCACAGTTTCATCGAACAAGTTGAACCCACAAGCATACTTGTGAATCAAACCAATGACATCTTAATTTCTTCGAGGTCCCCAAGAGATAAGACTGTTCTACGATACTGTGAACGCGTCGTAAAGCAATCTTCACCATAGACTGTTTCAACCAAACTTTGCAAGATCAGGAATCTTAAAAACTTTTGATGGAGAATAAAGCTGTGCTAATGACTAAATACACTATTGCTCGTGATGATAAAATTTATACGGACACGCAGGAGGAATTATATAATAAAGATATCTTATATATATATCTTTAATTTTACAAATATAGCATAGGCATTATTGAGGTCTGATGAGACTTTGTCTTTGACGGCAGCAGATATAAAGCTAATTGCAACAAAAGTGTATTATTAAGTCACCCATGCTACCGGTAATAATGTAATACATTAAATAAGTTTTAATCAGACACCTTATACATAGATATTTTGATTATGCCAGTATACTGTTCGGAAATGCTCATTTGGAAAAATATATTTTATGGTAATTTGGAAAAACGTAACATGCAGAAACTGGAGAGTTTATGAAAAAAATATAAAGCCAGGCAATGGAGATTCAAACGTGTGACAGATGAAATGGATAATTATCAAAATGAAATTCATATAAGAATGTGTATTCAACCGAAGATCTAGTTATTATGAAAGTTATACTTCCCGTATAATCCTTGAAGTTGAGCATCCCTATTCAATCCTTGTGCTAATTGTTGACTACGTAAAAAAATTGCCAGAACGGTGTAATACTATGCGATCGCGAATATTATACTTTATACTTTAGAGAGTTAGGTGTGTGTGTGTATGTCGTAGATTTAAAATTAAATATACTGTGAACTGGTAGAATGCAATTCTTTCTATTTCTGTACAAACATATATATGTATATATATGTATATTCTTTCATTTCGCTATCATAATTCTCTAGTGTCTTTTTGGCTAGAATTGCCCGACGTTAGAGTTTATGAGAAATGAACTTTACGATTATTAATTTTTTTGTTGTTTTCCTGCACTCTCAAATATAACAATATAATATATTATAATAAGTGTATATGTATATTGTGGCGCATGATAAATAAGTCGAATACGCAAAGTGTAACTATCGATTCTGAATTAATGAAAAGTTGCAGGCAATCAAACGTTTTTGATCGCCATGCAAAGGATTTCTAGTTACTCATTATGAGAATTCTTGCAACTGCATTTTATTTGGAAATTTCGACACGTTATGATCAATGCTCAAATAACGCACTTATTACCGTCTGTCGATAAGGTAACATTTGCATCAGATTTTTACGAGTCTATTTGCATTAGGAGCACTATTCAGTTGATCGCTATACAGGAACATGGTTCATATATATTTTATTATGCATTTCCTCATATTAAAATTTCCCATGTCTTGTTGGATGAATTTCGTGATTGAACACGTGTATATTTCGCACAAAGAGCACATTTTGGAGGCACAATTTTACAATGTGATAGATGATCATGCTCAAAAAAGAAAAGAAAAAAAAAAGACAAGAATATAGCAGACCACCTCGTTGTCGCACAACGAGTAATTGTACAGCGCGATTTTTACAACTAATTATGAATTTATTCAATTATTTACAGTGACGCGAGAGAAAAGAATAATTCAATAATTATTCAGTCGACCCCTGAAAACTGAATTTTGTGCAAGTGTTCTCTCCCGTTTCACGATTACCTACGTTTCTCTATTCTATATTACGCGTCTAATTATAATTAGAAAAAAAAAGAAAACAAAACACCAAAAGCTTGCCGTTAAAGAAATAGGGATCTTGATACAAGAAAAAAAAAAAAAAATAGAGAAACGTGGTAGTACATTTGACTTTACCGACTGTAGATAATGCAGCGTTAATAGCGAACTTTTCTCAACGAGTCGCATCTCCAACTCTATTGTACAGGAGTTAACTGCGTACAGTTGGCTTCTTCCGCTAGTCTTGATAACAAACTTTACATTGTCGGCATTTGTTCACGCGAATACCAATCACTTATCAGTAACCATAAATAAATTATTAGTCGCTTGCTTTGCAGAACTAACGGGAGCGTCGTCGTAACTTTAACTGACGAAAACTAACAATAAATACGTGGCGTTCTGAATTTCATGAGATTGGATTACTTCCTTTCTTTTTTTTATATATGTAATATATATCTATATATGTGTATGTATATATAATCTACCAGGCAGCTCTTCTTACCGGAGATCAAAATTATCCGTTTGTATACTACAAATCAGATAACCTCCATCAATAAATCTCTCCAAAGTTCCTAGTCTTGCATGCACACGAACTTAAAAAGAAATTTTACTGTAATTTCGGTGAGTCATGAAATCATTGTCGATAATTGTAATGCCGATCGTTAAAAGATTTTCGCGCAGTGAATCTTTCTCATTCTTTAAGAATATTCTACTTTACCGACAGATAACCGCTGGACATCGTAATCGCTAAATTCGGTTGACACTGTACAAGAATAATATCTTATTCGCTCACATGGACCAACGTGTAGAAATTTTTATAGAAAATCTATTATCCCGCGTTAAAAAACAGCGATCCGACAGCTTAACTGTACAAAATCCTGTCGATAAATTCATCGCGAAAAGGACGCATGACGTTAATACATTATTTATACGGCTAAGAAAGCCCCTGGTTTGTGCAGTCAAAACTAAAATGTCTTTGGCATTGCAGAAGTAAGAAATTATAAATGAGCCTGCATGTACTACCGTATGCACCGAAGAAGACTCGAATACAACATATAAATTTCAGAACAACAGATTCGAATATATGGATCCTCTGGACAGACTTCCGGAGAGTCCTAAGATCTATGATCCGCGGATTTTTCGTTTTTTTTTTTTTTTTAGAGAGCTGCTGCTTGCTGCCGTTGCTGAAAACCGAGGTAAATGCTAGGATCCGCAGAAACGTCATCTTCGTTGGTCGAACAAAAAGAATGCGAATCCACTTTTCTCGCCCGGAATAGACGACATTCCTGTCTCTGTCGTTAATAATCACAGATCGCGCTATGGAAACACACCACTTAAATTTTTTTCCACTGTAGAATCACTACACGGTCACATGCACAATCAGCCAGTCATTCTTTACTTCGATTAAGGGATGGCTGGTCACGAAGCAGAGAAGAACTGCTGTAATCGTTGCACCGTCCTACGGTCCAGGGTACAAAGATCAAAGTCAAACGTTTTCTTGGTGATTTCGTACTGTCCTGTTTCCGCTATCACCTGCACGACCCTCTGAAGTTCCTGGTTGTCCTGAAGAGTCATAATCTTCTGCTGAAGATCTTTCAATTGCGACACGTAATCCTCGGAGAAGACTAAAGGCGCCTCGCTCATCTCTGATTCAGGAATTGCATTGTTCGTAGAGTCTGGTGCTACCTGTTCAGCATCAGCTTCGGTCTTGATCACTTCGGAAGATTCAGTACGATCTTCTTTGTCCTTTGCAGGGTGAACAGACTCTGCATCTATGGCAACCGGAGACTGACTCGATGACACTGGTTCCAAAGGCGGTGAAGTTGATTGTCCTCGATCTTTTTCACGTTTTACTATTGGCTCTTCATCTCCTTTGCTATCGCTTCTGCGCTTACGTTTTCGTTCACGCTCCTCGGCGCGACCAGCTTTCGACTTATCTTTTTTGGTCCGTTCACCACGTTCTTTCTTCACTTCTAAGGGTGGCGGTGGTGACGGAGGTCTTGCCATTTCTATCGATTGAATCGATGTTGCTCCAGGATCTTTACGGAAGGTGGCTAGTGGTTTTGATTCGGATAGTGAATCGTCATCTGGGGATGGTGCTGAATCACTGCTATCTCTATCAACAACTTCCGTTGCAAGTGTTGCTAAAGAATTTGCTGACTGCACTGAGAGGTTATTTTGCTTCTCTGAGGAAGATTTAACCTTATCCCGTTTTTCCTTCTTTTCATGTTCCTTGCTACCATCTCTGCGATCCTTCTTGTCTCTCTTCTTATGTTTGTGCTTTGGACGATCCTTATCACTTTTAGCCTCCTTTGTCTTATCGATCTTGTCACTTTTATCCACTTTCTCCTTTATCTGCTTATCATCGGCAACCTTCTCTGCTATCTTTGATGGCTTTGGCGACTTTCGACCCTCTTTCATGGGTTTTGGTTCCTGGTTTTTCTCCTTGTCAACTTTTTCAAATTTTTCCAATTTTTCTGGTTTCTTCTCAGAATTCTTCGCAGCTTCTTTCGACTTCTCACGATCCCTATCCTTGTGCTTCTCCTTTCTTTCCTTATCCCTGTCTTCTTTGTGCTTCTTCTTGTCTTTCTTACGCTCACTCTTCGAGTTATCAGTCAAGGTTTTCGAGGTGTCCTTAATTTTTTCCTTATCCTTATCCCGCTCTTTGTCTATAAGCGGCTTCTTAGCTTCCTTCTCTTTGGATCTGGGTGAGGATGGCCTTTTCAAGGGCTGAGGTACAGGACTCGCTGGTTTCTTTACCGGAAGGGGAGAAGACGTCCTTTTAATACCAGGACTCAAATGACTACTTTTATTCTCAGGACTTGGAGGCCGTTTTAATTTATCCTTATTACGATCCTTATCTTTTGCATGATCTTTATCCTTTTTTTCCTTTTTCTCTTCCCCAGCAACTTTTTCCTTTCTGCCATCTTTGTGGGGACTGTGCTTTGTTTTCGAGATCTTCTCTAGTTTATCAGATTTCTCATTTACACCAGGTGGTTTCAAGTTACTCGTTGTTTTATCCGTAGATAATGCTTTCTTGTTGTCTGGTGAACCCTTGACAGTTTTTATTGGTGTTCCAAAGAGATCAGTAAAGGAGCTCGATGGTCGAGATTCTGGAAGTCGATGTTTTTTCACTTCAGAACCACTTAATTTCGGTTTACCCACCATTAGAGTTGTATTTTTTGACTCTCCTTTCTCTGAAGCACCAATAGCATTTGACACCACCACCTAAAATAAAGGCAGTTGTATCTATAGTGACCCAATGAATTAAATTACTTATAAAAATTTGTATTAAAATAATAATACTTACAGCACCACCTTTCAGTAGCTTTCTCCTAAAGTCATCTGAAGGATTAAAAAAGGTTTGCGTGTGCCGAATAACATTATTTATTGCTGGTCCATGTTGTAATACCAAATCATAATTTATCTGAAATCTTTTTGGCTCGTCCTTGTTCTTCAGATGCACATATATTGGTATAACAAATCCGGCATAACCAGATTCCTTGACAATATAAGGCGGTTCTCTTAATACCCTTTTTGGTCTGGGAAATGTCTCGTGCAGTTGAAATACCACTAAATATTGAAATCAAATAAGAAAATAATAAGAAATAATATTAAGATTTTTAAGATATTAAATTGATTACCTTTGTCAATATATTGCTGTATGTCAGCATTGTTTTCACCACGCACAAATACTTCCCAATCATGAGTATACCCTTCAGGAGTGGTACGCTCACGTAACATAGACGTATGCCCACACTCCAAATTGATGCGAACTGCCATCATCTCTTCAAAAGAACTGGAACTCTAATTATCCAAGAAAATACTGAACCGAGATATTAAGGATAGCAGAATAAGCTTCCATCACAGTGGCAGTAGCCAGGAGTGGAGTATGGAGTAGACAGAGACTTTGTTTTAGAGTTCACTGAAATATTTCATTCGAATGCTTCACGAAATCATGAGGCTCCTAAATGTGCCTCCACGGAAAGTTGACATATTTTTTCAAAAAAACGAACCAGTGAACTGGAGTAATGTCGAAAAATGAAAATAGAAATTTACATAGCTTGGCAACCGAAATTTTCTATGAAAAGTTCCGGATTTCTCACGCAGCTTTGCGATTTTGATCGCCAGAAATGCATCAGCACACAATTGTCACTTCAAAATTTGCCAACTCGCGTGACTTTTCATATTAAACTGATTGGGATTGTCAACAGGTAAAGTGTACGCCAACGAGAACTCGTCGCCATTATTGTCCTGTAAAATTCTGATAAAAAATTTACAATCAACAGCGCCATCTGCACAGAGAGAAACAGCGACCTTACGGATCTCCAGCGAACTAATTATTACCATCTAAAAATGTAAATAAAGATTGTAAAACGGTAAACGTCGTACACTTGATATATTTTTCGAGAATAATGCCGCGATAACTCAATGATGCAAGTAAACAATTTGGGTAATATATTAAATTTCAAAATCTCAAGCCATTCTAACAAAGGTATAACGATTTATAATTTAATCCATAAGGCAACAGAAGGGAATTTAATATCGTCCAAATGTTCCAAGAATCACACCTAAATAGCACGTATCTTTATACATTTAAATTCATAAATATATTCATTAAAACTACGAAGGCAATATTTCGGCGCGATAAGATTCGTCAGGTATTTAAAACATGTACAGCCATTTTTATTAAATATATTCATACCGTAGAGTTTCGTACAATACGTAGCAATAATATTAATTCATGTAATATATCAATATATTCATTTTATTATCAATAGATGTGTGCATGAAACGGTGACAGTATTCATTAGATCGAGTAAACTGTAGCCACAAAGGAAAAAAAAACCAAAACAAAGTAAAACCATTTGTTTACTTGTCGTTTCTACATATTTTTTTTTTGGATCTTTCTTTCGGTTGGTAGTCATTATCGTTGTTGTTCTTGAGTATGTTATCGATGTTCTAGCGTTCCAAATGTTTTCATGGGGATCGGCCTTGTGCTTGTGTCTGATCCAAAATCAAGATGAAAATAAAAAGACAAAATGGGTCCTCCCATATTTGATTTTAATAGCCAGCCAATTCGGCGAAGGTGGAGTCCATCTCGTCGGCCAGGGACTTGTATCTGTCCTTGTTGATTCCAAGCTCATCTATAAAAATTTGAAAACAAAAAACATTATTAGCGACACCGTGAAATTTTTTTCGACTATCCGTCCGACTGGTAGCGTGAACAACGAATGTATTTTTTTGGATTAATCTTTCGCAGGAATAGCATTACAATCTTGTATGATGTAATGAAGTACAGGTATATTCGTTAATGTCTGTTAAACGAATCAAGAAAATTGATCGAAGTGGAATTTCGAAAGTGCTGCTCATGAAGCTTAAAAACTATTGGATTACAAAAATGATAATAATTGTTATTGTTATTAGTGGAAAGCTCGATGCGCGAGAAAACAAAATGTTAGGTTAGGATAGGGAAAATATTTAACGACGAAGAATTTCAAAAGTTACGAAAACAATACATTGTGACAGTATCTACTGGGTGTTCAAATACAAAAGAAAGCTTAAGAAAATGGGGCGGCAGGGATAGCAAAAGTACCTGAACTGCGACGGCCGTTGTAGCGAAGCTAATTTTTGTCTTTTTTGTTTGTTTGCATGTATTTTCAAAAAAATATTTTTTTTCCCTTAAGCTAAGTTACGTTAAACAGTGTTGATATGAGATGCGTGCTTACGTGTACCTCTGAGAGGTTTGATTAGTACGTTTGGATATGATTTATAATAATTTGAATATCGATTAAAAATTGTCTTTTACACACTGACAAAGAATTGGGGGAATTTCAAATACTAAATTTATAAACGTTATTATTAGATAACCAAAAAATCATAACTTTTGTAAATTTTTCTCTTTGGAATGAAATTGATCTCGCCTTTCGAATTCTCTTCGTTGAAAGTAAATTTTAACGAGAGAAGAAATTGCTAATGAGAATATTATTTTAACGGAAATCAAAAGAAAAAAAAAAAATAACACGTGTAGAGCCGAAAGTATGAGTATTGTCTGAGTTCAATTTGCATGTATGATAGTATATCAAGTATCTTTTTTGTCGTTTGTTTTTAGTAGCCAGTAAGCTCAGCAAATGTCGAATCCAAGTCGTCGCAAATAGCTTTGTATTTCTCCTTCTCGTGGAACAAGTCGTCTGCAATGAAAAACCATTCTTGGTAGTTTTCCTGTGGCTCGATAGTTCTTGGTGGTTTTCCTGTGTACGTGGGATCTTTTCTCTCTATACTGCTTATCGATTTCCATAATTAAATTTTGCTGTCCTCATCTCAAAAAAAAAAACCGGTCCAGTTGAGACAGTCTTAAATGGTTATAGGTTAACGGATAATTATTTGACTATACTACTTGCTACAGTGCAATCCGTGACAAAGATAAAAAAAAAATTGCAAAACTTTGGTTATGTGCAAAAATCATTATAAAAATAATAAATAATAGTCGGGAGCTAAAGCAAGAGGTGAAGAAATATCGAATCCACCCCCCTTGCTTTTAATATTGCTGTGGTAGCGAAACTTAAAAGAACGTAAAACGAAAATTAATAATAATAATAGCTGTTTAAATAAAAATGGCGCGTGAAGCCTTTGTAAAATTGTCAACAGGCACTATAATCGCTGTTCGAGATCAGATCGATATACAAGGGACTCTTTTACATTGAAAGCCAAACGAAGATGGCCTCTCGAAATTGATGTTAAGCTACGACTACAGAGGGACGTGTAAAAAAAAAAAGCGTAAAACAAAGGAAACAATGGCGGCGACAAGAGCATTTTAAAAGTAAGTAAGAAAGAATGTAAGAAAGAGCGAAAGAAAGTTTTTTTCGTTTTACTCAATTTTTTAGTGACTTTCAAAATTCCCTGCAGACTGACTCTTTTTCTTTCTCTGTTGTTCTCCCGAGGAACATAAACAGCACGAAGAGAAATTGCCTCAAGAATTTTTATGTAAAAACTGCCGGACTCACCCTCGAGCCTGTCAACCTCCTTCTGGAGCTTCTTGACAGTTTTTTCAGCGAATTCAGCACGAGCCTCAGCCTCCTTTAGCTTGACAGTCAGGGTCTTCAGCTGGCGCTTGAATTCCTCGACTCGTTGGTTGGCCTGAGAAGAATTAAAAAAAATTCAAAATATAATCAAAGAACACAGGTATGTATAAAAAAATATTTCATAGACGCCCAAAAAAATTTTTTACCTTCTCCTCAGAGACTTCCAAGGACTTCAAGCTGTTTCCGACGACCTTCAATTCTTCCTCAAGTTCCATGATCTTGCTACACAAGCACAGTGAAGAAATGATTAGATATTTCGAAATTGGTCTTCTTACCTAAGCTTTGCTTCATTCAAAAAATATGACTAGACTTCATCCTGTCATCTACATACATATCCAGACCAAGAACTTACGCTTCGCCAGACTTGACACGATCTTCAGCTACCTCAAGCTCATCTTCAACGAAGGCCAGCTTGCGGGAAACTTCATCGGACTTGCCGTCAGCATCTTCAGCAAGCAGACGCGCTTCCTTGAGCTGGTTCGTCAGCTGATCCATCCTCTCTTCATCCTGCTGGGAACGGTTCTCCAATACTTTGCACATACTGGAACGAAGACATTTCCCAGATATGAAAATTCAGTGGACCTCGGAACGCAACTATCTTTCCAAGCGCTCTGATAAAAAATGACTAATTTTCAATTGTTCAATTAAACAGGTATCTCATTACCGGCTGGACTCATCAGCAGCCTGGGAGGCTTCAGCGAGCTTAGCAGTAGCGGTGTTGAGACGCTCCTCGGATCTCTCAAGATCCTCCTCAATAAGCTGTACCTTCCTGTTCAAAGCAGCCACCTCGGACTCGGCCTGGATCAGAAGCAAGATCAGTTATAATAAAAGTACTAAGGTAGACATCAAAGAAAGAAGCAGTAGGTAGCCTTATCAAAAAGTATTTTTAATATTTAAGATAAGATAACTCACGTTGGTCAAAGACTTCTCACGCTCCTCCAGGTCCTTGTTGGCCTGCTCCAAGTTCTGTTTGTTGGCCACGAGATCAGCTTCGACCTGCTGAAGCTTCTTCTGTAGGTCACTGACCTCCTCGAGGACTTTATCCGCACGAAGGTTAGCCTCTTTGGCCTGTCCCTCGCAGGTATCGGCTTTGTCCTGCGCATTGTCCTTCTCAAGCTTCATCGCTTGCATCTTCTTCTTGATCGCGTCCATGGTGGCGGCTTTGTTTTTGCGACTTTCCTCACGTAACTAACGAGTTCGCTGTAAAACATAGTCTCGATAAGATCATAAGGCAAGACTATGGGTTAAAGTAACTGGCGCGTCAAGTTCAATTAACTCGACGTCAAATTTTCTTTTATATTCATCAAAAATATTAATGGGTATGATTGATCGACAATTGATCATTGGAGATAATTACTTTTGTTCTAACGACTTTGCCATTCTTTTTTCTAGATCTTCGATCATCGATTCTCGTCAGGCGAAAAGTCAAAAGCATCAAAATTCTTGTACGAGACGAGGATCAGATAAAGAAACAGGTGAGGCAATTCGTCGAAGGTAATATGGCGTCTTTCGTATTTCTGAACGTGACGATGATGATACTGGGTCGGTGCCGTCGGGTGGCCTGACTCGTTGGCACAGCTTATACCCGAGAATGCCATCGTGGAAGCAAAGTCTACGGAAATAGCCAGGCTGCCAGGATTCTATAAATACGTGGACGGCGTGGCTGCTTCAGGAAGCCGAAACCCCGTGGTGGATATATACACACGTAGGTATATACCTCTACGTAGATAGTAAAATTAAATGGCCACGAAGGAGGGTCCACCGAAATCATGAGGTAGTCGTATTAAAAGAAAACGAAAGAATCGATGGAATTGCTAGTAGCCGATAGTCTGTATCAGTGCTCGATAATGATGAGGCCGATGTTGGAATTGCGTACGACGTGAAATTCATCATTAGAACAGTACGTGGAGTTGACGTTGAGGAATCAGGGAATTGCTATTTTTTGAAATTCAAATGCCATATCGGTGATTGGAATTGCTGGTGTAAATATCACTGGGAATTGTCATTAGGTTAGGATGGAATTGCCGGTATTGGAATCGGCTATGAAAATTACCAGAATTAACTAAAAGAAACTTCATTTAAGGGCAGTGCGAAAAAAAATAACCAGGAATTGTCACGGCGGGTTTTATGGATTTTATGAGAATAGGGAATTGCTAATTTTTTTGAAATTCCAATGCCATATTGGTAATTGGAATTGCTGGTGGGAATTGTCATGAGGTTAGGATGGAATTGCCGGTGTTGGAATCGGCTATGAAAATTACCAGAATTAACTACAAGAAACTTCATTTAAGGGCAGTGCGAAGAAAATAACCAGGAATTGTCACGGCGGGTGGTACGGATTATATGAAAATAGGGAATTGCTAGCTTGTCTCATTTTTCCACAGATCGTTCCCTGACGTTCTTTATATCGGGAAACAGTTACTGGGCTGTTTCCTTTTTTCTCTTTCTGCCCCGTATCATTCCTGTTTCTCCCTATCGGGGTCGCTTTCTCTCTCGATGAGCCAGAAGGACGAAGAGCTTTACTTGGTCCGCCAATGGCGGACCGACACCCGATCTAACTGCCCACGGGCTTTTATTTATAGATCTTTACGAAACTTTGCGAAACGCCTCAGCCTCCGTTACACACTGTTTCATTAACCGACACCCTTCTTCGGATTCGACTGGGGAGGACCGAGTCGAATTCGCTTTTCCGAATTTGAAGCGACGGGATTGGCACGAAGGCGCTATTGACGCGCGAGAAAATTCAGCCGCCATTTTTTTTTCGATTTTTAGATCTCACGTCCTCATTTTATCGTCTAATTTTTCAATCGCTGCAGCCTCTCGACGTATCGAAGAGTCTTTAGGAATTTAATTGGAATAACCTCACTCGTATTTTACATATGCCAATGTGTATCTGTCACAGCGCGCAATATAATTAGGCCATTTATTAATTAAGCAACTTTATATCGAGCATTGTCATTTTTGAAAAATATCCTATTCACTCGTCAATTATGATTTTGGAAAATTCCATGGTTACTCAGCGTAATAAATATTTATTTTTATTATTTTCGCAAATTCAAATTTATACTCGCTTTAGAAAACGCGGCATTTAACGATCAAACGTTAAACTGTATTGATCAAAATAATGACAGCGCCGATTGGATAATATTAACTTCCACTGTATTCAAAAGTCAATATCCTTATCAGACAATTTTTGTTAATCAATAATCAAACTATTATCAATATTTTAAGTGGTACGAAAACAATTTATATACAAAAATAGGTATAGTCAGATCGGCAGGTAATTAGGCGCTTTGTTAATAGGACATTCACTAATGATTATTTCTAATCACAACATTACGTAACATTAAGGAGCTTATACAAAATTTTACTTGTATATCCAATACGTAAGTCATTTTTGAAAAAAATCATACACAAGTTTGCCCAAAAACACAGAAACACATTGCAGTTCACTGCAGTTACATTTAAATAAGCTTTTTGACTCACTGAACACTCTGTTAATAATTAATATCTAATTGTTATCGCTACTTACGACATTACGTATCGTAACAAGCCGAAAGCAAGTTCCTGCAGAAGCGCAAGCGAAGCGTTGTTAATATAGCGTCAGTGCATAGTAGATAGAGTCCTGGAGGAGGATGATGATCCTGCGGACGGTACTTGTATCGGCCGGGAAAGCTTGGTGCGATCATCATCTCCTGGAATAATGACCTTAGAAGCTCTGGTATTTCCAAAAAAAAGAAATGAGAGAGAAAAATGAAAGAATCGTCAAGTATTCCTTTACACGGTGTTACACGATATTCCATGATCGTTGTGACTGTAGATGAAATTTTTTTTTTTTTGGTTTTTACGTAACTACACACACGCGCGAAACACACGATGTTAGAAGAAGCTGAAAAATTTTTTTGAAACCTTCAGTACGTAGGTAACGTATGAAAATTTTTGTAAAAAATTTTCTTGGGGAAATTTTTCGACTTTCATTTGATTCGGGTCGTTTTTTAGTGAGATTTGTTTTTGTTGAAATTTTGCATTCACGTCGGGATGCATATTTCCGGTTTTGACGTTTTTCAAAGCACGGTTTTTTTAAATCGTAATGGTATAGAGAGCGAGTAATTTATTTGGAAAAATTATACATATATTACACGCGCCTCGAGAGCACTTACTTACCCGAGCGAGCAGAGCGACGCGAGTCGAGTGCCGTCGCGACGCCCGTCGACGTCGGGTTTCCAAAAGTCGCGGGTGGGGAACCCAAAAATGGCGAGCGTAAGACCACGGCTCCTCACCGACACTACGACGTCGGCGTCGTGACGCCGACGTCGTTAGGCGCTGTTACAGTGTATTGGGGCTGCTTCCTTTTCTTGTCCCTTTTGACGGTTCTCGTTTTTCAGTTTACGGTGCGAAATTGTGGTGCGGCATTTTTAGCGAACTCTCCTGCGTCTCTTTGTTATTTGGTTTTTTGGATATTTTTTTTTTTCTTCCTATTTTGAACAACTTCATTTTTACATATTCGCATCTACTCGTTACTCGTATAAATATTGTAATCTAAAATTTTCTATATTCTTTATATTAACGTCACACTGCATTCACTCATGTGGATATTGAAAATCGGTGAACGCGTTGATAAATCGAAATTCCAAAATGTAACCTGAAAAATAGCAGATTTACAATTTGCCTTGTAACAATAAACGAAAAAGAAAATTATTTCACAGGATTAACTCTTGCTCCCACTCTGCTCAAAGATGTATTCAAATATCCCTGAAAGACACGTATGTGTATGTCGTATGACGTATGTTCAAAATCTTGAAGTTAATCGTCCTTGAACTTGTGAGGTGGTAAATAAAAAAAAAGTAATACTACCTCAAAAATCTTTCCACGCGTTCTCAATTTTGAATTTTAGAAGACGTGGAGTTTAGTGAAGAATTTGGGAACGGAACGGAAACGAACCGCTAAAATAATCATGGAGCAGAATCGTCCGAGTCAAACTGAGAAGAAATACGAGGCTTATGTTTTGACCAATCAGATCGTTATATTTGTCAGAAAAAGTGTCGAGTATCAGTTTAACTTAACCTCGCTTGTTCATCTTTGCATTGCTTTGAATCCATTACGAAAAGTCACTCTAACCTTAAAAAAAAACTATGTCACAATACAGAAGCTCAATTACAGGATTTTCATTCTATTCATAGAAATTCCATTTACGTAAAACATATGAGATTCCATTTTTAAACTAGCGCCGTTTTGTATTAAGACATTAAATCTTTATAATACATTGATGCTGCTTGTTCGATTAATGAAAAGTCTTGAAGAAGAAAAGCAAAAATATTATGAAATCCCAGAGTATCCTAGGTTTTTATTTTTCTCGAATACATTTGTAAAAAAAAAAGTATGTTATTTATTTTTCGGCCGATGCGTCACACGCGTTCCGCTTCTGACTAAGAACGAAGGGAATGTGACGAGAGCACCATCTGTAGTGCGTGACGAGAAACAGATTAAAATTTACTTCATTGTTGTACCATCGATATTATAGAAATAATCGTTGAATTGGATTCAGAATTAATTTCTTGTGTCGTGACTCTAGCGTAGAAAAGAAAGATGGCGCACGACTCCAAAATACAACACTATGTTATCTCTGATTCATTGAAAATCGTAGATACTGTGGTAAATAAATAAAGAATTTTCGCATTTTTGAAAATATTATTCTTACAGCCTAAATTCTCGGACTATACTTGAAGACGGACTATACCTGAAGGCTTTCAGGAAGCCACATTGGTCTTATCTTCTTCAAATTTGCACGAATAGAATTTTTTTCAAAAATTCTTAAAAGATAAAATTTGTTCATTGTAAAGTTCATAGCTTATTTTGATCTATGAAAATATAACGATCATTTTTTGTACTTACGCATAGCAGTGTCTCGTTAGTTGATGAAAAATACGAATAACGTAACTAGAACGTAAAAATTAGCTAATTCTGTCACAGTGAGACATTCGCGATACGTTGCACACGAGACGTGAAAATTCCCACAGAAATATTTACATCGAGAAACGATACAACAGAAGAGGACAACGCCATTCTTATTGGACGGCAGCCAAAAATAATGAGCTTGCGTAAGCCGATCAGGCGTGAGCTTAACCTTCCCATTTCCAAAGGAATTACTCTTAAATCTAGACAGGTGAATACCAAATGGGATCCATAAGAATCCATTAATACAATTAGTATGCATATAACAGAATTTGAATGAAATTTTCTTGTAAAAAAAAACCGTGAAATTCAAAAAATTACCAAGAACATAAAATACGTTACAGTTTCTGAACATATAAATTTTGCCTGTACCTGAATTCCATACGAGAATCATCATTGGGTTCATTTTGACTGTCAGGTCTGAAGGATACATCTGTTTTGATAAAGCGCATCAGTTGATTAACTGATAAGTCACCTAGTTATAAGAATCTAGAAGAAGAAGCGAACTAAAATTCGATTCTAGTAGTACAAAAATATAATAGCGAATATAAAACCAGTCAGATGACTCAGACTCTGTTTTACACTGAGCAAATCGTCGACTCCGTGAATTCGTTTTGAAATATTCATTTTAAAAAGATAAAAATTAATAATACTCGACTTAGCATCGATGAAATTCCGTAACTCTCTTTTGGACGAGATCCAAGAATAATCAGGCACAAATGAGATCATCGGTTGTCTCCAAAAAATATTTTCGTCTCAACTGTCTCCATCTCTGAACGAACGTACGAATTAATACACCAAGAGCGTGCATGATAAAAGCTTGAAAAGAGATTTTGAAAAAAGGTTCAAATTCAAGAAATTATTAAAAATATTTTCAAAGTTAACTCAAACTTGATAAATAATTTGTTTCTTAAACCCTGATCCAAATAACGTCAGAGCTCAACGGAGCTTAAGAATAAAAAATTATTGTATAGTTTCGTGAAATCCCATACCACATAAATCAGCCTGATACACGATTCCTACGCAACGCCATCTCTCGGCCGCACTTCAGAACTACCGTTCAAATCCTGCACAACAACTCCATTAGCAACGACACCCGCCTACAATATTACAAGATGCAACAGCAAAACAAGACTAGCACATACGAATCGGTGGTTGTAACTTAATTTGGCATAGAGTCAAAAATAATCGACTATCGATAATCGTTCAAATCCTGCACAACAATTCCATTAGCAACGACACCCGCTTACAATATTACAAGATGCAACAGCAAAACAAAACTAGCACATACGAATAGGTGGTTGTAACTTAATTTGGCATAGAGTCAAAAATAATGGACTCTTCTAGTGACGTCATCGACCTGTTCTTCCATCAGACAAAATCCCCAGCTCCCAGGAATAGGTCGCAAGGACGTTAAATTCCAGTGTTTATTTATACGAGCAGTAGAACGTCGACCGCACCAATCCAAGAAGGCGAATCATAGGATATGACGCTACTTGAGAACACGGCGAAATGGAGTCTGGATAAATGAAAAGCACATGATTTTCTGGGATAGGAATTTTCATAGATCTCGCACGAATTTCGCCTGGAGTAAACGTTCCGATTAATTTTCATCGTAGTCCTCATTGTCAATGGAAAAAGTATATATTTTGTTTTTCATTTGCCTTTTAAAGCATACTCGTGTTCACATGACCTGGATCGATCCCTTAGTTCTAGATAAGGTCTAGTCTCATGCGGATCAAGGCTGGTCGGTTGGATTTTTTTTGTTCCAACGTGGATTTGTCTAACGTTTGTCATTTTATTGCGAAAACGCAATTCTCGTCGTGCGCGTTTCGCGAACAAGAATGGCGACAAACGAAATTGCTCGCATTTAATGTAATCGTTAAGCGTGCAAGTGCGTCAAATGGAAAGTAGGCTTCGTCGTAGATCGATAATTTATCTCTTTAGAAATATTCATTTGTGTATATCGGAAACTTAAAAATACCAACGAGCCTCGGTCTATTCTCGTATTTCGGATCGAAAGTGTCTCTCTCGCTCTGGTACGTCTCGTAACAAAGCTAATATTATTTGGCTAAGCTTAAACTCTAAGCACAAAAAAGCGACACCACCACCGTCCCCATTTTCATTAATTACGTACGTTTTGCTCTTTCGCAAATTTTGCCATCCAGTACGTAAAATTCGTGTCAGCATACGCGTAGACAAATATACGTAAACGAATACGTACTTGTCGAACGCACTTTTGAAAAATGCAATAAATGACCGCATCGATCGGTCATCATTGATTCTAAATATTCGAATCAATTATCTCGCACTTTCTTTCTTTTATTGCTAAACCACGTATCCCTTTGTCACGAAGCACAGTTGTTTCTGTGCTTAAATAAGTATCTGATAAAGTAGAGCGAAGGTTTCGCGAGCAAGTCACAATTTTTGCATCGAGACGGTACCAGTCGAGCAAGCGAAACCAAGATAGATATAAGGTAAGAATAAAATGAAAAAATTTTACAACAGTAGAAAAAAACAGAAGGATACTGTACCGTAAGAAAGAGGGAAACTGCCTCATAAAAAAATCAGTGCTATAAGAGGTTTTTCAGGATTTTCTTTTCTTTTTTTTTTTTTTTTTTTATGTTCGAATGAGAACAATTCAACTTCGCAATATCGCTGCAAAGGCGAAAGCGTCTTTCCCTGGAACAGTTTCGAACCAAGAACACGTTACCGATAATACTTCAGAAATATTATTCCAGTATATTTAAACGTCCGTAACTTTACCCATTACTCAAACTGGACAAAATTGAATAAATTCTCATTCGAATCGCAATCGCTAATATCAATGTCTTCGGATTTTTATGTACAAGTATCGATCGCGAGACACAATCAGACCTGATCAAACATACAGCTGGGCCCTCGTGTGCTATACTATCTGAATTAATTCTGCACCGTCTCATAATTTCGCGACGAGCACTGACCTTAAGTGAGAAAATCTATAAAACTTATGACAGTATAATTAGTAATATTAGTTATAACAATATTAATAATAGCAGCGATAGAAGTTTTAGTAGTATTTGGTTTTGGTGGTTTCAGGAATGGTAGATTGATGTCGGTGAAGATGATGGTGGTGGTGGTGGGAATAATGACGACATAACGACAGAGTCTCTTCCGTTTTTTTAACGGCAAGTTTAAAGACCCGTCGTTTGGCAGTGTCAATTTCCGGGTATCCTGGATGAGACGAACTTCCGGCGTGAGTTCAGCATTAATATCCGGCAAGATCGGCAAACGTCTGATCCATTTCGTCGGCGATCGCTTTGTACTTACTGCGCTCCTTCATTAGCTCGTCTGTAACGATAAAGAAAAACCAACGGGGTTTATGATTAGTTGGGAATGGTCGGTTAGTTTTGTTAAATGGATTCGTGAGGTTTGAGGTTAGGTCATACAGTGAATATGTACAGGTTGGCTTTCTTTTTGTCTCTTATCAGGCTGGATCGGTTCATTTTAGGAAATTACAAAGATCATGGAATGAACGTGTAATCCAGAGGAACGTAAAATGACAATCGTGGTGTTTACAATATATTAATTTTAATTACAATTAATACAAGTCATTGTAAATTGGTGTAACGTAGAAGAACAAGTATGTGCTGGGTACGTTTTGTGTGTATGTAAGTGAAGCGCGCATGCGCGCACGTGCTCTCCGTTTAAATTTTTCATTTGTTTCTCCTCTTCTCGCCGATTCACCGCATTGTGTTCGTTAATTCGCCGCATGGAGCAGCACGCTCGCTTGTTCTCTTTCTGCGTTTCGAGTGGATCTTCTTTTTGCGGTGAAACGACGCTCGAACGATCAAATAGTTTAACCAACCAATTCGGTGAAGGTGAGGTCCAAGTCGTCGCAGATGTATTTGTACTTCTCCTTCTCGTGGACGAGCTCGTCTGCAATTCAATGTCCATGGATAAGTAAAATTTTTCGAAATTTTCATCACACCTCAAAAGTTATATTTATTGCTATCCCTTGATAACCCAAGGATTAATTAATTAAATGAAATGTCATATTGATTATCAAATTGTCGATCAATTATTTAAAAAAAAAAACCGTTAAAAGTAACATTTTTATCAGATTTTGGACCACCTCCCGGCTCAGTCGGTAAAGTAGATTCCGCAATGATCTACGCTCTATTGATCGATAATCGATAACCAAGCTTAAGAGAGGATCAAGTAGTACTGGAACAGTAGCAAAAGGCGTCTATAGGCATTGCAATTGGTTAAATTTGTGTTAATAAGCAAAAAGCCTCGAACTTACGGGTATGCCGTTTCACCGGAAACGAAAAAGTAATTAATGGAGTATAAAACAAAAGAAAACGAAAAACGATCTTTTTATATATAAATTATTGTCGAAGCATTAGGTAGTAGTGGTAGTAGTAGCAGTAGTGCGAGCAGAGGCGTATTAGACTCCGTAGAGTTCGACGAACGCCAAATCCAAGCCATCGCCGATTTCCTTGTATTTTTCCTTTTCCACCACCATCTCATCTGCAAGCATTATTAAGGTCATTTTCGAGTAAGCGTATCAAGCGCCATCCGGCGGACAAACAACGGCACCATAACTAACTAAGAAACTCTTCGTTAGAGACGTTGACCCACGAAAGGACGAAGTAGAGATAAGGGGAATCCCTTGTTTCTTTAATTATAAAGATTTTGGTTTTAAGGTTAATTCCAAAAAAAAATACATATCAAGCGAACTTTATACTTACTCGGCATGGCGTAATGGGTTCACACCAATTTTCGCCGCGACGCAATTGTTACATGCGGTTACACAGTTGTCAGTCGCGTTCCATTAGTACACCGCGAACGCATTATTAGTGCGGTACATGTATTAGAAAAAAAAAAAAAAAAGGAAACGAAAAAACAGACGGAAAAAAAAAACGTAAAACGAACAACACTCTCATTTTCAAAATTAAAATATATATTATAAACATATTTATAATAATAGCAATATAATAATTATTACAATAATATTAGTGTTATCATCATCATCATTTTTCAATTTAATTAATATTAGGTAAATTAATACGACTAATATAACTCAATTATCTTTTTTCAGCATTTTCATTTGTTTTCAAGTAAAGTAAGAGGATAATAAAAATTAATAGTAGGATGTAGGGGGGTGTATTATAATTGTGCATCTGTTGCTGTCTTTTTTCATTTCATTCTTGTATACTCTTTTATGCTCGCGACGCCGGGTGACGGGAGAAAAAAAAAAAAGAAGAAAAATAAACAAAAGTATTCTGAACAAGAGAAACGTGCTCATGTCGAGTCGCAGTTCCAGTACTCGTGTGTCTCGCCATTTTGGTCGTGTCGTGGGAAACGGGACAGGATTCAATGACAAACATAATTTTGAATCTCGCCCCGTTCCAGCACCTGTCAACGTCGAACTCAAATTTGAAAAAAAAAATATATATATATATATATAACGTGATTAAAAGCTAAGAATTCGGGGAAAAAATGTCCCGCCTGCCACGATTGCAGTTTGACACCGACAGATGGCAGTGACGAGTCGACGATGCAAAAATGGCCGAAACGTTAAAAATAACAGAAAAGAATAAGAACAAAAAACGAAAAAAAAAAAACAAGAGAACAAGTCTCAAAATTCATGATCATCTAAATCTTCAGAGGTCCGACCGTCAAGTTACAGTCCTATAATAATTTGCGCTTATCAAAAGCGCCATTAGAGACATGTAAGAAAATTACGGCATTGAGCACGTCTCTGCGTAATCGCAATATTCGATTGGCCGAGAGGAACACGTTAAAGAGTAAATATGTACAGGCACGTTTTGGAGTCACATGGAGGAAGAGGTCGATTGCACCTATTCGAACGAGAGCAGCTAGGAGCGCGTTCGTAGACCAAGGAATAAAAAAAAAAAAGGAAGACTTTCCGGGGGCAGAACATAACCCCATAAAAAAATCGTCGGCAGTGATGGTCACGCACAGCTTATCAAGATGGCCCAAAATTCCTTTTCCTTCGATACACGTGTTACCGACCGTAAGTAACTCGACGGCATTGGTTACCGTAGATAACTAATTCTGCCATACCGACTGAAAATTCCGCGCGCGTATCCGTCGGTAAAGTAGGCGACTACGTGAAATTTCAAATTGAAAGCAAAATGAAAGTCGGTACACCGAACCATCCGTCCGAACTAAATTCATTCTCAAACCGAATACGGTAAATTAATTTTAAGTCAGACACCAAGAACATGGCAAAGCGTCCTAATGGCATCGCGTTCGAACTGTCAATCAATTAAGGATGCGTAATGTGGACGAAATGTGGGCCCTCTCGAGCTAGTTGGTCCCATTTTACGTTCACGCTATCTTTCACTCTTTCTTGCATTTTTCTCACATTTTCTCTCTCTCTCTCTCTCTCTCCCCCCCTTCCCTGCCCCACTCATTCACTCACTCGCTCTTTCTCACCACAAAAATTCTCACACACACACTTTCTCACGCATCCGAAAGCTCGAAAAGGGTCACGTGTGTATACTTTGAATGCTCACACGTATGTGTGCGTGTGTGATTGGGTCGACAGGGTTTAAGGATAATTTCCATGAAAGATATAGATGAGTATATACGTGAAATGTGAAGTGGGTACGTGGTGGGGAGGGAACTCAGAGGTCTCAGGGTGGGCCTAAGGACTCTATTTTTCGTTTTCAGATTATGTTAGGTGTGCACCGATAGAAGCGCGCGCCATGAAAACCAGGGGGGTTGGCTTTCTTTTTTTTTGTCTATTTTATGCTTTTTTGCTTGGCACCGCAACACGATCTACATGTTCTGGATGTCATGCAGGGTTGCCTCCATCTCCTCCTGGAGCAATTTGTTTTTCTCTCTCTCGGCGACGAGGTCGTCTGTAAAGATCACGTGTTAAAGGCACTCCACACACGCAGGCAAACACGCAGCCGCAAACGCATGAACACGGCCAATATATTGCGCGGGAATAAAAAATTATACGGCGGGCCAATGGTAGTTAAAGGGGGGTGTCGGAGGGGGGAGCAGGTCTAGCGACTGTCGTACGGGAGCTTACAACGGGATACATTTAAATATCACTTTGGGTTAGACATGCGACGATTAAAAGTCACAAACTGGAGAATAAGTGCGCGATGAAGATTCGTGTTCAAAATTCTTGAAAATTTTTGCGCTCTTGCGACTTTTATAATGACTATTTATATCACGTGAAAGGTGCTAATCAGACGCTAGATGAGTTTCAATAGAATACATATCGTTCGGCGAGAACAGATTGCGGGAAAGTGATAAATTCTTTTTTAAACAAACTACTTGCTAAAACAAAATTGACCAAAGTTAAGAAAAATATGTTGAATGGATAATTTTCAAAATTGCATCGTTCGACGACTAACTTCGACTCAAGAACGACGTTCAGTCTCCGTTCTTGGTTAATTTCTATATATGTATAATAAAATACGTACCCTCGAGCCTGTCGACCTCCTTCTGCAATTTCTGCACGGATCTCTCGGCGAACTCAGCGCGAGCCTCAGCCTATCGGAAAGTGGAAATAAAAAAAAAAAAGTATTAATACTCGTTCGAGCTGTTGACCAATTCTTGAAAAAAGTTCGACTCAAACGGGTTCAACTTGAAAAAAAAAAAAGTATCTCTCTGCCAGTACGTGGCAACGAAATTAAGAAAAGGTTACGCTCAGCAGTTTAAAATCGACAAGATCTACTGCTGTCATTTTCTAAGTCGAACTTTTCTCTTTAAAAAAAATTCAACTCCAAGCACATACGAGAACACGTGACACAAGGATTAGATAATAGCACGCATCACTGACAAAACGTGTTAATTCGAAAAAAAAAAATTGCAAGCATCGAATTAATCTTATTATCTGTAAACGGCGAGCAAGAATAACGATAAGAAGAAAACGAATGATTCGTACCAGTCGTCATTCGTCGTACCTGCTTACGAAATGACATTCGATAACCGTGCGAAATCGCACGGCGCCCATAGAAGCTACGCGTACATGAAATTAGAAAAAGAGTCTCGATATGAAAATAAAAAATTTAATTCTTCGAAAAGCTCCCATACGCCATAGAGAAAAAGAAGAGAATTCGATTCAAAGAATTTCCACGTATTTCCCCTTTTTTAAAAAAAAAAAATTTGTCATCTCACCTCTTTCAACTGGCTGTCGAGAGTCTTGACCTGGCCCTCAAACGTTTCCTCTCTTTGCGTCGCCTATTTTTTTTTTCATTTTTTTTTTTAGTGACAGGCACAACAAACAACAAAAAAAAACAATCGTTAGTCCACTTAGTAAATAAAATATGCGTCATGCGACTACAGCTAAAACGTCAATACGGATTCAGGCCGTTCGATGAAATTCAGTAACGAAAAGCTGCTCGCGTCCAACGACTGTCGACTTTGTCGAGGGCAAAAATCCTTCGCTGTGTTAATATCATCAACGCGATGCAACCATTGTCATTTTTAGTGAGATTAGGTAAACGGCATTAAAAATCGAGACACGCTAAGGCCACTACGCGTAACGTGTGTGTACCTCCTTAAGACGGGTGGTCAGAGTCTTAATTTGATTCTTGTACTCCTCCTCGCGCTGGTTGGCCTAATTAAAATTATTCAAAGATCACGTATAGTTCACGCTAATTAACGAGCAATTACATAGTGAGTCCGGTGGGCTAATTTTTTTTTCGACATTGTTTCAGTACTCTCTTTTTTTCTTTTTCTTTTTTTTCTCTCTTACCGAACTACGGACTTTTATAATTATCTGTGAAGTATTTTACTTAATTATCATGTAAAAAAAAAATTATAATAATAATAAGTCAAAGCTCTTCGCGCTTTACCTTCTCCTCGGACACCTCGAGGGACTTCAGGTTGTTACCAACGACGCGCAGTTCCTCCTCGAGCTCGACGATCTTACTGGAAAATGAAAGAGACAGAAATTTTTATGCAGGGTGTAAAATTTTCAAATTTCACAATATCGTACCGGGATAACGATCGGGATCTCAAGGTGAATTTACAATTTTCGTAGATCGAGCGAAAATCGCCTTGGAATTATTTTCTCGTTCAATGACAATGCGGCTAGCGATCGTTGGCTCGGTACGACATTGAAGTTATCGATATTTAGAAAAAAAAGAAAAAAAAAACAGAATATCCAACGGGACGTCAAAAAATACGTAGTTACGTTATTTAATACGAAAAATCATGCAGAAGCCCACGTTTTAGTATTCCTTGACCAATTTTTTTTTTTTTTTTTTTTTGAATGTGACCTCTCGTTCCCCCCGTTTCCTCCTTTACTTACCCCTCGGAAAGTTCAGCCTTTTCCTCGGCACGCTCGAGATCCTGCTCCATCATGACTAGCTTCCTGGCGACCTGCGATCAACAACAGCCAACGCCACACGTCATGCCAAGCAAGAACAATGGAAAGGGTGGGAATTTACGTGCATGCAATAAAACTTAACAAAACAAAAAAAAAATAGGGACAATTTTTCGAACGACAAATCTAAGGGTGAACGAAGCGTTGGTTTCCTTGTATGACGTCATCTCAGCATCGGTCATCCTCGGCTTGTGACTTTTCGTTAAGATTTGTGAACGCGAGACGACACTTAAAATTTTTCAGTTTTTTTTTTTCTTTTCGAATCGATCTCCATTGGTTATTGGCTTTTTCGGCCATTTTGCAAATCTACGCGTAACTTGCTAGAAACGAGTGGTTAAACCGATTCCCAGGAGATGGATGCAAGAAAAAAAAAAGGAAAAAAACAATTGCCATTCACGGTGTTATTGTACAGCTCACGTGGGGAAGTTAATATATATATATGTATATATCCCTAAGAGATAACCCAATGGGTTTTCAATCACAATGCAAAATCGCAAACTCGATTCATGTAAACGATGCTTACGACTCTCCGGATTCGGCACGTTCTTCGGCACGTTCGAGATCGGCCTCAACCATGGCCAATTTACGGGCAACCTGTCGAATTAACGTGACAAGATAGATTTTTTATTTTACTCGACTAAGCAACGCTCGGACAATTTTGTCCCTCGTGACCAGAAGAGACTGACTGACTTCGGAGGGACGACGTCAAAGAGGAAGAAAAAAAACATTTTTGAGAAAAAAGTCACTGCGTTTCCGCACGAACGAAATTACGAAGGAAAGGAAAATTCGATCGCGTGTAAATATCGTGAAGATTCCCATTAAAGATAATGGTATCGAATTTCATTGTTATCTTTTTTATACTCAAATATCCTCTCTTCCAGTCACGAATGTCACACGGCAAAACTTCGTATTCAATATCAAAAGTGCACACTCGGTTGCTGTTAGACACATCTGCACTGCATCAGGCTGCATCCAATGTAACCTAATCAATACGATATCGTGTTTAGACCAAGAGATTAGATTGTACAATATTAAACATGAAAATTCGGTACTGGGGGTAAAAGTCACACGCGTACAGCGATTAAATTAGGGTTAGGACAATTTTATACGTCGTGTTAGTTTGGGTCTATAGAAAACGCAAATTGAAGGGACTGAACGCATCTGTCGACGTGAATTTTCGAAAATACCGAAAAAGTGCGTCAGATCCTCCGCTCGAAACCCACCTTAAGGAAGGTAACTCGTGACTGTACAGAGTACCTCATGTATTTAATGTTATCAATGTAAAGATAGCGAATAAAATAATATTTACGGTCAACATGAAGCCAAAAGAGTATAGTGTGCACGAGACTAGGACCAGTGTACGAGAAACGTACGATAACTCAAAAACTGAGCCCGATATTTTTTTTTGTTGACCTTCATGTAGAAAAAAAAAAAGTAATAATTTATACTGTTAAAACTACTCGCCTCGATTTCTCGCCCGCAGATCGTCGGTCATCGGACCGATGTCGGTAGCGGACCTCGAGCGTGAAATGCATCTAATTGTAAGTCGATTGTTTGTAAAAATGTCACGAATTCACAGATGCCGCGTGCACCCCGTATCGCAGGGGTAATAACAACAATAACAATAATAATAATAATAAAACAGTCAAATAGCTGAAAATCGGTTAGCGAAATAACATCGATAAATATCTCACAGAAAAAAACACCGTCTTCGCACTGTAATTTCGAATTTCTTCGACTTTCCTCTGAGCTCCATTTTTTTTTTTTTTTTTCGTTTTACCTGTCTCTCTCTTGGAACAACTTAGTCGTCGAAGCACACAACAGCAACAATGGCGACAACAGTAAAAGTCCGGAGTTCGCGAGATCGTCCCGGGACACGCGAGTCGATCCACGTAATTTCGGACAATTCGGATAAGCAAAGAAAAATAGTTTTAAAAAACATTGAGTTAATAGTGAATAAACGATAAAAGCAAAATTTTACACGGAAGTTTAAGACCTGTGTAGAAATTAACCGTAATGAGGAAGGCGTCGTCATTTTGTTAAAAAAAAAAAAAATTAAAAAAATAAAACAGGACCCCCGGCCTGCCTTCGCACATATCCCGACGATCACCAGATAGCACCACTTTATACCTTCATTTTCTTTTTCCTTTAAACTTTCTTATTAAATGCTCGTATTTTCCATACCAAGCAATTCCATCACCGCATCGTTCTTGATTATTTAACGATTTTCGTTGTTGACGCACATGGGCACTGCATTACCGACGCACGGTAAGCGAACAAAAACAAAACACTATCACGAATGGAGTCACGGGAATGTGAAAAAAAAAAAGAGACGCGAGATCGCGTCACGCGTCAGATCAGTCGGAGACATTGGAGTCACCTTCGCCTTCCAAATTTCGCGAATTTTTAACGACGATACGTGATATTAAAAGATACAAAGAAAACAGAAGAGAGAAGAAATTCAATCGTACGAACGTACGCACGCACGTTCGTCGGTCACAACGAGCACGCAGGCGAGTTATAGGTTAGGCACTTTTCTCTATCGACTAGGAACCATGATCACTGAAGCCACTTTGGATTGGTGCGGTATCGCGAACCTCATCGTATTTCTTGTCGGCTTCTTCGGCGAGGAATCTGGCCTCCTTCAGCTGATTCTCAAGGGCGTCCATGCGCTCCTCATCGGCCAAGCTGCGGTTCTCGAGAACCTTGCGGGCGCTTTTGCATGACGAACGAAATACAAATTAATAAAAAACGAAAAGAAATTACAGGTTACGATATAAATTAGGCAGGGGTTTATCGGGCGATGTCGCGTGGCGCCATCCGTGGCCAGAGACAGGAACCTGCTAAACGCTGGAAACCCTATTACATGGAAACCTGTAAAGAACGTCGGTAAGTGTCCGACTAATAGCCAAGGGTCACGTACTTATCGACGGAGCAACGAGATCGAACTGCATAAAAAAATGTTACATTCTTCGTAAAATCGCGACCCTTGACTATTTGACTCGGTTACACATTAAAGGTGCGTTCACAATCGAACGACGACCCACCTCCTCGTACTTCTTGTCCGCCTCTTCGGCGATCAGCTTAGCCTGCGCCAGCTGCTCCTCCAGTAAGGATACTCGGTCGTCCTCCATGTTGGTTCGGTTTTCAAGAGCCTTGCGTATCCTATTGATTAGTTGGATAAGGTTTTTTTGTTTTCGACATTTTTTTTTTCACGTACATCGTGTTCGACCCGTACGCGAGCAGAGCATATCACAAAAATTTGACAATCGGTAATATTTTTTTTTTTTCAAAAATTAGTACCTCAAAAAATGATCCTTCGTAAAGTTCACCGATCTAAATCAATAGGCCCCCGATAATTCCGAATCGCGAACCCAAAAATTTCAATATCGAAAGACAACAGTGGGGAAGCCATGAATCACGCGAAGGTTAGCTCCCAGTAGCGTACCTAGTGGGGCCCCCGACCAATTTACTCCTCTTTACCGCGACGAGACATGACATCACGGATGAGATCAGCGAGACTCGGCGCGCAAGGCAAAATCAGCTAACGTAAACTCGATTAGGTTAAGTTTCACTCGGTCATTAAGGCAGACCTCGATCCGCGTCCAACGTAAAATTTTTATATCGTTAAGGCTCAAGTACAAAAAAAAATTTACCACGCGAATGATTAGGGCGACATTGAAAAAGGAATGCACCGGATATGCCGTTGCAATAGACGCCGTGAAATAAATGAATAAATAAACGACATCCTGGCCACGAGCAAAACCTCGCATACAAATACTTATCCGAATTCGAATAATATTTTTGAATTTCATATTCGTTCCAGGAATCTCTGCCTGTCGCGAAACCCAAATTCGACGAACACCATTAAAGACGAAACGCGTTCTCGCGCGCGAATTTTTTTTTTAAATCTTTTCTTAAATTTTATCTTTGACAATTTTAAAATAGCCCTATTTACACATCACACGTGTTAAAACTTATACATACGCTCGAGGAACAAACGGATGTCAGTATAAATTTCATGTAATTTTCAAGTATATTTCAATTTTATGTGTCAAGTGAATTTCTCGTTGCACGACAAATCACAGCGAAAAAGTTTAAAGAAATTTTTTTCGCTTGTTATCAACGTTACAACAAAGTGCAGCTTATGAAGTTTCGCAATGTATTTGCGGACGAAGTCAAATTTGACATAATCAATTTTTAGTGCGCTCAACGGCAAAAACTCTGTGCGCACGTGGACGGATAACGTGTAATGCAAAATCGTCAAATCTCTATTCCCCGTGAAAACATCAGTTTGTTCATCGTGATTACGAAACGAAGTAAATGATCCTTGCATACAAAAGGATCGATAACAGAAGAAATTATGACGTCATTATAGCAAAAAAGTAATCAGACAAAATCATAACGAATTCGTACACAAAAAAAAAATGACATCATCAGTGCAAAGACACGCGTAATAAACCTGTATGAGTCGAAAAAATTATTTCATCTGCCGGGTATGCAAGAACCATTTTCTCAGTTTATTAAAAAAAAATTCATCGTGTATCCTAACGTATAAGAGTTTGAATTGAAAAAGCGGGAAAAATAGTTAGGGAATGAAAAAAATATGATGAAAACCAACAACGCGAAACTTTGAATAAAATAAATATGTACGCATGTCTCTATGCAAGAAAAAAAGCAACGTTAGATTTTCGTCATTTTCATCCGCAAAAATTTTCCTCGCAGTAATCGGTCTCAATCGATTCGTAGGGATCGAGATATTTTCCAAAATTACAATACCGCTCGTTGATAAATTTAAACGATCGTCTCTCGATCGATATGACGATTATGACGAAATGTTTTTGTGCGTGGATTTGAAGGTAGAAAATCAAGGTTGAGTATTTTGGATATGTAAACATTTCTTTTTTGGGTAAAAATCGATAAAATTAAAAAAAAAAACTGTATAAACGCACATTCGCGTTGAAATGTCATTTCAATCGTACGAAAACTTATTTTGTTTCAAGCGAATAGAAACTTGGTATTTTTTTTTTTCGATTTCTCAACCTATGACGCGAACAAGGTGAATATTGACTTTTTGTTTGATTACGCAATCCGTTATCTATGCTCCGACCAAAATTAACCCAAGATACACCATAATATAAATGACAATTTCAGCTAGCATTACCGCCCACCCGGTATATTCCATAGAAAATACCAAATTATTTTGACTGAAGTCAGTGGAAAATATCTCGATACTATTTACGACCGACGTAAATACGTGACACTGACAGTGACGTAATATCGAAAATTCGAAAAACTTCGACAATTCCAAAGTACAAATATCAAGGACTGAAGAAGCCAATTTACCAACCACAAAATCTGATCGCTATCGATATCGGTATTATGACGTCAGCATGAAAGATAATGAAATACGATAATAAAAATAATGACGCACAGAAAAAAAAGTTAACGATCAACTAATCGAAAGAGACTAACTATATAGATTTCTTTTCATCAGCACGAGCAATGGCTTCCGAAAAAACCATAAAATTTCAAAAAAAAAAAAAAAGACTTAATTTCATCAAATACAAACTAGTGTATCTATCCCACCGTATTTCGGTCACATCGTGTCACGTATTTATCCACGTAATCATACGTGTACATATATGTACAAATATAACACATACCGTTCGCTCTCATCGGCGGCCTGGGAAGCCTCAGCCAATTTGGCAGTGGCGGTGGCGAGACGTTCCTCGGATCTCTCAAGATCCTCCTCCAACAACTGGATACGACGATTGAGGGCAGCAACCTCAGACTCGGCCTGAAATCCAGAAAAAAAAAAAAGAAATTCACGATTAATGAATCAATCAATTAATAACGAGCAGACGGTTAAAACCGAATATTTATCCGCAATCAATTAATTCGCTCGATTAAACTTTTACGCGTAGTCACCGTAAACATATACAAATACACGTATTGCAGATTGCAAGCGGCTCGGAGTCAAATTTATCGAACTCCCCCCCCCCCACCGCCCTAATCAAGAAAAAAAAAAGTGAAACATATACCGTAACAATGAAAATAAAATAATCCTTACAGGGCCGCATTCAATCGGTCAGAATGAGGAGGTTCCGGATATCCGGGATACCGTATTAAAATACCCATGCGAACGCAAGTGTACTCGCGATACACGTATGGCGCACACGTGGATATTTTTGAATAAAAGTAAAATTCATCGTATACAAATCCGACCAATTCACCACGTGTCACTGGCGAGTCAAGCAGATAGATTTTTTTTTTTTTCGTTATGTTTACCACTCAATAGATTTCCCTACTTTACGATTTCAATTGTTGACAATATATGCTGTATAACAAGGTTACGTGCGTTCCACATTGACGATCGTGTACAAGGGACCGAATGCTGCACCCTGTGTACCATTTTCATCGTAAATAATACCGCACAACTGGTCCGTAACGTATGCATGCCTGTCGCGATTAGGGTCAATTTACTCCTGTATTTAATCAAACTTCCGCGCGCGGATGCGGTAGCTGCACCTGCGATCACGAAGGATGGTCACGTTAATTTTTCTTTTTTTTTTTTCTATGCGGCAAAATCCTTGACGTTTCATCCTTTTTTTTACCGTTGAAGACGAGCGGCCGTTTTCGCTGGTTATAAAATTTTTAAATATTCCCTCGTAATTCAATTGCGCGTATGCATAGCGAGGATTCCTATGCGCAATGAGATGTCAAGGACGATACGGGGTTATGAAAAAGAAAAAAAAAAAATATTACGAAATTATAACAATCGTACTATAACTGTATATCGTAGTACACAAGACGAGCTAAGATTTAATGGCAAAGTAAAAGGATTTAACAGTGTTTGAGGTTTTGAGGTTAAGTGGCTGGCTTTGTCGCTGCAAACGATAACAATTGTCCCGGGATAAGAGACGCGGAGTTTCCTGCTGGGTACACGTGTATTACTAATAAATCTCAATGTCCAAGAAGATGGAGCGAGGAGGGAAGAGTGAAAAAAAAAAAAAGATTCATAAAGCTTCGAGAATACTGAACGGTACCCTGTATGAATACAAGATTATCATTCAATCATTAGACGCTGGCTAAGTTCGCCTTCAGATAACATGCAGACTTCGCAGACGTTGTCCGATATCAGATTTAAGATGAACGCCGAGACTTCCGCAGGGTCTAACGTCATCCGAGTATGTATGTATGTATGTATGTATGTATGTATGTATGTATGTATATGCATCCACCACATGTGTAGATACTTAGTATGTACTATAATAAAGAAGTCTCGAGTTTAGTCAGCTTGAGATATTATGCCGAGCGTTCATGTACAAAGTGGGCGACAAGAGATGCCTTAGGTACTTATCGCTACGAATGTAACGACAGAATTAATCGGGAGGAGCATTGAGGAATTTTTGATAGAAAAATATTTTACTTCTTCTGGTCCCTTATGGCAGCAGTTGGTAATAAGAATAATGGGAATTGAAGATAACGAGCGGAAAGAAAAAAAGAACTTGTACGTTATTGGAATTGGTCTCTAAGTACAATGAAATATGGTTGAACTGAGTCTGGGGATTTTTTTTTTTTCATTTTCAAAATACCTCGGTCGAACTCCTTTCCATTGCGTAACGATAGAGGTCAAGGATCTTTGAAAGGAACCATGCGAGGAGCGAGGAAAGAAAAATGGATTATAGGATTCAAAAGTTAATTTTTTATATATGATTTCAATGCACTTTCAGTTACCGTTACGAACTACCGTAACGGTTAAGCTTGGTGCTCGAGAAAAATTCCGCTCTGTTCTTCGATTCCGCGAATGGTCTGTTATTGTGCTGGGGATTAAAAATGGCGTTGGAAGAAAAATACTAGGGACATTTTGTTATCAGTAAAGTCTTGCGTTCGGGAGATTATGTACCTCCTAACTGATAATCTTGATCGGATAATTTCTGTACACCTTGTAGATACGTAACGTTACGAAAATGAACGTTCTCTTGGTTTGTCGAAATTCGAAGAATTATCGAAAAATTTTCAGTACAGTCCAGTCTGTTGGTATAAAGTATAAAAATAAAAACAGAGCCGCGCCCTTCGTACTCGTAATTAACCCGATCCTAAAGAAACCCCATAAAATCCCCTAGCCAACTGAAACTACTGGCGAGCAAAACGAATACAAAGTCAATTCGCGCTAACTCCGATCCCACGTCACCGGGCAGTAATCAATCGAAAAACATTTTCAAGTACCTTCCGGTACAATGCGAAAGAAAATTCAAGGAAATATTGTCATTGGATGACGTCAGCCGCCAAAAATTTTAATGCTCCCCGTGGTCTCAAGATTCGGAATAAATTGCCCCGCGCAGAAGCCGCCCCTGAAACGCTCAACCTTGAAAGTTCGGAACTCACGAAAATAAAAGCATAAAGAAAATTCGAAATCGACTATTAACACAGACGCACGTAAATTAATAACGTGAGGTAGACGAAAATGCCCCTCCCAACATATATATACTGCGATATAAGTGTATACAGTCAATGAGAAAAGTAGACGCCGGGTTCCAAAAGGTAAAGGCTGACACGCACGATCGATGATGGTCGGCAGGCGAGCGACGCGGCACCAACGAGGAGTAGTAAACGCCGGTCGTGTAAAATGGCGATCGAGGAACGAAGCGGTAAAGGGAGTTAGGATTGAAGGTACGAAGAGGAAAAAAGAGAGAAATAAAAAGAAACCTTCCACAGGCAAGGTAGATTGCTAAGGGGCCATGTTGGAGGATCCCGACATTCCCAGGATTCATAGGGAACGTAAAACCCTAGGACTAGAGCGCGCACACACACCCACTACAGCGGAGTATATATCCTGATCCGTATATACGAGTAACAAAACTCACTTCCTCCCGACGCATCACCTCCACCTGCAATCTCTTATGATACTCCTCGCATTCATCCTTATATTTCTCCATCTCTTCCTTCGTCTGACGCATCTTCTTCTTTAGCACATCCAAAAGGGTGACCTGCACTTGGGTCGACATTTTTCTTCTCTTAACTGATATTTAACACGCGATTTCACTGTCCCACGACTTGTTCTATCAGTACGTCGAACGATCGCTGACACACCGATCGTCCTCACCGACTTTTACGTCCTTCGAGCAATTAACTAACGTGCCAGCACGCCACGAAAAATTCGTATACGCAAGGTGGTCGGCCTTCCGGTATATACTAGCTGCGAACTGTCGCGCACGATCGACTGGTTTCGTTGCTGCTCGTATACGTCAAGATGGCTGCCGAGTTATACGACTGCGCATGCGCGCTGAAACTTAGAAAAGTAGAGCCCAACGCGCCTTTCCACCAGAAACCTTTCGTTTCATTGTGGTTTCCTTGAGTACAGAAAAAAAAAAGCTTTTAGACTTCGTTAAGTTTCGTCACCTTCGAAATATCATAAACTTTTGAAATTTTCCTATCGATTCAAACTGCAATTTACCGAAGGATCGTAAATTTATTAAAATCGGCACGTTCGCCAAGACTGATTCCTACGCGCGCAAAGGCGTGCTGCGTCGCGATACCCCGGAAATACCGCGCCCGCGATGTGTCGTACGTATGATCATGATTTTTCAATGATAAAAATTATACTACCAAGTTATCTCAGTATTTCTTAACAGATTTGACTACGACCTATCACGTACCTAATGATATTGTGATTACGTGCGGCAGTATATACGATTCCATGACGTTATATAGTAAGTACGAATTCTGGATACGCATTGTCGATACGGTAGAGACCTACGTGATCACACCCCGTCGGTTAATTGTCCAACGGTTTTTAAAATCCTTTTTTTTCCAGTTTCCATTAAGTTCACGTCAACCGCACCCAGTGGGCCCTTCGTTACAGTCTATTATTGGTAATTGTTCGTAAATCGGAAGTCGATGCCGATGTGCAAGTAAATTTTATTGTCACTAGATACGTATTGTATGTGTATATTCCACATACCTATTCCATATCCCGAAACTATTAATCTATATATTCTACAGGTATATATCGATATTGCGTAATCAGGCACGTCGTTGTATTTGACATGTAAAGTGGGATGACACGTATAGTGTCTTTACCGTATTCTGTTCTAGAGGATGTAATGTAAGTACAGTCATGTATAATAAGCGAGCCGGTCTAACGTGTCAAACATGAAATTTTTTTCTGCACGACACAGGTACAAATGTACACGTGTGCATAAGCAAACATGTATGTGTAAACAAAGATAAATAAGGTGAGGCAAGAGCTCGTTGACTTTGTCGAATCATCGCGATAATGTAATCTTTTCTATGGATGAATCGATGATTCTAATCAGATCAGCTGAATGATCGTATTCAATTCCTTTTTTTACAGCTATTTTTAATATCTACTGTCAAGCGCGGATAAGACGTATGAATTAGAATAGAAAAAAGTTTTTGAAAACGTTTAAAAATTACTGCGATCTTGTTACGTGCTCTGAATAAAAATTCATGCAAATTTTGAAATACAAAGGGGAAAAAAGTTATAATATCGTAACTAAAACAATCGGATGATCGTGAACCGTGATGACTAAGAATTGCGACCTCGCGGGTCGATCATGAGTTTACCATAAATGGTCATACGCTCGATTATTGTTGACTTTCTCCGTGACGTTTAAGCGTCGCGACGCAACGTCTCTCTCGGTAATGAGACGGACGCTTCGTTGATCGTTGAGTTAGGTCAAGTAGTTCGAAGTAAGCTATTGGATCTTGGCCAAGATCAGCAATTGGCAGATCGGCTCCATTCAGAAAGTTTCGAATGTAGGAACAATTGCTAAAAACAATTGAATAAGAACAACGAGCGACGAACGTTCAAAATTTCCAAAGCGACATAGCCCGACTAGAATTCTAACATAACCTAGAAATCTCATGTGACATCTAATAAGTTCAATTAATATTTAAAATAAGTCATATGAGGGCCTAAAAAGGGATTATCATATTTTTCACGTGTCAAAGTAATGTCGCAGTATAAAAATAACATTTGGAGGTTATGTTTACGTAACGTCAACATAACCTCAAAATATAAATTGTCGATAATGTAATTTCTCAAGGCTCAGACGTTATGTCCATTTTTATTTGTCCAAACCAGTTAAAAAATCAAGTTATAGACTCGTGAGTTCGTTCAAGCTTCAAGTTTGTATAATGCGTCAGTGAAAAAAAGAAAAACGAAATACGTGACGTAACGCAATGCAGTGCTAGTGACCTCAGTAAGAAAATAATATAAAAACTAAATAACGATTTAATGACTGTGAAGGTTATAAAAGTCCCGTTCCTGATCCGCAGTCCCGACGACGCGGACTGGCCGATCCAATTGAGTCGAAGGCGATGCTCTAAATTCCGTGCAACGTGGGTGTGTGAGGTTCTAGTGCGCGTATTTTCGGATAGATGGCGATACGTACGGAAATACCAGAAAGGACGGGAGGCAGACAGGTAGGGATAACTTCGAACAGGGGTTAGGAAGGCAGGCGGGGAAGGAGGACTTGAAGGGGAACAAGAGAGAGAGAGAGAGAGAGAGAGAGAGAAGAGAAAGAGAAAAACGAAATGGGAAGGAATGTAAATTCTCCGATACGCGACGGCTTCATTCTGGTTGCGACTTACGCAATAAGTAAAACGAGTGCAAAATCCCAACAACAAATTCGTCATTGCAACTTACAGTATTTTTATAAACACCGTAGAAGTACAGGTTACAAGTGCATCTACTGGGCACTCGTAAATTTGTTATATATACCCAGGATACTTCAAAAGGAATTTAGTACGGTGTTGCCAGGCAGAGCATCCGATTAAATTTAAAGACGGGACCGTGGGGCTTGGGCAAATTTCACAAGGCGAAACTCCTACGTGGCGGTTCTTACGCAATTCAGAAAGCGGCTGCGATTCGCACGATCGTTTATAGCGACGTGTATTATTTTTAGAATCGCGCTGCTGACGTTCGTAAAAAAAGAAAGAAAAACGTTTGGCACACTGCTGGGGCCAATGGAACGTAGAAAAAAAAGCATATCGATAAGTATCCACCGTGATTAACGTAGCACACATGTCTTCTGCATCAATTTATTGGAATCCGGATCTTGCCGATAACTCTTGATTAAACCGTTACAGAGACGCTTTGCTGTGCTCTGAGGAAATTCCATGGCAACGGCCAGTACCGTAAGCATCCACGCATCTCGCCAGCGTTCAAAAGCACAATAGCAAAGGTACGTGTCAAAATACAAAGAACGTCTGGCCCCCAGTGTGTCATCGCTCCGTAGGCGTGACGAATCGGTAAAGGCAAAGACGATTGGCGAGCCTCGCGTAGTTGGAGCAATGACTAGGTAAAATTAAAGAGAGAGAGAGAGGGTAAAATGGGTGGCGCTATCTAGAGGTAGGGAGACGCAGTAGTACCAAAGTGGAGGCAGTAAGGTCGAGGAAGGACGAGTACAGCCAAAGTTTATCTCTTCGGTCTAACCTCGCATAATAATAATACTGACCCGCTTCAGCTGATTGCCCATGATATTCTGGAGTTCGTTTCGTATGAGGCTGAACTTCATCATAGTGTCGCTGGAGAAGATCGAGCTGCCAAATGCAAGGCCAGGATAATCGGCGCACCTTTTACGACGACGTGCCTCACGCTCGGCCTGTACCTCGGTACGTTCACTTGGACACCTCATTTTGGCAAGTTCGGCGAGTTCAGGATCCTCTTCGATGACCTGACCCTCGTCGTCGGAATTGCCGTCGCCGCGAGCCCTCGCGACCGCGTGCTCAGGCTCGCTGCTATCGTCGCAGTCCTGATCTTTGACTGGACTGTCAGTGATCACGACGGGATCACGTTGCTTATCGGATAGTCTAGTTCGTTTGGAATGGACATCCTCGTCCTGGCCACACTGCGCGGGCCTTTGGACGTTACTCCGATCGTGGCTCGACGTGCCGCTGACGTCCCCAGGATGCAATGAGGTATCATGTTTTTGTTGTGCCGATAATGGTGGTGATGTGGTGGTGGTGGTCTGACCTAGTAAGTTCACGATCGGAGTGTCAATGTCATCCTTCGACGGGGAGGTGTCCGTCGAGGATGATTCTGGTGCCAGGGCGCCTCCTGCAGGGCCACACTGCGCGGGTCCTCTGCTGGAGGCGTCGAGACGTCGACGTGTGGCGTGACGCGGGTGATGCTGGTGCCCGCGACGCCTCCCCGTCGACGCCATCGACTGCTCCATCCTCCTTTTAATGGTATTTTATTTTCCAATCCTTGAGACTCTCTCGAGGTTATGTTGACTGTCCCAGGCACTCATCTACTCTACCAGCACGCTGCCTTACTACCACCACACCAGACACTCCGCCATCTTGGCTGTCACTGCTCCACGCTTCCTGTCGGCGACCGCGCGACACACTACACGAACGAACGTTCCGTCGAACCGACGGGGACGCCAGCACGCGCGCCCGGTCGACACGAGTGCCCTGACCTCTAACGGCTGTACTCTGTTCTCGGGAGGTACGCGAGTGACCTGACATCTATGTGCGTACTGAGCTACTGCGTCGTATGTATCTAGGGTATTGGAATTCGAAAGCGATCTAAATGCTAGCCATTTGATTTTATTGGTACTCAATTACTTTACTCTTGAGGCAGGGTGGTAAATATATGTATATGATGAGCGTTCGCGACGTGTTGGCCATCTGTTGGGACAACCATACGGTAATTCATGGGTTTAGGTCTGTGATAAATTTAGCATTGGTAAACGGTCTCAAGAGTTTGCCTTTAGATCTCATTCACTGTCGGTAATGTCGTTCTAGGCTTCCAGGGACACGCGATAGAGGCGCTCTTTCTCGCGCAAATTTCAAATTTTAAGAATATGAAGGGTCTTGGAAATGTCATTCTCTTAGTCTCTCTCTTAGTCTCTCTCTCTCTCTCTCTCTCTCTCTCTGTAGCTAATTGACGCAGAGACGTCTAGACGATTTTTTTTTATTTATTCATAAATATACTTTAAAAAATTTTTACTTACATTCTGCAAAGCCTTGTCCTTCTCCTCGAGCTTGGCGTTAACCTGCATCAGGGCCTCTTGGGTCTGATCGAGCTCGTTCTCAATGGTCTGGATCTTCTTCTGGAGCGCACGGGCCTCCTCCTCGGCCTAATTTCAGTGAAAACGATCATCGTTTTAATGAATAATTTTATCTTAAAAGACTTCAGAGTTCGTCAGGTATTTTTTTTGCATTTCATCCAATATACCTTTTCGGCACGCGCGTTGGCATCGCGAGCCTGCTGTTCGCAGAGAAGGGCGCGATCCATCGCGTTATCCTTCTCCAGCTTCATTCCCTGCATCTTCTTCTTGATCGCGTCCATTTTTGCAGAGTTTTTTTACTTGCACTCTAGCGGGAAGAATCTGCAACAGCAATACAAAAACATCTATTATCACTGTGACCACGTCTGCTATTGAATTATTCGACGAGTAGGCTTTTTTGGTAATTAGAGGAATTTTTTGGTTCCTTGAATCTCAAAGATATGCTAATTTTTGTCTACTGACTTACTATACTAAAATTACCTGGTGAAACCACCACACCTCACCCACCCTACATCCTATTTCGTTTACTAAAAAAAAATACATTTTAATGTAAATTTTATTACATTATATATTTTGTATGCAAATTTTATTGCACATAACTTAATGACTGAATTAAAATATTTATCTAAGTAGAATATCATTGCAATAAAAAAAATTCTACATTTATCATCCATGACAGACGACTCAATTTTGACAGATGACAACCATATCATATCCATTATCACAGTTATAATAATATAACACATAGTGCCAACAGATATTGTTATGATTTGTCTAATTCTCTTCGTCATATTTTTCACCTTTATTTTTATATTGAATATTGGCAAAGACGCCTTCGAGTTCTTAAATAATTATTAATCTAGCTGATCAGATAGTTCAGAATTTACGTCGAAGGAAGCTTTAAAAACCAAGTCCAATTAGAAACGAAGCTTAACCTGCTTCCTTCAAACAATTTTCTGTATTATTTTAATCTGTGTCTTCCGTGGAAATTAGCATGGATGATAGCTACTATCGTTTTAAGTATTCAGAAAGTTAGTTTTATATTGACGTACAAACTTCAAAACGAAGTAAAATTCTGGCTGTCAACGACCTTCCAACGTCTCTAGATCTATTACAGCATTAATGCGTAATCAGTGCAAGACTTCCCAAGAAAGTTCGAGCAAAACTCGACCAAGTTTTCAGTTTGGGAGTCAAGAGCGTTCGTGCATTGGTATATAATTAGCGAATGACGAGGGAACCTATTTATAGAGGGAGCTCTTGGCTTGAAAGAAAATCCGGGCTCGGAATTCTCTTAGGGAAGAGGAAGAACTATCGAGAACAAATTTTCCCCCTTTAGAAATAATAAAAAAAATCGTTCAATCATAAGTACGTGACTGATTTCTATATACATTTAACTCAAAAATACGTGATGACCTGGCCAGTCACACTCGAAATACAAAAAATTACTTCTATAATTTAACTTTAACGTATCGCCGCAACGGTAGTTTTTAAAGAGCAATAATAAACAATCTTCTAATCTTTTCTAATCAATTAAAACACTAATCTACGTATTATCCTCGATAAGTAAATCAGTGCTTCATTAGGAGAACCGTGTACGTTACGCGGAAATATGAACATGCGCGCGCATCCGCACGCGCATGCGCACGAAGCACGAACCATCTTGAATGAACAGGGTAGTTTAAAATGGCGGCTATGGAACCAAAAAAAAATCACAAATACGGAAACGAGTATTTTCCGTTTTTCGTAAAAGGAGCAACGACCAGCCGTCGCAATAAGAGGCGAGTTTTTTCGTCCGGCTGAAATGCGATGAGAGGGTTATTTTTGTAACTAGTGCTGCCGCTAGGGGCGTGGCGCTCGGTTATGACAGTACAGGGGTAGGGAGAGCGAGGGCGAGCGGGGAGGCGAATCCCTAGATCAGTTCGCAAGGAGAGGGGCCAAAATTACTAACTCGGAACAGACTTCGGGCCTTTTCGGGTTACGTTCGTAACGGACGTCGACGTCTCGACGAAACACGGTGTCTCGTTACCTACCGCCAAATTATATAAACCATTTTTTCATTTTCAAGGTCGAAATTCCGTTGTCACGGAATCCATTGTCGAATCGTAATATACCGATTCAATGAAAATATTTAATGGCGCGTGAGAAAAAATTTGGATTCAATTTTTGATTTTTTTTTTGCTGCTCGTGAAGTATGTATGTACCAGTGTATGGCGTATGTTCGTTTTTTTAATTTATCTGTATCCTTCTCATAGTACGATGCTATGTCAACATTTAGTAGACAGTTATGCTTGACGTTGCGAAATGCCGCACTCACGATAATCATTCTTTTGTTTGATAATACTGTCGACTCGAAGAAACTAAAGAATTTTTGCTTCCGATGCAACTCGTAATACGATACGAGTTTTTATTATTAATTTTTCTTTCATACACAAGGCAGTCTATCTTTATTTATTTTACGTTGGCCCTCTTGCGTCAACTATGTCAAGTATTTTCCGTTGGAATTCTTTTTGAAAGACTGTTACGTTCGCGGTACGTTTTGGTACAAAGCAAAGCAAGTATTATAATATTGGTCAAAAGAAGAATAGGAAGCAAATGTTTTTCATTGACAAAATCGAAATTTCGCCGGTCGTTGCATGTGGACCTTTAAAGGACACGCTGTGATATTTATAGTGTATTATGTTACGGCTGCTACCGGCACATTTTGCGACGTTGCCATTTACTCCAATTTTGAAATCACATTCTGCCCTACGTGGAATTTTTTTACAATCTTTCTACATTTTGAGATCTAACAATAAGATGGCAACGGGTTGAACAACATTTATAGATCGAATTAGACGTGGATCGAAAACATATCTTTTGTACAAGAAAAAAAGTATGAAAAAAAATGTAGTCTTTCGAAAATCGCTTTGCTGTGCTTGTAAAGTTAAAAATTAAATTTGTACTCTAGTAAAATAGATTAAAATATGAAAAAAAAATGTGTCAACGGTTAAAATTAAAGGGATTAATAAAAATTTTTTAAACTCTTCCGAATCTCTCTCAAACGAAAAATATTGAATAACAAGAAACCGTGCAACGACCGAAGGGATTAAAATCACCAGAGACAAATCGTACCGTTAAAAAATTACGAACAGGGGATCCCACTAGGTATGGATGTTGGAAATGAATAAAAAATTGAGATTAAATATACTCACGTATGGCACGGAAGGTTCGTCGAGTGACGTGTGCGTTTAAGTTGCGAGTCAAGTAGCGACTGGCGTTTCAGGATCTCGCTGAGATCTCCCTCCTTTCTTACTTGCTTATTTCCATCGAAAAATACCTAGGCAGACCTCCACCACTGCCAGAGTACCACTACCACCACCATATTCGTTGCTGCCACAATCACCACCACCACCACCACCACCACCACCACCACCACCACCACCACCACCACCGACGTTGGCCGTTGTCGTGACAAAATATATCCACTCGGTAGTATCCAGCGTTACCAACTAATACAATATATCCTTTTGCACGATTTTTGGTCTGCACTCGTACACCCGAGGTAATTTGCCATGGTTATAATTTTTCAAATCCAATCTCAGAGCAAGGTCGCCGTTCCTTTTGTTTCGGACTGTATTTTTCGTTATCGCATTCTCTTTCTCTCACTGTACAGTTGGTTGAATTTTTCAAAGTTTTTCTTTTAAGTGTATGTGGCCATGGCGTGCAGACCCTGAACCATAAAGGTCATCGTCTTGTAAGGGTACCTTAAGATAGACAGTGACATTACCGACTGTAGGTAACGCAGATCACAGTATTACGAATCTCAGTAGGATTTTATGCCGTATTTGGCTGAACTGCTTATACGTGTCAGGGCCAATCGCTGAACGATTGGCATGGCGCGAGAGCAACAGGCTGCATTTATCTTTTCGTACGTTACTCGTTCTTTTTCTTTCTCTTGGCATGTTTTTCTTTTTATTTTTTAAGGACCGTCGCCGGTCCTAACGTAATTTCATGTTTCGAGACTCTTCACGCGCGAAATACTTTTCGGACTCGATCGCAATACCAATGACGGCGCCATTTCTTTGAGATGAGTAACGCGTCTGGAACGTGGAACGAAATACTTCTGAAAAGATTTCTGATGACATTCCTGCTGGTATGTATGTTTTTCAAGATACGACGTGACGCATCGCGGTAGACACTTGTGATTCTTCAATGAGTTTATGACTTACAACTCTGTGACTATCGATTGGATACAGTTACTATTAAAGGTTATGTGCTCCAATTTGAAATCACTGTCTTTATTTTGACTTTCATTTTCGTTGACTCAGTAGCGCATGGTAAAATAATTTATTGCTTGAAATGCTCCCGTTTAATCGTAAAATTGATTGCGATTAATTACTTTGCTGAGTGTCATTAAGGTACGATTCGTTTTTGCATTGAATTAATGATTGTCAATTAATAATTCGTAAGAAGTAATAATTTCGAAGCTATAAATCACGTGGTTTCTTTTTTAATGATCTTGAGCTTAATTAATGTGCTGTTTTATCGGCGGATGGTCAAGTCGATTAATCGAATTATTCGAAAAGTAACGATATACTTTCCAGGATCAGAAGCTGATTCATATTAACGGATTGATTTCTTTAGTGTGTACGAGCAACAACGACAATGTGTGTAGAGACGCCAAGCGTCGGAATAAAGACGCTGCCTCTATCAAATTCTATACCCATACTACGCCGGCAATTCGGAACCTTATATGGAAAACTGGGTAAGTGTCTTCCGGCTATAGCCTTGACTTATATTAAGTCGTTTTCCTTTTTAGCTTAATTCGAAACACGTCATTACCTGGCGAAGGATATTCTAAATAAATGATCAACCCATTACTTTTTGAGGAAACGGTAATTTCATTATTAGAGCTACGAGTGATCCCAATTTTTTTCTTTTTTTTTTTTTTCTGGTAAACCATATCAGTCAATGTAGAAGGTCAAATCGTTTTATATAAAACGCTGTCAAATTTTGAATTGACATACATAGGTAATATCGTATATTAAACTATACTGTATAATTTATTTTTATATTTGGATTCAGATAATGACTCTGTAATATTTAAAATGGCGCCGATGTACTCAAGGACGTTAACTGCTGCCCTACTTCCACTTATGAGACGAGTTACTTTGCCAATCGTTGAGTCATCCTCGTGTTTCCCGCACACGTGAGAATCGAGAGAATTTTTTTTTTCTGAAATTGCTAATTCCATAAAAATAAACGAATGACCATCAAAGAATGTAAATTTGAGGAAAAATCATTATGGCCATGTACGTGTATCCATGTGTATAACGTCGGTTGATATTTCTTATCGTTTCACGCGGTCTTGAATTATGAATTCCACAATATTTTTACAGATATTACAATATTCGTATGAAACGTCGAGTAAGAGAGAAAGGTATGTGCTTTCTCCAGGCCGACGACTCTTACTTTTTTATTTTTTCTTCACTTAAAAAAGAATTTCTCCTGACACATAATATTATCGAAGCTGACAGTATGACGTAAATGAGAAAAAAGGAAAACAATAAATTACACGTTTTCTGGTGACTTTGAACTTGAGTTGTTAATTAATTTGATATTAAAAAAAAATTTTTTCTTGTCTTCATTCTTGCCTGGCCGCTTTTAAATCAACTGAGACTTCTCACATTTGAGTAAATAAGAACGAATGAGAGAAATGTAAACACCAGATACCTCCTATATATATCCGCATATATATATTTACACATGCTGTTACATGTATAGCTTACAATTAGTACGTTTACGAATATACATTTATGTTGACTTATACGCGTGGAAGCTATGTAAACTAGGTGAAAGCTTCCTGCTATACGATTTAAATAGATACCATTGCTGTATTCAAATGATCTATTTAAAAAAGATATTGAGCTTCGCGTACTATTGACAGATGGCGACACTTGACGGAACATTCTGTGCCACATGCGTTCTTTGAATATTTTTTTTTTATTAAGTAAAAATAAATTAATATCTGATTATAACTGATGGATCGACTATTTTATACTATTTCGTTCAGAGTAATTTTTTCGTTAAAAAGAATAAATAATATTTCATGTACTTTTTGCTAAAAAATTTTGGTTTTCTTTTTATATTATATTATCTTCATTTAAAGTGTGTCTCATACTTGAAATATGTTGATGAATTACTTAATCCAATCGGTGTTATAGGATACGGCGCACGTGTCCTTCTGACACAATGACACTTGGTAGGAGAATAATGTCAGCTTAAAGACACAAGGGAATTGAAGACGAAAGTGACTGTCGTTTTTATGCCGTCGCATATTAAACGATAAAACGAAAAATGCGTAAAACGGGAAATGAGAGAAATGGTAACGTAATCGCAATGGTACTTAATTAGGGTAATTAGAAACGTAATATAATGAGTCAATAAGTTTTCGTTTGTTTACTGTGACGGGATCATCGAATTCCATGGATTTACGAAAGAGTTATTAATAGTATCGGTTTCTGGGCCACTGAACGTTATATCGTATATGAAGACATTTTGAAATGGGAATGTTTTGTAATTGTTGATAATGTTTTATGGAAACAGGATAGCATTGTGGATCATTTAAAATTGGTCATAATATCTTTTCTGCTTTTATTAATTCGAATCAATGACTTGACGTAGAAACAATTGCATTGGTTCACAGTATTCACAATACTTCTGGACATAAAATATGTAGAACTTAGTTGAATATCCTTGAAATTATGAAAACTTTCGATGTCAAATTCTTCACGGGTTTCGAGAAAGTTTTGTTCACTTTAGAATCAAGTTTCTAGCTAGAAAATCAAATTGATCTTCGTACAGGTAGATTCTGGGTAAATTTTCCCATATACGTTTAAACTGTTTGAAGAGTGAATTTTATTGAAGTTAACCACATTTTCGATGATATTCTGGAGGTGCTGCCCCATAATCTTGGAGACTGAATAAATCACTGCTGTTCTTGTGCAGGTATCGTAGAAAATCATGAATGTGAGCTAACAATAATTGAATACTTCTTTCGTCCAATGGTGTGTAAGACAACATACTGCCAAGTTTAACTGTAAAAAGAAATGGATAGATGCGGAGTTAGATTATGGCACCAAATACAATATTCTTAAAGGATTTCCAAATGTTATTGGCTTACCAAATAGTCTGAGTAAATGGAAAGCTCCATATATTTGACTCAGTGGAGTACCAGCTTTTTCTGCCATGATTTCTCCGTACTGCTGTCTCTCCCATCGATAAAGTAATTGGGTACCCAGCATTACATTAAAATACTCTCTAATGCCCTTTGTTACTTCTAGAACTGCACTTTCTCTGAAATTTAAAAAATGTTTGCTATTATTTTGATATATTATATGTTTAAGTAAAAATATATTATGGGAAAAGAAAAAATTTCTTTAATATAGTAACATAATTTTCATTTGCATACTTGTTAGGATTGTTTGTTTTGCTTGAAGTTTTGAATTTTACATAATCATCCAGAATTTGATCCACTGTGTGTCGTGCTGGTAATATAACCAATTTTCGTTGTCTACTAATTGCATCCCAGTCGTCAACTAGCCAAGGTTTCAGTTCATCAGGCATTTTAACCTTAACTTCTACCTTTGTGAGAAATTGTTCTTCCGTTTCCACTGATGGATCTATGCGGCTACATGATAAATTAAAGTATAATTAATTATGGATTGAATAAGCTAAGCATATCATTAACTTTACCTTCTTTTCTTGCGAGGAGCATCTGAAGAGGAATCGTGTGATGATGATGGTGTGACAGAACCTCCACCATTTTTAGTTCCACGACCAACTATTTTATCACTTCCAGGAACTGGTGTACTACCTCTACTTTCAGAATCTTTATCCTTGCCAGATTCACTCCTTCGCACTTGTCCTTTTGTACCGCTGCTTCCCTTTTTGCCCTTTTGTGACATTTGCTGTGCTGCATGAGCACGTTGTACCTCTTTTTGTTTTTGTACATTTCCTTCATTGTATTTGAGAACACGACTTTCAGGAACCCATTCATCCCAGCTATTATGAAAACATGGAAAAATTAATTACATGAATATTGAATTTCTAACTCAACATGGAGTTGAAATTTTTTAAATATGTAAAACTTGCTTCTTGTTCCATCCAGCATAATGAATGAGATATTTAATCTGCTTTTCTCTGGTAATTGACGATTTTAAGCATTTTGCTTCGTATATAAGCGGGCCGTGGAAACATAAAACCTTTTCACCTAAGAAATATTGAATTAGTTAAACAAAATGTTTTGAATTTATTTAACGAAATTTGCCTACCTTCTTGAAATTTACACTTTGGGGGCATTTTTCACTGAATAAAATCTTACTGTTTTTAATTAAAAGTAGAAAGAGAGATTCTGTTAAAATGAGGTTAGAACAGATGACGCGCCGCCATCATATTTTCAATCGGATAAGAGCAGTGCGCACATGAAATACTACGTGCGTAGACAAAGTGACTTTCTCAATACTCGGCACGCAACATAAAAGCTATATATTTGTGATTCATGCCAGATTTTGTATTTCCACTGATTTCCACTACGATTTGCAGGTTATGATAACCGGAATATGTTCAAATACGAGTTAATATAACTGTAAGTATTTGGCTAATTACAAATGTTCGACAGTGTAAAATTTACCAATTAATAAAATTATTGCTTATTTAACTAATAAAGTATATATTGACACGTGTCACGTTCATTTAGATGCTTGACAAAGTTTTTAAAATTATGCGAATTTAGGTTATGTTTTTTTCTGCTTACTGGCATATTCGACATTTTTAAATATTAAGTTCATAAGTGAAGTAAGAGTTTAATATATTTTAAACCAATTATTTTTCGTTTTTTGCTTCAAGCCATAAGTTAATATTAATATTTACTTTCACAGATTCATTCATCACAATGTACATACCAAAATTTTTTCAAAAGAAGTTAGTAAAATTAGGAGTTCCTTTCATGGTATTGATATTGGGTGGATCTTTTGGACTTAGAGAATTTACTGAATTGAGGTATGTATACACTATATTATGTGTTAATTATATTAATTACTATATTTTATCAATTCTTGATAGGTACAAGTATAGCAATGTTGTAAGCTACAGTGTTCGTGACGAAGCTAGTAAGGAAGGTATAAATGTTAAAAAACGTGGGGAGGTTACATTAGAATCAGAGTTCGAGAAAGTCCAGAATGTAAGTTACAGGATTATTAAAATATTGAATGTCTGTATTGTGAATTATTTGTCTTTCACAGTTTTGGTACAACTTGTACAATCTAAACTGAAAATAATAAGAATTATATTTTTAGTTGGATATTGAGAATTGGGAAAATATACGAGGTCCAAGACCTTGGGAAGGAAATTATCAAAAGGTGCCAGAGCGTAAGGACCAGAAATAAAACATTCTCTCATTACATAATACTCGTATTAAAGTTTTGTACATAAATTAGTTACAAAAGTTACTATCCAGTACCTGGTACAATGTAACGTAAAGAATACGCTTTCAACGTAAAATAAGAGGTGCACTCTGTTTAGTGTTTGATAAATCTGCAGAACGCAGTTACTACTGAGAAATTATATCAGGAAAACAGGCGGCATGATGCTATTAATTAACTAGTTAGCAAGGAAAAATAGGCGTGGTTATTACAATTAAAAATTGCTGAAAAACAAATAGCACCAATGAGCAGTGCCTGTGGGATAATTTATTCAATAAAAGTCTGCGATTAGATACTAATATATTATACTGTCCTTTACCATGGGCTATTAATTAAGGACGGAGACCACGTAGATTGGCTGTTTCTATGGTTATCTATAATGACTGTTTCTGGTACTCAACATTTAATTAGACAGTTCAGTAGTATCCTCAGAGGCAATACCGCAAGTACTTGCGAGATTATCATACAATAGATATCATACAATACGTTACTTAATTATTTCATGAGTTACCAGGAATTTTTTGAATCTAAATTAAATTGTGTATAATATAGATCACAACTACCTGTCATGTAATTTAATCAATTCCTCATTCCAGGTGGATAGTCATATATGAATTGTAGGTGTCCAAGAAAAATCATATTTAGTATAGTGATTACAATAAAATACACCACCAGCCAATAGACAATCTTTAAAATAATGTATTAGGTATAATAATTTTATAAAAATAAAATTCGATACCTATACTTAAATAAGACTATTAATTTACGAACCTCCTGGTCTCGCATATCGTAGCGAAAGATCCAGCGACAAATACAAAGCCAAACGGACAGAGATATAAACAGCAAAGTAACAGAAAGTGGAGTTGCGTATATGCGAACGCCAAACATTTGTCAGGCTATTATGTTTCTGGCATTTCCGACAATTTTTCACAATTTTTTTTATTATCAAAAAATAGTTTTATATTATCGCAAGCACACCAAAAATTTTCTAACTGTCATTTTCACTTGACAGAATCAGTGGCGCGAGGCTTTTATTTTCCAAAGCGAGGCGCTTATCTTTTTTTAAATAAATAACTAATTTCACACATACTTTATTGAAAATCAGAGGCCCATCGCCTGTAAGTACATTGAATCAGATTTCGATTAACGATTAAATAATTATTTCGTATCTTCATATTTCAAATATAACCGCAATCTGTCAAAATCTCTCGGATTGGTTGAATGCCGAACGCGCAAGCCAATCAGAATATCCACGAGCATTGAATGACGACAGCGACGACCAATCGGCATCGTGGAAAAGCTACAACGATACTTTCGAGATATTTCGATATGCAGCATATTAACTCCGAACATGTATTATTATATTAAGGGAAGGAATTAATAATTGCTAACAATCAGTGTCCAAGTCGTGTAGTATTAATTAATATTTATTAATTTACTATCCATAGCCTTTGCCTTACAAAATATACGGACAACTTAATTCTTAAGCGGTTTACGAATTTTTATTAACATTAATGTCATTAATAATAGTACACGATAAAATACTCCGGTGTTATTTTCCAAGGATCGAGCATTATTTACTTACAATGTGTAATAATAAAATTATTTTAGTCGCAGTACCTTCGACACTTGTAAATACCTATATGTATAGGTACATTTATACACCTATCGATGTACGTTATTTCTTTATTTCATTTATTTTTTTGTAACTTTACTCCTTCGCTCTTGCATTCATTTATCGATAAATTTCAATTTTATCGTTACTTTCGTATTTTTTTGAATCGTCTCGTTAATTTTGAAAATCCACTTCGAAACCATTTACGATACATATATCGATATATGTCCTTTGACTTTGAAAACACATTAGAATAAGTCATTTAGAGAAATTTTAAATGTAACACCGAATTTCGAAACGTCAATTCCTTGTTTCATCACTTTTTTAAAACAATCGTTAACCTGATCGAACGAAAGTTGCAATAACGTCACAAGCTACTTACGTCTAAATCTACCATTTTCTATACATTCGTATTAAAAAAAAATATTTTTTAAACATACGGAAGTACATTTCTATTTTGATAAAACTTTGTCGCTTTAATTTTTGAATATGGACAAACGGTCGATTTAGACGATTCCTTTATTTTTTTTTTGCTTTTATTTTGTATAATTTTCTCTTTTTTCTCTTTTCTCCCCCACATTTCTTCGTTTACCGTAAATTTATCGTTTATCATCACAATGCTTCACCAAGCGGATATATGATATATCCGAAAGAAAAGATAAACAAGAATATAACCCCTCGTTCTTTTTTTACATATTACGCATGCTTTCCGTTGTCAAATAGTATTCATATGTTACACATACATAATTTTCTTACGGGCCAGTGACGTAGTACCCATTTTCCTTCCCCTGACCTTAACGCGCCGTTACCGTTACATGAAATCGGTAATTCGTCGTAGAAATTCTCAAAAGTTAAAATATTTACAGGTCACGAATTCGCGTCGTGATTTTCGATTTTAATAATGTTATGTGACAAGGAGAGATAGGGGGAAAAACAACGATAAGCATTGATTTCGAGTTAAAATAATGATACGAGAAAAAACAGGATAAATATAATTTTTTTTTTTTTTTGAAAAAATTTAAAAACTCGGAAATTAATAATCGCAACGCGAATTCCATTCTTATAAGTTACGTGTGCGCGTTGAATGACTTAATATTACATTATTTTATTTACTTCCTCACTTTTATGTTTTCTCTTTGTTTTCATAATTTTTGCCTTTTTCCCCCCTCCAATCAGTCCCAACCTTTTGACCCTTGACCAGTTTCATCTATTTTCTTTTTGCATTTTCCTCCACTTTAATTTCACTTATTTACTTAAAGCCACGTCGAATTCATCAGTGCTCAATCGGGCTTACACTATTTACAATGCTTACGTGCTAAATAGAGCTTCTTACTCAATAAATCGAATTTGACTTCTGTTTTATTATTTTTTCCTATTACATGAATATTTTCGAATATTTATCTCTGGTCGATCAACGTCACTTTTCGATATACTGAATCCTCGATAATGACCTGATAAGAATCGAGCGCGAATGATATTTTCGAGTATCTGCATTTTTGTCTTTTCTCTTGGCAATTTGAAAAAAATATATTCCGATCTCGACCAAACCAAATAACAAGATAGTACTAAAGTCACTTTTTGGAAAACCCTCGATACCGATCACTCGTCATAGACGGGATGAGATGCAGCAATTTTTTTGTAATTCAAAAAAATTTTTTTCACCGACAACCACTCACTTAGAGTCGATTGCTATGCAAGAGACCAAAGGTCGATTCTAAAACGTCATATAGGACTAGTCATAGAACTGCAAGGTCTATCAGAGATGGGGCTGCGTGTATGCAATATACAAGGTGACCAATTAGAAAAAACCATGTTAATCTTCATAAAGTGCATGCCCAACAGAAATTGTCAGGTTAGCATTTTCTCTCACTTCTTTTCTTTTTTTTCCTTCTAAATTTACTCTCGCGATCCACGCAAGAATCTACGCGATCCCCTAAATGCTATGAATTTTATGGCTACTATGTATGTAATAAGACATTAATCTTTTACTCCTTTTATTTCGTTTATATTTCATTACGCGAAGCAGCGTTCGAAAAGTCGATGCGATTTCGTATGTTTCTATGCTTGGATTTTTTTTTTTAATCATTCTCGGTAGCATTATTATTATTCCTATCATTACTATCAATTTACACCGACAAAAACCTATTGTAGCGCATGTTTCTTTCGATTAATCTTTCTTTTCTGTCCTGTCTTTATTATTCTTAAAAAAAAAATCTACCTTTGTCAAGTCATCTGTGTTAATTGTGCGTTGGAGAGTTTCCAAAAAAAAAAAAAGTAATTTTTATCACTTTAACGAACTCTTCATACCGTTTAGCCCCGTCTACGTTCCCTAAGCTTTTATTTTTTTTCTTCGTTTGCTTTAAAAAAAAAATTATATCGTTAATTGAGCAAAGCAAGATGGTAGGTGCGTGGATCGCGTGTATCGTCGCGTCTTATACGATCGAAGAAAACAAAATTTTTTTATACGGAGTTGATTTCGTTCTTTTCGCATTAATAATAATAATTCAAGCGTGTCTGTCGTGGCTCCGTATTTTATTTAACTATTGCGGACACGCAAGTGCGTAAATTGTATGTATAATTGGTAGAACCAAAAGATTGAAATTATTTTTATTTTTATTTTTATTTTTTTAAATTAACAATTATTTTGACCCTCCGTTAATAATACTTTCATAATGTTTCTCGGCCGCGCTAGGATGCAACGACGTCGGTTGTTATTATTATTATACTCGCGTATATGCGATACGCGCGAATTACGTCACACACGCGAAATCCCGTTGGGCTTTTTTGGCAGCTAAATTTTTCACGTTTTTAATCGTTTTTCTCTCTCTTTTTTTTTTTTTACGAGTCCGACACTTTTATTATTTTTATTTTTATTTTTTTCTAATTGTCTCGTATTTCGTTCGAAATATCTCAAATATCGCCGCCACGATCATAATACGTCTTATGCATGTTATGCGTATTGATATCACTATGTATATGTATATATATAGATGCATATATGTCGTATCTACCCAGAAGACACAAAATACGACGTCGATGTAATAAATATATTAAAAAAACCTTTTTCCAAAATGTCTCTGACATTTTCATATACGTATTAGGATATAACTATTACACGCAATGTGTTATTATGTGTTTACTGGGTACACGTGTGTCACTAGCGAAAGTTGATTTTTGAGAAATTCGAATAGAAAATCTCAAAGTGTGAAAGTTCCATTTTTTTTTTTTTTCATTATCTACTCATTATTTTTTTTCTTCAACTTCCGCGCGTCACTTTTCATTGTCACTTTTTTTTTCTTCTTCTTCGTTTTTCCTCAGAACACAGTTTACGCATATGAGAATTAGTTCGGATACGCCTAAAACGCGTGACAGTCATATTGGTCGATAGAATTTCGAAAAATTCGCAAAGTCCACGCGCGATCCTTGCGTCACATATATGAACTCGTAGGAATCCCGTTATCCTAGGAAAAGCTAATCCCACTATAAAAGAAAAATTTATCCCCAAATACAGTTCGATCGTGCATCGAATAAAGATGATCAAAATCAGCCTTCAGCAGGTGAGCCGAAAAAGTGTCCTTGCCTAACGATGGGACCCTGGATGTATCCCCGTTCGCGAATCCGCGGAACCTTGTTAGGCCTTTACGACGGCCTGTAAAAAAAATCCAGAGAACAACCAGGGTCCGTTTGATGTTTCAGGTGCGAGATTGAAAATCCTAAATAACCAGACTAGACCAGACTGTGCTTCCTGGAGACCAGCTAGACCAGGCTGTGCTTCCTGGAGACCAGCTAGACCAGACTGTGCTTCCTGGAGACCAGCTAGACCAGGCTGTGCTTCCTGGAGACCAGCTAGACCAGTCTGTGCTTCCTGGAGATCAGCTAGACCAGACTGTGCTTCCTGGAGACCAGCTAGACCAGACTGTGCTTCCTGGAGTCGTATCGATGGGTGTAAAGGATCGAGCTCGCCTTGGGCGACTGTTGCGAGGACGACGTGGATGGCGAAATCGGGGACGTGGGTGGACTACTCCTGGAGGAATCCTTCGAGCTCAATTGGGCCTAGGTGCTGTGACCTTGCTTCCGGATCTTGCTCTCCAGGGCAGCCGTGGACCGACCAACCAGGTCCTCGAGTTCATCAGGTGTCAGAACGGTGAAGTCTCTATTGGATTAAAAGATGACACCAGTTTATCATCATCCGAGTACATTCAAGGTCAGTGTTATTATTATTATTTCATCATCTAATAACCTGTGCTGAGCTAGTAGCATGTCTATGCTGGTCACACTGCGCTGATGAGTACCGTCCTTTTGTGCAGCCTTCTGTTTCCTGATGCAGAGCGCCCTCAGTGGCGCCAGAAGTACCCCGACCACCAGGAGTCCACATCCGGCGGCTATGAGCGCTGCTGAATTTTGGGCAGCCTCAGCTCCTGGCGCCAACTGAACCAGACCCACGACAAGGACCACAGCGCCCAGAAGCAGAGAGCCGACTACCACGTGTAGCGAGTTTACCTGCGATGCGATAAATAGATTTGCCAATTAAAATAATTAAGTGCACGTGCACTTGTTATCCACTTAGGGAGTTAACGTGCACTAGGTATATCCGCGTAGGCTGGTGTACGCTAACGAGACTAATGTTTTGGCGGCAAATTCAAATGTTATAGAGAATCAAGCCAAACAGGATGATGAGCTCGTATCGGTCTCATCCCTTAGAAACTTAATAGAATTTAATAGGGATTACACTGATATAGATACGTAATGCACGCGGGGGTGTAAACCTTGTAATTACCTGAATTTTTCAAAACTTCTAATGGAGATTATATTATTATGTAAAAAGGTACGTCCGCTACCTTCTTAATGATTCTGCGTACTATCCCTATAGGGTGTGTCGTGGTGATATATATATATATTCTTTCAACACCCTTACGCCCACGGGATATCTTGTACGTGACGTCACTTCTCGTTCCGCCATATCTACCCACGCTTTCGGTTTTTACCACTGGCTGTTTTCACCACTCTGTTATTTAATGTGTGTCGTATATGTAGACTCCTACGTAGTCATGTAATTTCGAATGTTCTACGTCTAATGGTAATATACGGTAATGTCTGCAATTACTATTAATCAGTTCTATTATCTATTGTCACAGTGTTATCACTGACGTTTTTGACAAAAAGGTGTAAACAGCTCAAATCATTTTCTCGTGTAAAAATTCATTTGGCGGTAACACACGCACGTTGTTGTATATGTATGTGTAATGGATATTGGACCAATAATCGTTCAATAATTATTACCAATTTTTTAACGAGCGTAAAGATTGGTACTACGAAGGGGTTGAAGTGACTGACGGGTAGGGTGATTTTATGAACCTTCAACCCCTTCTATTGCACTTCCCATTCTCATTCAAGATGACCTTAACCTTTGAAACAAGGTCGACATGCCACGGCATATCCTTGCGACTATGGAATTTCCTATTATCCATTATACAGTATATGAGAGGAGTGTAAAAAAAAAAGAGAATGCCAAAGTGAAAAAAAAAAAATTGTAAGAATCTTAAAGCGTCACTCGTACCTACTAAATACGTCGTGAAATCGTCGTGTAACAGAATTCACGTGGATATTTGTATGCGTATTGCTTTAGTTCGTGCGGCCCTGAATGTTGAGGACTCACGCGATACGTTTAGCTGTATTCGATTTCTCGATTAAAATATGTCTTATCAATTGTTAATTAACATTTTCCAGCTAAGCAAATACATATACACATATTCACACTCTCAAAGGGTTAATACAAAGATACTGCAAATGATTTTATATTCTTGGTACACGATTGCGTTAATTTTTCCATATAGGGAAAAGCTGTCTGAGAAGGCATAAATTGTTCCCTGTTATTACCTATACCGTCTCAGACGCCTTTTCCCTGCTTATTGATTGTATAAGAACAATCGAGTACATTGCTGGTAGGTACTGTTTAAGAAATATCGAAGCCTTTAGAGTCTGGTGCTAAATGGGGCGTTAATGTGATTAAAACGTTTGCGTGATAAGGCGCGATTAATAATTAAGGAAAAAAAGAAACCGGACCGAGTGCCAATTGGAATGTACACGCTAATCGAAATATCTGAAAATAACTAGAATTAAAAACGTCGATCCGGGTCTATTTTCGTAAACGGATCGAATTTCTTGATTTATCTAGTATCCCTGTATAGATACGTATCTAGGATACGTAACCGAGGGTGCTAGAACGGGGATGTTACACGTAATCAAATAATAAATAGATACCGCGTAGTATCTTGTTTCGTCGATAACGCTTACCTTGCCGCAAAAATAATATTCCGGTGGTTCCTTGTCCAAGGCGAGGACAGCTTCGCTCTCGGCCAATGGGCTTCCCGGTTGGCTGTTCCCAATTCTCGTTCCTTTCTCTTGGTAATAAGTTTTGTGGAAGACCTTCACCGAAGGTACGGGTAGCGCCGTGATCATTCTGTGAGAAAAAATTTTTACTTTTTACTGTACCACATGAAAATCAGTGTCCAGGGGCGGCTCACGTGCTTTGTGTATATTTCGTTTTATTTCAAGGGGGTTAAAGTCTCCAGGGGATGCGCGCTCGATACGAAGAAGTAGAACGTAGCTCTGGATGGCGTGTCAGATTTCTGGCCCTCTTCGTGATCTTAAAACGTGTCTGACTGTGACTGTGTATTTATACTGTTGATATACATATAGCACGTGTGCATATGCATATAAGAGTCGTATGTATAGACATGTTATATTGTATCTGGCATAGATATGTTATATTGTATGTATCTGGTATGGTGTCGTGTATGGACTATGCGTGTTGAGTTGTAAAGATTTAAGGGGTGTCTTTGTGAGCGTTCTGAAATATTATATTTAACGCCAGGCCGATCTGCGTAGTTGCGAGCCATTGCGCAGTAAAACTGAGTCACCCCTTGGGTTTGTTTACTATCCTGAACTACCCTGACAGAGGCCTGACCATGGATGCGCAGTTGCTTTGAGAACGTAGGAGCCTTGAGACTACCCTTCCAGGTGTCTAAGCAGATGCGTGCTCATAAAGCACCCCCATGATAAATTTATCTATAAGATTTTTTTTTATCACCCTTGTAGTATCCCTCGGACACAGATACTATTCTACGTAGCAGTAGAGTTAGGTTAGGTTAGGTTAGGAGGAGTTTATGGGTAAATTAGAAATTTTAATTTGTCGTAGAAAAATCGTACGACGTTTAGGGTGCAATCAGGGTGTCGTAGGGAAGAGGCTATTTTCTGCGTGTAAATCTCTTGGCGCTCCCTGGTGTCATGATTCAAGAATCAGGACGACGGGGGGTTGTTTTATACACGACACGTGGATCGGTCTATTGTGCACTGTCGAGGGGTAGGAGTTGTTCGTTCGCTAGGGGTGGTGGCCTAGATATGCTCTCGGGGCCGACGGCCGTTGCACCTTCGTATCGAACAGTTGCGCTTGGCTCGCGGTGCAGCTGCACCCCTAGAAGAGAGTACTACAACCCCGCCAGTAGCCCCGTATCGTGTATCGCGAAAGGGTGGCTGCTGATAAGGGTAGTTTTATAGGCATTTGTGCTTGTGGTCATTCCTTGTAAATTTAACTGTAAGCTTTCAGCTAAGAAAATCTGCCCCTGTCAAACGCGCATTTTCCATGCACCTGCGCGATGTTAAAAAAAACTACCCCTTGGAAAAGCTTTATGCGACGTACCGTGCATCCTGGCGCATCTCAGTCGAATGAGAAGCAGGATAAAAAAAATTTTTAAGTACAGGAGTGCAACTTGACGTTACGATGCACCAGGGGAATAGCTGGCTGGTTAGGGTAGTTAGATGTGCAGATGGTGGCTACGTGGGCATTGGGGAGGGTAAACCTTTATTGCTTGGAAAAGCGTAAAGTGGGACAGTGACCTGGTTCCTGGTGTCGTGGCTGCACGAGCCTCTAGCCCCATTTTCAACCACATTTCCTAGGCTAACCCAGAGCCTTCCCCCTAAAAGCACCCTTGGCGCCGACTTTCTCGAACCTGCAGGGCTTGGGCTGTAGATTGTATTCGGATCGATTAACCAATAGGGTGGCTGTTTTCATTTCGAATATTTGTTGGGTCGCGAAGGGCCGCGACGTTTTTTCTTTCACCTTGGAAACAGCCCTTAAGACTGTTTCGTGGACGAAGGGTTTCTGCGATATATTGCTTTGTGCTTTATGGGGTGAATTTTGGAGGATTTTTGGCTTTTCACAGAAACAGATGTTATGGAGAGTGGGAGGAAAAAAATTTTTTGTACTCTTCATTAAGAAGCAGGAAATAAGGGATAATTTTGCTCTTATTAAAAAAAAATGCATCGCGCACATGCAAGTGCGCACTCGGTGGTCGCATGTGGGATTTTATCGCAAAATGCACGATATGAGGGTAGTTCACCTTACAGGTCACGTAAGTGTCTCACGTACAATCGGGTAAGCCTTGGTTATCTTGAGGTTCGAGAAAAATTCTTAAGGGATGAAAAGTAGGATGTTTTGGTATTTCCAAAATGCGATTCTCTCTTTTTTTTTTTAAATCCCCCTCTTATACTTCTTCACTATTTTTCTTAGGCCGCGAGTATACCCTGTGCAAGAAACTACGGCTAACTTCAAGGCTTTTGGAATTGTGAATTTACAGTAGTGTGAAGTCGTGATTTGTCGTTGGAGCAAAACTATCCCTCCGCAGTCCCACTTTTATACTTTTCTGTACGTTGACTCGCGATGTCGCTGCAACTTTCCTTGGCATCCTTCCAGGGCCACTTTCAGGCTGGGTGAGTGGGTGGGTCGAGTGGTCGGGTCAGAGGGCACGATTCGGTAATCATGAACTATCGGGGTCAGTGCACCCCGGCGCTTCTGCGCTCCGTTTCCACAGCCGAAAGCTCCATACGATTTTCGAATGCATACGTAGAAAATGATGAATTTTAATATTTCGTATTATTTGACCAAAAATAATTTTTGAATTTATAAAAAAAATATTCCTACTTGTGCACTTTTATTTTTCGACCGTCCCATCCAGTTCGAGGGTACTTTGGCACAAGGTACGAAGATGCACTGGTTAACCGGGTCACTGCGGGTCGAAGGACCCTGGCGGTTCATTTAACGTCGGGTCGTTAATCGGGTCACATTGACACAAAGGACAACCCCCTAATATTGTATAAGCAAGGGGTGTGAATTTTGAAAAAAAAAATTATATTAGTCATAGAACCCTTATGGGGTTTCAAGTATTGAGTCTCTTCGCAGCCCTCTTCACTTTTATTCCGATATCGAATGAAAATAGGGGATGAAGGTGTAGGAAGATTCGGCCTGTTTTTTTTTTTTCTCAAAATAACTTACCACCGAACTCGTCAGGCTGATCACGTAATGCAAAATATTATAAGGGACGTCTTCTGCATCCGGGTTAACCTAATCATCTTTAGGGGTTGCGTATATTTATAAGAAGTACGAAAAAAGGTAACCTCCCCTCATTTTATACACAAGAAGAGATTCCCCCTTTAAATTTTCGGCCGTTCGATAACACGTCTCGCGCATTCACGGGGTTGAATGGATAAGGTTCATTCAAAGAAATTCACCCTCTGTGTCTATCCGTGCGCCGACAGACGTTATCACGTTTCAGAATGTATTTTAAGAATATATTTATAATTTATTATAACGGAGTTACTACGAATCTACCATCCAGTTTAGATACCGCAAGAAGATTGTGAGACGCTTTTTCCGAGGAAAAAAAATTTATATACAAATTTCGTAAGATGCTGAGATAAAAAATCTTTCAAATGGACCATTGATGCTTCTTATCTTTTTATAGACGCTTTGACTTCGCTTACCTGTATGATTTTATCCGGGAGTCGGATGAACGTCACTAGATCCTCGGATAGGGGTGGTTTCAAAGAATTTCGAAATCGCACATCGGAATTCTCCTAAGAGTGACTGGCTATTCGCGTTCGGGACTCCGTTTTAACAGGGTGGTGGTCCTGCGAATACTGAGCCTCGCGAGCTTCGTTCTACTGGTCGATAAACCACCCTCCCCAGTCGCCACCCTTACTAGGCATAAAGGTGTCCTGACACCTAACGAGTCATTCACGAGAAACCGGTGAAAATGCTACCCTTAACTAGAATCACGAAAAATTTGGACATTCTAACATATCGAATTCAATGTTTTCTCTTATCAGTTCGTTGGGATGTGATTGGAATAATTTTCAAAAAAAATTTCAAAAAATTTCCTATCGTTTAAACGTATCGGTACAGATGATTTCTACTTTACCATCGCGGAAGGGCAATTCTGAATGAACCGGAGCTTTCTTAACCCACCGCAACAGTGCTTATAGATACTGGTCTAAAAATAACCACCAATGAAAACGCACGTCTGAATTACGCGCCCATAGGAATACGCGTGGCGGGAAATTCAAAAACACTATTTTCTCCTTCAATTGCCAGAGTCGGTAAATCAATCGATTGGACAATCTAATTAATAAATACATAATATAGATCGATCTCTCGTATATCTGTTAGTGAAAACGTTTTATTAAACTCTGAAAGTTACAATAGTGGTAGAGTTTCACGGTAGAATCACATAGAATGATTATAATAATTTTCATTCGCATACCTAACGATTTTTTCATAGTTTCCCTCGTTCAACCTAAATTTTTCTCCCCCGCTTCGTCACGCATCTTCGCTTCGCATACCTGCTACAAATATAGACACAGCAATAGGTAAAGACAGACCATCGTATTTGAGACTCAAAAAAGAACTTTGCATCTTCAGACAACGGGAAAAAAAAATTTATCAAAATATTACGAGCTAACAAAAATCCATCAAAATTCACCATCTCGATATTCGTTCGTTCAAATTTCCCGCAAAAATTTTCTCCTCTCCCTCCCCCACTGCAAACCGTACATCCTCCTCCTGCTACTATCTCCATCCCTCCTCATGCATTAACTCTACACTGTACCACGACTTTCCTAACCTACAAATCTACAGTGAACTTCGCACTACACACTTTTTCTCTATACTCTTACAATACGCCCTAAAAAAGCAGCCAGAAAGATAAGAACACGAAGATCCAGACAAGTAGTAAAGGACAAAGACAAGTGGAAGCAAAATTTTCTATTCAAAAAAAAAATATTTCACAATTTCCACAAAACCCCGCATTCTCAATACCTTCTTTAAGAATCACCATTATTTCCCGCGTGTTAAAATTTTTTTATTTTACCCTAACCCACTTATCGCCCATTAACTTTTTTTCCTCCCTCAAATCCAATCGGCAGAACCAGAAAATTCTCTTGCACTCATTAAAAAAATTTAGGACGCAACAGGATCACAAAAATCTTTCCTACCCACAATCCTCGTAGCTAATCATATCTCGTCCATCGCCCGTATATATATATATATATATATATATATATATATATATATAGATAAACCCCCGCTATTACGTCATAATTTCAATACATATCCTATACGCGAAAACACAGCATCTGTATCTTTCTTAAAAATCATCTCATTCAATGCCATTTCTCATATTTATTATTTATGCTCGCATGCCACGTTATAGGTATATGCAAAAGTATGTAGATACTTTTTTTTTTTAAATATATATATATATATAATCGTTAACACTGCTTATAAAAGTCATCGTTTACACATATCAATGTAGATAAAAGATGTATTCACAGATAGCTTCCGGTAGTTCGCAATAAGGTTTTTGGAAATTTTTTTTTCAATCCCCAACCCCTGTAGCACATAATAAGTGTACATTTATAGATACATGTATTGTATAACGCGTGTATGCTCGTACGTATGTTACAAGTGGAACAAGTAAAAAAGAGGTAATATATATATTATTTTTTCAATTCGTTAAAAAAATATCGCAGATTAATTGCACATGTAATTCATGTATGTATATGTCAAACTATAAATGCATACGTAAATTCGTAAAAGCTCGCGTGTACACGTGTCTGTGTCGGTGTAGGATAACGTTTATGCGTTTATAAGCGTGAGAACTTTTTTTTATAATTATATATATATAGGTACAGCAGTCGATTTTTTTTTTTTTTCTCGAAAGATTCGCCTCGAAATTCCAAATTTATGTAAATCTTACGTTACGATTAAGAAGGTTAATACATTTCTCTTAGAGCGCGTAGAGCTCACGTGTGAACCGGCCTTTCGAATTCGGCATTTTCATTGTCGATCATCGATCGAGGAAGCTTGCGAATAATGAAAAATAAAAAAATCTTTTTCAAATTCTCAGAGCAACATTATCATCCCCCTATGCAGCCTGTTTACGCTTACGCACTATATATGTACTTTTTTTTTTACTTTTGCCAAATTTTATCTCGCTCTCTGACCCAAGCACGTGGTAATTTTTTTTTTTTTTCGAAAAAGTAAACGTCATAGTTATCTGTTTTTGATCTTATACGCACGGACGCGTACGTTTCGTTCAAGGCCTGGCAGTATACGCATAACGCGTGTAAAAAAGCCCATTTTTTGTTGGCCGCTACGGGGATGAAATTTTGTCGACTTTTTATAATGTAAATCGAAGACGCATTTTTATTTTTGAAATCGCGCATTTAAATATTCACACGTTTTCATATGTCGTCATATATTCACCCCCCCCCCCCCGCCCCACTGTTAATAATTAATATCAATAGACACCTTTACGCTATTAAAGATAATTTTGTAGATTACAATCTTCCATTCCGTAGATCAGTTGTATAATAGATTACAATCTCTTATCTGTATATTTATGCGTGCGCGAAACGCTTATAGAATCTTTTGGATTTTTATTTTTCCTTAACCCCTTTATGCTTTTTTTTTTCTTTTTTTTAATACTTTTTATACTATTCCTTACGATCTTTCTGTTCATTATACTATTCGCTCTTACGTGCGTATACATATAGGTATATGTATATATGTATATATGTGTATACACACGTATAGAGGTTGACGCTTAATAAATTTAAGTGGACCCCAAACGGTTTCATTATTTTTTTTTTGTTTTCATTTTTTTTCGCAGTTTCATTTCAGTTTAATTTTATTCTCCTTCTTAATGCACCTGCCCAATATTTTTTGTTTTCATCGATCGAATTTCGCATACGCAATTTTACAGGTAATCGTGCACTGTAGATATAATTTACCAATTTTGCACATAAAGTCTATACAGCGATGCTTTTGTATTGACATTATGAACATTACTGGTAACGCTATACCTAATACGTATGTTAGATATAATTTTGTGCTCGCTGATAATTTTTTTTTATCTTACATAAGACGCTTCCCGTATAGGTAAGCGCTAGAATATTATTATTATTATATTTACTGTTAAATTTTTGTGACGTTACTTATCGTTTATTACTTTTAAATTTAAATAGATATATAAATACTTCAGTGTAAATAGATCGTTCAAGTAGTATATATATATATATATATATAATGCTTTCGTATAGGTATACTATTAATAGTATTATTATGTATAGTTAGGTGAGGCAAATACACATACGATAATAGATATATATATATATAAGTCAATATTACGTACTCAGTCGGTACGGAAGAGATTTTGAAAAAGTAACGCTTTTTATGTTTGAATTCGTATTAATAATAATAATGTAAGTCATAATTACACGCGTTACTCGTGTGAAAATTGTTAGACGTATATATTTAATTCTTTTTTTTTTTTCAAGTCTTTGAGTTCTGTTTCTTCTCCCGTTTTTTTAATTTTTTCCTTTTTTTGTTTTATTCTCATTTAATATATATATATGTATATTTGCACGTGTTTGCGAGCGATCTAAAGAAAACAGGATAAATGCAACGCTTTTAATGAATATGCGCATTGGGGTTGTACAGTGGAGTAAGAATTTTGACTTCTCCGTTGTTTTTCTCTGATTTTCGAAATTACTTGTTTCACCAAAAAAAAAAAAGAAAAGTATAGAAATTCGTTTCTGCCTTTAGAATCACTCGCGAATAAATTGGCACGCAAAATCACACGCGACGCGTACAGCCTTTTTCATAATTGGATGATACATGTATAACACAGTACGTTTTTTACCTGACTTTTGCGTACTTTACCTGAAAAATATTTTTGGTCGACGCGCAAAGTTATTTCCTTTGATTCGTAGTTCAATCGTTTCGACCTCGTCACTCCAATTACGATTCCATTGAAATTTGCACGGTATAAAAGAACAAAGAAATCCTTCGAAGACGCGTGCGCGAAAGACATTTTTGACAATGGGAATATTAATTTTTTTTTTTCAAAATTTCTTAGAATTCGAATTATTAAACGATCGATTAAACAGTACAGAACCGCAAAGCAGTCCCACGTTGAAATTCAAGATAAAGAAAGCTAACTATCTTTATCATTCTTATTATAATGATAATAATATCATTCCTATCCCGTCAATGATCCTTCATCTCGATTAATTAAAATAAAAAGAGTTCACCAAGAGAGAGTGCGAAAATAAAATGAAGAATAATTGAGGGGATAAGAGTGAGAGACGTTATATATATATATATATATATATATAATATGTTTACTTATGTATATAATATATTATGTATAGCTATATGTATATATAGAAAGTTATAAAAGATAAAAGGATCAAGTACAATTTACATGCACATTGAGAAAGCATATATATATATGGGCAAGTGCCCTGGCTTACTCTTTCCCAAAGTGCTTCGAGAATTGGAAAACTGTTGAAGATTTATCTTCCTTCGAAATTCAAATTTCCCGCTCTATTTTCATCGCTTACATAATTACGCTCGCACGTCCAATATTCTTGTTTCAGCATTTTTGTCCATTTAGAGGTTACGTAGAAGTTCCTTCCGACGCAGCACGATCAAGCACGACAACTGCCGCATGCAATTGGAAGAGAAAAAGAAAAACGTATTTCCGTCTACTCTACCGCACAATCATTTATCACGTGTCTATCAGCACCGTGTGCGGTAGAAAGATGAACTGTCTTGTTTCTTTCTTTTTTTTTATGCATTTGCTGTTGCTGCTGCTGCTGCTTGGACAAGGCGTTTGGTTAGGCCTCGACCGATTGATGGGAACCCTGAGAACTACGCTTCTTCTTTTGATTATCATGATGATGGTGATGATGATGATGATGATGATACACGGTATGCATCAAGGCATCAGCTTCCGGCTGGTTCGCATGTCCCGCCAACAGATCCAAAGCCCCTCTTGGTACGCTTTCCGGATCCGCCGCTGGAACTGGTGTCGCCACTGGTGACTCTGCTGGAAGCGGCATGCAGTGCAGCACGTAGCATCTCACGGCAGCCAAAACGATGCCTGAAAGACAATTTTTAAGGTGACAATTCATACAAATAAGCGGACTGTATAAATTTTTATACTCCCGACATAGATACTATCATATTTATATATGCCTCTTTCAAGACGCGATCTCGAGAGGAAATATTTATCCGATTTATTTTCATGCCTGTCGCGACCATTGCTGCTATAGGAAACTCGTTAAATCAAAGACTCGCAAGTTATTCGTTTCGTACCGAGATAATTTGGTATTTTACAAAGAAATTTCAGCTATTTCTGTCTCTCTCGCTCTCTCGTGTGATCTCCCGTATACTCCATCTCTCTCGCACTCCCACGAAACATTGAATCCGAAAAATGGTAAGAAACCTAACCTCACTTTTTTCTTTCTCGCCAATCGCATCAATTAACGACTAAACGTTGTTTGTCTCGTAACATATAAGCATTTAATGACACGTATGTGTTACCTATGACTATTAAAGTAGTGCCAGCTATAAGAAGAGCCAATCTGTGATCCGTGGTCGTTGCGCCAGGTGCTAGCTGTACCAATCCGACCACCAGGACAACAGCTCCAAGCAGAAGACATACAACGACCGCATGAAGTCCAGATATCTAAGGGATCATGAATAAGATAAGTATAGTCCATAATTCCTAACTCGCAGCCGATACAGTTAATTCATGCTTTCTAATGGACGCGCCTACCTTGCCGCAGAAATATAATTCAGGCAACGGTTCCAGGTGGCTATTGTGACCATGCGGACTGGGAGTCGGCGGTGAACCTTGTGGTGGTGGCATCCATTGACCTCCAAGATAAAGCTGGCTGGGTCGCTTCAGACGTTTCTCTTGTCTTCTACGCTCGTGGCGTACAGCCACAGCTGGCATTGCGCCTATCATCCTAAGAAATACACACGAAATTTTTATCAATCGAATCAATAAAATCAAACGTGAAAATTAATTTGATAATTTCACGTGGCATCGTGCCACGTACTTTGGATTAAAATTTTTTTAGATTCTTCATTGACCGTTAACATTAAAACTTTTTTTTTCATAATTGCATCCTACACCATAATCTACATAGACTCCATCGAATGCCATTGGAATTATTTTCTCCCTCTTTCTAATTCGCGCTATAGGAATTGGTTCTGTATCTCTTTTTTTTTTTTGATGGAATAAAAACTAGCCTTACGACCAATGACTGGGATGGTGGGGGAAAGCAAAAAAACCTATTCAACCCAGTCCCAGTGCACGATGCACTGAGTCGTTTCCTGGAAGCGCAACACGCTATGAACTTTGATGACCCCGCGTGACCCCGCTCGGTCGATACGTCACTATGTTCCAGTCCCAACTATCACCCCGCCTAACCCTCCAGCCTCGTCGAGCTCTCATACGACTTTGCAGGCTACCAACGTACAAACCCGGCCAGTACCCTGTAATTGTTTTAGGGGGTTGCGCATCCTTAAAAATCATCAGGTATTTTTGTGGCATCTAGTTACATATGTGGACGCGTATAAAAATATATGCTCACTATAGCGTTAATGGATATATATATATATATCCATTAAAATATATATATATATACACGTGTATTCTATATCAAGCTATTCGATCTACGCAAAAGCATGTATATAGGTGCTATGTAGTACATAAATATTACATACGGGTACATATGGTGGTACATAGTCTGTCATTTTGAGTTCGGAATCATTATCCACGAATTGAAGGGTGTGGCTCATTCAGGATAAAAATACACAGTGGACTTGGGTTAAGCTAATAATTATTAATCCACAATTAGTGGATCGGAGGGTTGATCTAGCAATTATTGCTATGGAAATTGCCTGTTGTTTTAGGGAATTTATGGGCTTACTTTCTTCTGTTATTTTGAAAACGTGTCTTGATAAACGTCCAAGTTTTGAGCCACAGGTATCATATGTGTACCGAGGTGCACGTAGTATTCATATAATGTTGGTACGAGTTGATATGAGGGTAGGTGTGAAAATTGATAATGCAATAAATCCTGAGATTAAAAAAGGAATACAGCGTTTCATAAAGTTTTATTCTCGAAAAGTCGTGCGTCAAATGTATATAAGTGGTACAATATATATATATATATGTATATATATATTTATATAATATTTTAGAGAAACGGCATAAGAAAGCTTATCGAGTACTTTTCATTTCTATTTTTTTTTTCCTTTTTCTTTTCGTGTCTCTGTGCTCATTTTACGTCGTTCGTAACTCGTCATGCGTTAATAATATAATCGATAAACATTAATAAACACGAACAATAGTTTAAAAATCAATCTGCCTTTTTTTGACGTTACTGTCGTTCTTTTCTTTTTTCGAAAAAAAAAAAAATGTGGATCGTTCTAGAATATTTGTTTTTGACTTGTATTTTTTTTTATAGATATAACAAGATAGCACATGCACAACGACGAAATAGAAATCTGATGAAAAATATAAATTTGAAAAAAAAAAGTACATCACAATATTTCGTTTGCGTATTATTTACTTATGGAATGTCAATGTCGTTTCTTTTGTCTTGATATTAATTTCATTTTCCGTTAATATTCTCTTGGGAGATTTACAGACCAAAGGCAGCAGGCAGCGACCAATGGGGAAACAGCATCCAGCTGTGACGTCATGCATCGGGCCTAAAGCGTCTTTACCATTGGCCGTTGCTCGCTGTTCACTGCAATTGGGCTGAATGAGCCCTTAGAGTTTCGACAGTCCCAAATCATTCGTTCTTACTCCATTTATGCTTCTAAACGTAGACAGCCATCTTGTTGTCATTCTCGTATTTAAAATTGTCATTTTAATTCTAACTCCTGCCAAAAATCGTTTTCGGTTCATGTAAACAGATGTTTTGTTTTTGTCAGCTGTATGGTATGCACGTATATATATACATGGTACGTTAAAACGACGACTGCGCATCAAGCAAGCGCATGGTCTCCCAAGGGCGGGAAAAACAAATGGAAGTTTCGTAAATAGGTAACCACCAGGTGGATTTTTGAAGCGTTTCATTTTTTTTTTTTTTTGATTTTTCAAAGTTATTTCTTAATAGCGACACACGCGCACACACAGACACTCGTAGACGATTTATTAAATCCCGCATCTTTAACTCTCATGATTATCTCTTTTTTTTATTATCACTTATTTTACTGCGATTTCTTTTTCTCGCGATGCAAGCTATCGAAGCTTTCCTCTAATGGCGTCTAAAATTTACATAGAGCTTCCCTCGACATTTTCTCGTTCCTTACGTCCTACTCTCAAGTTATCTAATTTGACCATTTTCTTTTTTTTTTTTATCTTGCGACTATATTCGGTTTACTGATTTCAGTGTATCTACGCAAGTAAAAGTAAGGGTGAGCCATTATTTTCGTGAAAATATACGTTTCAATGAAAATTTTTAAATTACATGTAACATACGAAAATTTATTAGAGCAAACGTCGATTAATCGTCGTGTCGAAGAAAAGCGTAATTATAGAAAATAGGTGAAGAACTAAACTAAATTTATCAGCCAATTTTATCTGCAATTAATTTGACAAAAAATTCAAAATTGAGTCTTTCAGTATATAGGAGCAAACAGATTTTCCGTGAGGCACGACCGTGTGTCATCACGCAATTAATTTTTATAAATTCGATTTCGCAAATTCAAATTACGCGCCATGTGCAAAAAGAAAGTACCGAACGTCCGCAAGCGTACGTAAGATTACGAATTTCAAACTGAATTAGGATTTAGTGAAATATTCCAAATTTTCAGTACGAGCTGTACCATTTTTTTTTTGCGACATCCAAAGTATAAAATTTTTTTACGTGTTTCATGCGATCGTGCATAAGAAGGCACTTTGTCGCACAATGGAAATACGGTCGTAACGTAAAATCGAGAAAGGATGTTAATTATTTTGTTGTTGTTATTAATCGTTCGCGAACATATTGACATGCAATGGTGGTACCTGGCTGATAGTATCCATTAATGCAAATTTTTGTTTGTCGCTTCCTCCCCTCTTTTCTTTATACAATTAATTACTAATTCCCACATCCTTCCCATCTTCGCCGCTCCCGAATCCCTTATTCGTATCTAATATAATTCGCGGAAAATGTCGATCGATCCTCAATATTACGCGTGCGTGTAATTATTTCGCTTTAATCGTTTCACGAATATTAAAAAGTCACATTTCATACAGAATAAAGATATATCAGCAGTTTCACATCACTGGTTCAATAATCATTCTTTCGCATCGATCGATCGATCGATCGATCGATCAATCAATCAATCATCATTTGGATCACAGAACGGTAGCGCCCGAGCATGGCAATTTTTATCTCAATTACAAACGAGAGGTATTTTCGAAAAAGTACTAGGTCACTTTTGCTCCTTCGCTGTATGACAATAAAAAATCTTTGTGCTAAATCAGTTAACCGCCAAATCGCAAAAGCGGCGAACCTCCTGTGATATGTAAGCGTAATGCTAGTGATTTTTTTAGCAAAAAAAAATCTCACTTTTCTTTTTTCTACAATCTTTCCATCCCCCATCGAGCGACCCGGTCGTCTTCGAAAATTCCGAAAATAGTATCTAAAGCTAGGCGTAACGATAGTTTACGTAAGATAAGTACAAGATGTATTATAAAATTTAAATATGGTATATATACTATATATATTAATTTTAGCACACATATTACATATGTGCATCGAAATTAATGACTACCTTGCTGTCATTAATCAATAATCGAAGATCACTGGTCGATAAGTTATCTACAAGATCAAAGTTCCAAAAAAAACAAAAATTCAAAAATCAAAATATCTCAAAGCCTTTCATCAATTTTCCTTATCGATATTTTCCCCTATCACTTATCTCGGTACCCCGATTCCATTAAATACATTTTTTGCTTCTTTGACCCTGCAGCTTCTTATCGTAGACAGGATATAGCGAGAGTGTATACGGTATGGTATTTGGCAACGCATACGATCCATTCCTCACACATATAGTTACGTATGCTAATCGATCATTAAGATATACAAATAATTAAGAATTTCCTAACTGACTGCTTAGGATTGATAATTTCCAAAAATCCGAGTCATTAATACGTATATCTATATTTACGCACGTGTATGTATAATCATCGAATTGCGACATTTACTTTACCGAATTTTTTTTTTCCCCCACTTAATTCACATAGATCAATCAAATACACCGACTTATCATTGGTCCTTGTAATTCCATCGATAAAATTGCACGTTTCATTTAATTGCAGGACGAAATCGTTATCGGTTTGCCCTTAACGTGATAATTATATATACGCGATAAAACGACGTTACAGTCATGGAATGATTATTATTATTATTATTATTTTCATAATTCGTGAAATACAGCCTGGCGACTTTCCAATTACCCAATTAATATCCTTAAAGGCTATCTGTAATTATTTACTCCGCGGATAAGTTAATTATCGAGTATTAATTACGTGCTTAATTAATTGATTAGAAGGACATTTTTTTTTTTACTAAATCCAAGATTATCCCTTGAAATAATCATTTTAACGTAGGGATATCAGTGGACGATAGCAAACGAAGGACGTAGTGGTAATAGTATAAATAGTAACGGTAGTAGCATATAATATTAGTAACAATAATAATAATAGTATTACCCCACTGTGCCTATTACCGATTAGAAAAGAGATCCTAATTAATAGGAATGTCAAAGGTCACCAATCAGTATCGTATCCAAAGAGATTGCTATCACTTGCTAATTTCGATTCAATGAGCAGATAAGACCGTAGCACGAGATCAGGTCCGAATTCAAGAGATTCCTCTGTGTTATGTACCCATAAGCAAGACTCCCGGAAGTGAAATTTGATCTTAGGATCGAATTAGATCGGCTATTAATATGAGCGCATCCGGTACAAGAAGAAGCTCATCTCGACAATCACAAGTGTATCATATCACTTTCGTATAATTATAATAATAATGCCGGCCGAGAATAAATGACAAGTCATAAATCAAATCCATAAATCAATGGACACCCGAGCCTAGATCCTAGATCCTTGAGACGTGAACGAATACGGATCTGTGCTGCTGGGCCTGCTGGGGCTGATGATGATTCCCATTCTGCTTGTAAAAATGATTCGGATTGGCTTGAATGAGTTCTCTGGTCTCACTGGGTGACCCAGGGCTGAGACTGTTCGTGGTGGAGTTTTCCATGCGGTCGCTGATGACCTCCTCCTCGGTGATCTGCTCGAGGAAGAGGGCAGGTGGCGCCAGCTGAGAGTCGGCGCCAGCCGGGGAGTCTGCGTTTGGTAGGGAATAAGCGGGCGGCGGGGAACGTGGCGGCGAACCGTCGGGACTCTTTTCATCCTGGCCGGTCAAGGATGCTGAGGACGCAGCCTGCTGAAGTTGCTTGGCCCTCCTGGCGTGTCTGGTGGTAAGACATCCTGTCTCCACGTCCCGCTCTAGACGATGACCCGACCTGGACCTAGTCAGCTGACGCTGAACATACTCCTCGAGGTCTGTTTCCTCCTTACGAGCGATGATCTTGTTCAGGACTATGAGGAAGATGCCGACTAGGACGGCGAAGAGTCCCGTAGCTATGAGCTCGTTCCACCAGCCCCCGGATGCCTTGGTACCGAAAGAGGCCAGGTCACCCGGAAGTAGTCCACTGGCCAATAGGAAGGCACCCAGCACCAGGAAGACGACGCCGATGTGGAGCATCCCGATCGACGTGACCACCTTAGAGTCCAGCATACCCTCGCCCGCAGCGTGATGCGGATGCGCCGCATGATGATGACGCGGATGATGATCCAAGGAACCCGTAGACGCCCTCGGCGACGTCAAGCCGCTCTCACCGGATTGGGTGCTGAAACGACGCTCGCGCGCGCGACGCTGCTCGTCCCGACGCTTTCTTTGACGCTTGATAGCCAGCGCCGAGTGCAATCCAACCGCGTGCATCCTGCAACACCCGAAAAACACATACCCTCTCACTGATTGTGACTATATCTTTGAGTATTTTTTTTTTAATGAGCTTGCGATATTATTTTTTTTTGCAGAAAATTCTTTTCTATTTACAAGATAAGAATTTTCTCTCAGCTTCGAAAAAGAACATTTCGGAATCTTCGCTCTAAGGACGGTCTTACGTCTTTTTTTTTTTCAGGACAAAAAAAATTTTTTTTTTCTTTTTTCTTTTCCACGCGCAACTTTGACACGTGTGTTTCGGAGTCACAGGATGCACCGTTGCCACGAGAAACGCTAAACTTCGTCGAAGCTTAATCCATTTCAACGAATGGACCATACCTGGATCTTCGTCCTTGACCGCTCGAATCTTCATCATCAGCATTGCTCGGGTTCGAAAGATCAACCTGGTCCAGGTTGCATCTGTCATATTTAACCGTACATCCATTTGCCTGTGCTACTCGACGAGGTGGATAAACAAAATTATTTAAAAAAATAACGTGGAACAAAAGCTCGACAGGATTAACGTGACGGATTGCGTAACAGTAGGCAAGGAAGAGGTACAAGCGACGCCGACGCTTAGCGTCTTTGCCGACGAACTTTCTTCCAATTCCCCGTAAGGTACGCCAATAGCTAGTTACCTGCTACTCACGTCAGTCTCCTAACAAAAAGCTCCACTGTGCTTTGCCGTGCTAGACGTTTCTTTTTTTCTCAGTCTTATTGCCTCGCGTAGAGGTCAACGAGCTTTCGACACTAAAACTATACGTATATATGTATATACCAATATACATACGTGTATAGAATTAGAGGCACGTATAGTGAAAAAAGGCAATTTTTTTTTTCGAGCACTTTGAAAATTTTCTCTTTGACTTCCAACTCTTTCAAAAAAAAGAAAGAATTTTTTTTTTTTCATACTCACCAACCTTTTGCCGTCTCTTTGTCTTACTCACTTTTTCCCTCTATAAACCCCTCGCATTGTGTGCTTTTACTTGCAGGCCACCGAGCTTTCGCAAGCTCGACAGATTTTTCCACGGACACTTATGACTTGAAATGGCAAGACGGTTCTTTAAAATTTCACGAAAGCTCGGTAAGTAATTTTACAAAAAATATATACATATATATCCTCAAGCTATACTAAAAACTGCTATGCACGACCGGGAGTGCAATAAAGCCAACCCTTAAAAATGGTAGATCCACCGGAAAGAATTCCACTGTTATTGAAAATTCATCGTGACGGAATTTCCACGATTTCCACGTGTCATTTCACGAAACCATCAAAGCTCCTATCATATCGTCCTCGACCTGAGAAACGTGCCGAGATCCTCTGGAATCTTTATGACCTTCCACGGCACATTCCTTCCTCGCGATTCGAGATTGACCCCGCACGACCCCTATTACCGCGTGTCTGACAATTTTGAAAATAGGGGCTGTCGATAAGATAGCTTTCCGAATCACAATCGAAGACTCGAAATAAATTCTTATTCGATATCCAAAATTTCCTAGGAGACTCATCCCCAGTGACGATTCGAATAACCTTTGACCCCTCTATAACCAGCAACCCTACTTCTTCGCTGTGCGAATGAAAATAAAATGTAAATCGTGTTACCCTCACACGTCACCTATGAGCACCTACGAACTTTTCATTTTTTTTTTATTCTATACGAGGTGAACTTGAATTTTCATCGTGACCTTGAAACCTAATTTTTTTGGTCCTACTCAATTTTCGATTAACCTTATCGCTATCGAGTATGTCAATCTGACCTCGCAATATTCAATCACAAGCACTGTCCTCTTTACACGATATATACTATTCTGTCAGTATTAATGTATACCTGCGTAAATAGATATACATATATGTATACATATGAGTAAACAAGATCAAGTATATATTGTTTGCATTGATTTCGATAACCTGGGTTGAGTTTCTGGGTTTTGTGATTCTCTTAAGTTTACTGGGTCGCCGTGACAATATGTACGCGAGTATATAAATTGTATATATAGATATATAGATCCCATGAAAATTCTAATGAAGTATTGTCAAGAGTTATTGGGAATGTACGGTTCTGAATACAGAGATAACGTTTGTACGTGTATAGTATCTGTCAATTGATATGAGCCACGTATGCGATATTCAAGCTGCCCATTGAGCATTGGCAAGGGGCAAAGGTCATGTTATGTAAAAAATAAATTTTTTAAAATGAATATCTGTCATTCACTTTACACGAATAAATGATAAAAATCAAACAGAAAAAAAGTCCAAAAAATATTTCGAGGCCCGTCTCAAAATTTAGGTTATACAAAATTTTTTTTTGCGGTACATCCAGGACCTGTCTCGTTATCGACTGGGTCAGGCCGGACCTCGATAATACCTTGATGGGTCCTCGAGCCTTTTTTCTTCTTCTTTATTTCACCTTCCCACGATGGCAAAGTCAAGAGACACATACGAGTTACGTTTATTCTCTGGCCGATCAATAAGAGTCTCAATCTCATCCCCTGGTCTAAGGTTACACTAGGTAACCAAGTTTTACACGTTGCTAGGGGTAGTTTGTGCGATACGACGAATCCCTGTGAAACGGGAGGATGGTCCACGGGCATATATCAAGTCTTAGAACGAAAGGGTGAAATTAGTAAAAAATCATCCCTTAAATTAATAAGCAGCCTTCATCCCCAATAGCCATCTCAAATAACAGGTAGGAGCAAAGATCTTTTCTGAGATTACAGGGTTGGATTCTGCTAAGGGATTCGCTTAACAGGCATATAATTTTCGATTGGGGACCCCGAGATGAAATCAACCCCTATTACGTATAAGCGTAAAATCCCTATCCTTTGAATCGAGTGAGAAATTCAAGGGTGCATTCACCCCCCTGATGAAAACTATATACGTGTCTCTGCCCAGGAATTTTTCATGCCTCCTGCAAGGGATGCAACAAGCTGCTTCACTCAATTGATTTCAATTGCCCGTTGGCAAGGGTGGGTACAGCTTGGCAAATTGCTGCCAATTGTTAAAAGGGTGGTTTGGCATACAACGTGCCTATATATACTACATTTAGAGTAAGCCTATAAATTCAGAGCCTACAGGCAGTAGTGGCACTGATAAGAGTAGTAGTAGTATCAGTGTCAGTAGTTGCCCTGTATAAAAATAGTCGTTAATAATAGTCAGACTTGTAACAAGGGTTGACCTAACAGATAACAGCGTGCAACCCCTAAATATTTACTTTGAGGATCAAACCGGGTATCTGTTGCTTCGCTTCCGAACTGTGTTGGGGCTTGAAAATTTTATATGAAAAGTTTCTCAAGTCCTCTCAGTACCGAAGCATCGAGATTCTCAACCCTCGGGCTGTTTCCCCATTAAATTATCAGCGACGGGGTGAGTCCCGATGTCATTCGTGAAGAAGAGTCACTCGACCGATTTGTCATAGGCGGTGGTTGTTAAATCAAATTCGTTGACTGATCCCCAACCATCATCCGATTTCACGCGACGAACCCTCGTAGCTCTAGCACTGTTTATAGAGGGTAAATATTGTAGATTCGAGAGGCTTCCGGTTCCGCGGACGGATAAGAGCCTTAAAATGATAACAACAGACCTAATCCCACTGTGGAATTAATTAATTATAGTAATTATAATCAATTAAAGTGCACCGAAGACTTTCGTCATTGTAAATCAAGCATAGCCTAAAAGCTGCAGAATATGAATTTTCAAAATCGCAATGTTTCCCGCCATTAAAATACTCATTTAAATTTTACCGTATTTCCCCCAATACGATGTCCAATTCAAGCCTTAAGATTCTATCGTGATTGACAATCGCCATTTTGAATTCAATTAAATTATATTCAAGTGAAAATTCGTCTACGTCACATTTTTTTTTATATTATTAGAATAAAATCGAATATTCGTCAACATTACGCATACACTGTGCATATATCTGTGTATATAATATTAATATTAATTAATAAGAATTTAATGAGACGATTAAAACGTCTTTAACCTACAAACCCATTGGATTTTATGTTACTCGTAATACTTGGCCATTACGTATGTATGGACTTGCATGTATGACGTGATAAATTAATTAAAAATTTTGTACTCACTAATTAATTGGAATTTTAGTATAATTAATTATTCCACGCTAATACGTCAAAGGAATAGCACAGTGGCGCCACGAGTTATATAATTAAAGAAACGATAACCACTGCCTACAATGACTACCCATTATGTAGAGGCGACCGAGAAGCCATATTTAAGAACACAGGGAATCCGATTTAAGTCACAGACCTCGAGAAACACGTAAACCGTGTACAATTATTTGTCTTTCCTGTTTGTAATCTCGTGTAAGCACCGCACGAACATTTCGACCATTATGAGAATCCCGTGTGACGTAGCGCGACGGGTAATAAACGTACGAAAGCTCACAGAAGAAAGATCGCAAAAATGTTTGATCTCTTAATAGTTCGAAAAAAAAAAGCGAATCATTTTTCAGTATCAATAACCCTGTAACAAAGCGAAAATATATTACGAAGATCAAACTGGCTGATCGTTCGTAAAAATTTCACGCGAACGAATTAATTGCACCCTTAGACCTATGACGTCACAGAGCGGACTCCTACGATCGCTCGGGACGCATCCTGTTTTTGGTTATTTCAAGAATTGGCATTAGGCCAAAGTGCACTTCGTCATTCTTCGTATATTATCGGGCATCTCGTTCGTAAGTGACTCTTGAGATCGAGGTCGCGTATCATATGCATATTACAAGGCGAAATTACCCAATTCAAATTTATTGGAGGTTAGAAAGATGTTATCCCACGTTGAGAAAGGTGCGAGGTACAGTCACTGTTGAAAATATCTCTTTGTATAAAAATCGTTGAAATTACGTATAAATCAAGACTCTACGTTTCGTTAGTGTCACGATTTTCGAGGTTACGTCAACCGTGGATCGTACTTCCAAAATCTAAACGTGATATCGTGTTTCGACTAGAGACAAATGTTTTCTCGTACGTTAATGGTCTTTGTCCATCTGACAGTTTTCGGAAGTCAGTCTACCTAAACGAAATCTGTATAACCTACAAACTTTTACGATATTACATATACGAGATTGAAGGTTTGTGAAAATTATTGATAAAAATATATTTTCCCTGCCAGTCGTTTCTTTCGAACATTTTTCTTGTACACGTATATATATATATATATATATATATTCGCATATCTACCCAGGTACATACATACGTCATGAAACGAAACGATTCTCACATTTCGAGAGTCGCATTAAATTTTCACCTCCTTTTATTTTCCTTTCAGTTCACTTCCCTTTCTCTCTCAACCGTACGAAGAAGATTTCTCTCCCTCTCTACTATACGAAGAAGCGCTCTCTCTCTCTCTCTCTCTCTCTCTCTCTCTCTTTCTCTCTCTCTACACATATATTCTCCCTCTCAAGACTCTGCACTCTCCTAATGGCTTCTCTCTCAAACCAATAATTTAGGTCAGCGTACACCTAAGTACAGATGTACTCATCGCGTCGACAGTCTCATGTGGGTCAGGCATACTTGAAGTTCGAATCTCCCGCCACGAGACTCGACAGGATCGGAGCTCGGATAAAATGAATAGCAGATAAACCAAAGCACGACGATTAAAATTAAAGCAGCGGAAGGAGTTTCGGAATGCGACGTAAAGTGAAAATAAAAAAAAAATCATCGCAATTTACTACGGCAATACTAAGAAGGAGACAAGGAGGGGGACAAGGTAACGAAGAATATCTCTCAAAAATTTCAACGGGATATCCTGTCTTTCGTCCTGACATATAATTCGGCTCTGTCTAGGCAAGCCGTTCGAACATGTAAAAACAATCAGAGGCCTCGCGGATTTCTTCTTGTCGGTTAAACAAAGCTATAATACCTAATAATAGACACTGGACCAGTGCTTTGAAAACTTACGGCCCAACACGTATACCTATAGGTATAGCTTTCGTGCACAGTCACTCTATACCTACCAATCCATCGCTTCTTCCTGCATAGTCAGTGTATATTATCATTCCACCACTACATTACCCTCTACGTATCCTCACAGTGGATCCGCATAAAATACTCTCAGAATCCAGGGTTGGTTATACGTTGAATTTTGCATTAAAAAAATTGCATATAAATTCGCGAATGGATGTTGGAAAAAATAAAAAAATTATTGTTAAACAATCTCTTAGTTCGAAGCAAAACTTGTCAGTGTTTACGTTCGCGCAAGGTGTACCAAGGGACGATGCGCAACGCGAATCGACCGGCTTCTCATTCCCTTGCCCTCCCTCTTCTTTAGCTTTCTAACCAACCCTACCCTTACCCCATGATAATAACCATATTATAAGGGACTTTTTGAAAATTCATTTAAAAAAAAATATATATATATATAATTAAATGAAATTCCTGACCCACGCGGAGTCAATCTTTAGTCAAGATTTGTATCGTTTGACGTCTGACATTTGTTTGTCTTCGTGGTGACAGTAGTACGAATTTCTATGTAACTACCGGTATAACGTTTTAAAGGGTTCTGTAGAAAATTTGAAAAATGGCGATGTACAATGGCTAGAGATAAATCCAGAGTAGATTTTTGCTCACCTGTATCGCGCTTAGTGATGTCCTCGACGAAGTGAAACTGAAATGGGTCCCTTCAAGCCATGGGAATACACGGTACCCTCGCAGTGTACGTAAACGTCCTTGTCGGTGTTTTGTTCTTTTTTGTTATATATTGTTGTTGTCTATTTATCTTTTTTTTTTCAATAGAAAGACAAGTCAGGAGAAACAATAGTCGGTACTGCGTATTCGCGTGTTATACAGATATACGTGGGTATTTTAGTTGTACGTTTATTTAATCTCGCTGAAATTCTTCGAGCTTCTTCGACGGGCTTTTCTTTTCCGCAGTCTTTGTACTGAGGTGCGCACTGGTGCTGAACGCGAGGAGGTTCAGGAGGAAAAGCTGAATCACATTATTTTTCTTTTCTCCTTCAATTTCCAATCACACCACCATCGTCTACCCAGCATCGAAGCTTGACTGTTTGAATGTAATATTGAAAAGCTTCTTCTAGGACGATACTATACAGATTGGAGGTAACGCACGAGCCCAGAGCTTTTTCGTTTACTCTTTTGTATTATTATTACTTATTAATCTAGCCAGCTATTATTTCGAACGGTTGTAACGTTTGACGCGTACGAGCCCGCTCGAAAGCTCCGAGACGAGTACGCGTAGACGTTCCGGATGTAGCCAGGACGCGCCTTGCGAAAGCTCTGCGCAAGCTCCATTGAAGGTACGGTGGTAGGGTAGAGGAAGAGCCAATTACTGGAAGAGAGAGAGAGAGAGAGAGAGAGAGAGAGAGAGAGAGAGAGAGAGAGAGCGCGAGCAAGAGAGAATTCGATAAGTACGATTTTATCGGCAGCTTTTCTCACCACTCGGAAGCACAATCGGATTTCTTCATTAAGCTCTTGCGCTTTAATTTTTAGTTGCTGTTGCTTATCGCGTGTCGATTTACAAGCGTGGAAAACAGTCGTGAGAGCTTTTTGTCCTTTGGAGGGAATGCGTAGATTTCAGGCGCGTTTTGATGTTTTGCGTGCTTTTCGGATGAAATTTTTGCGACGCTCTGGGCGTCGCGACGTTTTAGGATCGATCCGGAATGATACTGCTATTTGGCAATTTCATATCTTAAGGACGACTGAGATGCGTCGTACTTCTTCGGAGATATGTTCTGGAGATATCTTTTTATCTTGGACGTCTGCTGTTTGATATGCTTAGGCCTGAAACACATGGGAAAATTATTTCAGAGATGCTTAATTCCCTTGTGAATTTGAATTATATGAAAGTGATGAGTATGCTGGTTTTTTAATTTGATACTTACTGCTATGGGATACTCGTTAACTGATTATAGTCGCGAAGTAAATGGATGTTAATGAAAATACTTTGGACGGTGACATTTCTATGATATGGAGTTCCAAAGGTCAGCCATGCAGCAGACACAAAGTTCATGAGGTCGTAAAAGAAATTTTTACGTTGCTGGAAAGATTGCTTTACTTTATCGCGCGTTCTTTGTTTTCAGAGCTTTAAGACAGACGCGTGAAACTGTAAATGAAACAAATTTGTTTGATGAAATTAACCAAGCGGGACATTCTGAGAACGAAACTGCACGGTAACTGAAAATTATGATGATACACATAGCATCTTTTCTTGTTAATATCTTTCTCGTTGATATATGTTGTTTTCATTGTTTTGCGCAACCTTTAAATTGTCAAATATTATAATCTGAGGGTTGCCTACGCATGTTACCAAAAATCATTCCGAGTACTGCAACAAAAAAGTGTTTGTGGCGCCGTCTGGCGGATACATTGCGAATTAAGAGAACCGCAGAATTCTGTAGAAATAACTGTTTGAAATGACAGTTGATTTACGATCAAAATTAAAAATACAGCTGACTTTTTTATATTAAATTACAATTATGTATAATTCAATTATTAGTTGAGAATTTGATATTTAATAGAAAGCATCAGTTTCGATCTATATCTAGTCACGTAGAAATGGACAAAAGATTTTCTTAACTTGTCCTACCGTGTTTTTTATTGAACCCCCTAATGCATATAGGTATACTGTATAATGACTGTGAAAACTGTCAAAAATCAACATTGATGTCAATAGCGTTTATACGCATGAAAAGTTTATCTAGTTTCCTCAGAGATGGCGCCATGTTAGATCGATATATAAATATGTACGTAACATCATTTTAACGGTTCACTAAAGTTTCTCAAGCGCCAAGAGACTTTTTAAGGTTTTACAGGATGTTTAATGTTTAATTGAACTTTAGTCAAAGTCAGAGACGAGGTATCTACTATTTAATTCTTTAGGGAACGATTACAAGTTTCAATTAATATAACAAAAGATGGTATTATCTTAGATATAATTGATGATAACGTCTTCTGTAAGGTGAGCATTCTCTTTGCCATTTCTTTTTGTTTGCTAAATATTATTACATACTTAATTACGATAACTATTTAATGGTTTTAAGATGATGGAAATCAATTTTTAAAATATCGTCACAGCGTACTGCAAAAGGACGAATTATTTTCAAAAATGACAAAAAATATTACATCCCCGTTTTCAATCTTTAATATTTCGGCTTTCAAAGAAAGCAGGTAAAACTTTTACATTACTTTTTTTTAACTTAATTTGACTTCTTCCCCGAAACACGGATTTGAGATTGTATTGGATTACGCTTGAAACGACATAAGTATCTTTCAGCCTTGATTAAAAGTAAAAAGAAAGCTGGAAAAAAATATTTACCTGCAGGAGCTTCCGTTTAAAATCGTCTTCGATGTGCGCTGTGGCATTCTAGTAACAGGGTGTGCTCATCTTCAATGACTCACCTGGTATACGAAAAAAAAAGGGACAGGCGGTCAACCACTTTTGATATAGGAATCAGTATAGCGTCAGAATCGGACTGACAAACGCACAGTGCAGTGTTGTAATGCCAATAGAATTTGCCCTTGTGAAATTGTCATACTGTTAGGAAAAATCTTGCGGTTTTCTCGTGCTTTTTCAATCAGTTTTCTGAAATCTCACCGGTCCAAATCATCGTGCGAATTTTGTCATGGACACTGATGAAACGAGTCAGGTAGATTCTCGTAACGTACCCCGCTGATATCTTGTTGTGCAGTAAGCGGCGAACAACGAGCAGCTGATGCAGGAAGATGGCCGCTCTCGATACAAACAAATAGTAGCCGGATTTGCCGAACGAAATTCGCGGTGGAAAGTTCCAGGTACGGCGGTGAGTTTTCGGCGATACGAAATTCACGAAAATCATCACGGAAGATCATGATTACCTTGCGGATATCTTAAAAATTACTCCACGTTGGAACCATCGGCATTCTAATTAATTGCGAATGTCTCCTTTACCTATCTTGACCTGCTCAATAAAATTTTCCACTCCTAACGAATACATTATGGAATCAGATACTGATTTGCTGTATTAACAAGGGCAACCCCATTGAGCAACCGTGTTGGATTTTATGCGAAAATTAATATGGTAATGAAACTTTTGGGATTTTTTTTACGATTTTTTTCTTTTTAAATTCTTCTGTTCTTCTGTTACTATCTGAATGTGTCGTGAAGTCAGTATATGATAAGTTTATTAAAATCTGTTCATGAATTTTATTAAGAGTCATTAGAAAATTAAATATAATCAAGATGCCAAGGGTTTGTTCATAATACTATGTAATTCTTTTTTGTCATTCTTTATCTGAATTGACAAAGTTGTTGATAGTACAAAAATATGTTATTATTTTTGTTTTACAGATGTCAAGGGTTGTTCATTAGAAGTTGGAATAAGATGGCGTATGATCCAAGAAATGTAAAGTATCCTTCGGATATTCATTCTCAGCAGCATCCACAGTCTACAGGTTATCTATATCCAAGTCACCCACCACAGCACACACAACAGACAGACGAGAATCGCAACGAAAATCACTGTGGCAACAAGGAAATGTGTACACAGAATAATCAGCAGTCCTTAGGGACTCAAACAATACAGAAAGTAGATGCAGCTACGATGACAGATCCTCTTCAGATAGACTTCAGATTGACCTCAGAATATTTAGCACGATGTTCCAATTCATTGGGTCTTCCCTATGTGTCAAAGTATGAAGATAGCAGCAGTACCTCGTCTCAAAACTGCCAGGAAGTCAAACCGAAAATGGAGTTTGAGGTAGAGCCACAGCATATTAATGGTAAGTCTTGCCGTAACCTTGTATATCACAAAAATTTCTTCATATTAAAACAAATCATATTATGCTGTAGGTATGCTAATCTACCACTGTCCAGAGTGTGCCTATCGATTTGAAGACCGAGAAACTCTTCATGAGCATCTCGAAGATCACAGACAGCGTCCACATATCTGTGACATATGTGGTGCTAGTCTCAAACGTAAGGAACACCTGGACCGTCATAAACAGGGTCATAACAAGGACAGACCTTATCAGTGCAGCATGTGTTGCAAGGCTTTCAAGCGAAATGAACACCTAGCACGACATATGATAATTCACTCCGGCAGCAAAAATCAGATATGCACAGAGTGTGGCAAGGCTTTTTATCGAAAGGACCATCTGAAGAAGCACCTTCAGAGTCACAGCGGCAATAGAAATAAAGGCCTGAATAACTCGCAAAATAATCAGAATGCTCAAAATTCCAGTGAGGAGGGTTTGAGCAGCTTTGCAATGATGATGAGACAAGCTGGACCACCGCCATTCTCTATTTTGAGAACTTAGCTTCGACGTTAATTTTTCTGTGACAAGATCACTGAGATCATCTACTGTCATTTACTAGGCAGGAATAGGAACGGAGTAATACCAGAATGTCAGAATCACACTGAAATGATGCATCATGCAAATTGTATATACATACGTGTACTTGGTTACGTGAGCATGTAACATCTTGCACAACTGTTTGCAATCGAAATGCATTGTCTTGAGAAAAAAGAAAGAATCCATAACGGCATTTGTTACTTATCGAAGACTAAGAAGCACGCAAAAGGTTGAGAAAAGAAAATGAAACAAAAAAGAAAAACGGATGCCCAACTAGATTAGTATTTCTCAAATAAACTGATATTACAATACTAGGCTACTAGGTAAATAGATGCGCAATGCCTATCCAGTACGTCTCTCTGTCTCGTACTATCATACCAGAAACGTACATAAAATATCGGCCAGTTGCCTTTTTCGAAAATGCAAGCAAACGAGAAAGGGTCAACCTTTGAAACAAGAGATTGAAGAAAAAAAAATGCAGTTCCGAAATTTAGTAAAAGACTAGGCAAGCACAAGGCGAAGAAGAAAAGTTATTCTCCTTTTACTTTGCTTTTGAAGAAACTTGTACGCTTAGTTTGTCACACTAAAATGATAACGCAAAATGAAACGAGGATCCCTGCAATTATTAGAGAGAGGCGTTATAATGATTATAACAACAATAACAGAGCGCGAACGTTATAAAAAAAAAATATGTATAACGCATATGTCTCGAACGTTTATTTGTCTTTAAAAGAAAAATGAAGACAAACGTCGAACAAGTAACAAAAAATGAAGAGCGAGAACACATTGTCTGCAATGTGACTAATTAATAATTTCATTTAATATTTACATCATGCTTGTGCATATATCAATATATATATGTATACACACATACACATATGTGTTATATATATTGTTACGTGCATGAAACCCCCCCTGGCCCTTCTACTTGTTTATCTATCCCGATTGTAAATTATTCTATTTATTAACATGCAAGGACCCTATTATTATTATTATTATTATTGTCATTATTATTATTATTAATTAGTTATCTTTATCATTGCCTTTATTGCGTAGTTATAGGAAAAACTTGGTAGCAGCAAGCGTGCACCGATAAGGGTGAGCGAAAACGTCGAGATAGAGACGGGGAGAAAGGAAAAAAAAAAATAATACAGTAATACTTCTTCTTGACTATACCTTCCGCGCCTAGCGTCCTCTCTCTTTCTCTTTTCGACGTTCGTTATTGACTGTAAAATGCGACCGTATTTAAACAAAATAAATCATCATTATTATTATTACTGTGCGAGTTTGTATACCTATTGTTGTACAGTTTTCGTCCCTGCGTTCGATACGACGAAATTTATCGAAAATTCATCATCGTCACTGACTCCAGTAGCAGTGTCCGCAGTAATTGTGAGAGAAATAAATTCAAGAAAGGATCGAGATTATGAAAGAAAAAAAAAAGCAACGCATTGAATCACGCATAAAAAAAAAATAGAAATTAATCCGAGTCACACTGAAAAGCGAGGATCAAATTAAATTGGATCGAAAAGCTTTCAGGTAGGATTAAAGAGAATGTTGCTTTTTTTTTATATATATATATAGATATATTATGTATGTATACGGGTTTACATAAAGCAGCACGGGGGATGATGGGGAAATGTCTTAAAAACTTTGACAAATGTATTTCTCATTCGCTTTTTTTCTTTTTCTTTCTGCCACTTTCGTCACGCGTGACCTCTCGTACGGTGAACAACACACGGGTCAGCGTTCTAAATTCGTCATGTTAATTAAATTATACCTGCACGATACGACGTCGACAGCCTCGTGCATTGCCAATTGATTTTTTTTGTTTTTTTCAAAAATTTTGCCATTCTCAAAATACCTTCTCCTTCCGGCTCTACTCTTCGGCCCAATCGAAGATTGCACGATATTACGCAATTTCTTCGTCACACACTCTCCTCCCTCTTATACTTTATTCCGTCGCTCTCGTAATTTTATTTTTCTTCCCCTCAATTTAAATCTGTCTTTTCCTTTATTATTGTGTCACTAATTATTCATTATCCTCCCTTATTTCCTTCCGCCTCTCTCATTCGCGTAATCTTTCTTTTTGAACCATTCATTCCCGCTCTTTCACCCTCACACGCATATCCCATTCTATTATTGTTTATTATAATAATAATAATTATCATTAAGCCTTCGCCGAGAATGGGTCTTGCACGTGATTAATTATTTTTCACTTTTTTTTCCCCCACTCTTTCTCGTGTCTCCATTTTTTTTTTTCTTCTTTATTCGTCTTAATGCACTCTATACAAAAATAAAGGGCTGAGATCATCAGAGGGTTCCTTTTTTTGTTCTCGCTTTAGCTCTGTACATACACGCTTTGTAACGCTTAACTTTTTTTTTTTTGTATATATTATTTTTGCCTTTATGTCTCGTGCATTTTTGTTTATTCTTCCCTCTCGCCCGTCGCGTCTCCCTCCCATGTATTATTAGCGCACAACGATAAACGATACCAGCAATATAACCTTTGTATTGGCTGCTTCGAAATTTTATTCTCTCTGTCTCCGTTCCTTGCCGTAGCGCGCGAAAATTCAAATTTTAAACCAGTTTTATATGCCCAACTGCCGCTCGTGATTTCTTTTCCAAGTAACTCGGCTAACCAAACTGCCGTTCGCGGCGCGCGCACCGCCTGCACGACTTGACGTTGAATCAACGTGATCGAGATAAAGAACGAATAAAGTGCAAACTTATAAAAATTAAGAAAAAAAAAAAACAAAATCATAACCTAAGTATACGCGAAACATTGAAAGTTCATATATCGTGTCACATCACCGCGAACGTTCGCTATATATTTTCACGAGAACTATTGTTTTAATTTATTTATCTTTATTTGCCTCTCACTTCCTTCTTCCCCTCTCTAAAGGCTATCGGAAAAGTCTATTCATTCTTGTCCCTTAAATGCTTTGTACTATGTCGAGGAATTTGTATATCGTTCATTCCGTGGTTGCGATTAAAGAAAGAAGGAAAATAGAGTAAGGCGAGGGTAAGGATGAAAAACTGAAGAAGAAAAAAATCCAATCCAACAGCCACTTTTTTACGATGAAAGAATTCTGCTGAAGGAAAGAAAAAAAGATGAATTTTCATGAAAACTCGAAAATTTTTTCAACGAGACAAGGAAGAAAAAAAAAACAATACGTGTGTGTCGCGTGTCCGTGTTTGAAAAAAGATATTTCTTCTCAATTACAAATTCTAAAGCTGCATTACGCGTGTCATTTTGTATCTCGCGTGTGTTACGTATTTTTCTTTATTATTTCCTCTTATCTCCGTATCATACGTGTACAACGTTTATTCAAAATCACCATCGCACAGTCAAACTCCCGCGCAGCGGACATTCTTCTGAAAGCGTCGCGGTTACCAAGGATACGTTAGCTCCGCACGTAACCATGGTTACCAAACAAACAAAATAACCAGTCCAGTCCTCCGTTTTCACGCTTCTTTCCTACAAAGGTCAGAGAACCAGAATTTTGTTCGCGGTGACAACAGTATTAACTTTATTCAATTTCTCGACCGACAGTTCTCCCCTTAATCGTTAAATGCTCTCGACTAATGCGTTCGTCTTATTTTTCACATTTTCTTTTCTCTCCGTTTTTGTATACAAACTTACAGGCTACACGTAAATAACTTAAGGTGTACTCTCCTCGTGCCTCCCTCGTTTGCCACTGCGTCTATTCGCACTTTTGTTTCTCGTCTCTTTTTACTTTATCCCCTTCTCTCCAGCATTTTTTTCTCCCCTCTTATCTTTTCTCCCGTTACGATTACAAGTACGTGGCGGTGGAGTATTTTAATACAGCTCGTTCTTATATATATATATATATATAAACACGTGTACACGCGCATATACGTAACATACGCACGTGCGCAAATACACGTAATTATAGGGCATTTCGTGTATGTACTATTTATAATTATATAGTATCCTTAGCATATCCTTACGCTTGAGGTCTGACGAAACCTGAATTTTCGTGTTACTTGCTATAGAATACATAAAAAAAAAAGAAAAGGAGAAAAATAGAGTAAAGAGGGGGGGGAAAAAGAAAAAAGAAGACCTTTGCTCGCGCTCCAATTTTTCTCCGCAAAGTAAACAACGCCTTGACCAAAGACCACGGTAATTCGTGGCTCAACGAAATATAAAGAAAAAAGAAAAAAAAAAAGAGAAAGTAAATGCTACTCTATTATATAATCACGGGCGTTTACGTACATACACATTACGTATGTATTACATAGGGCTTAAAACTAAAGTTGGCTGTACTGGGTACGCTCAAGGAAGTCTCAAAGTCTCACGTTTAATATTTAAAATGAAAGTAAGAAAAAAAAAAAAATGAAATACCAAAAAAAATATATATGGTAAGATGAAAGATGCGTTACGCATGTAAATTGACGATGGCACGATGGAAATAAATTTTATATACCAGTTTTAATTACTGTAATATTAATATTAATATTAATAATAAAGCATGACTTGCCTTAACGGACCATCGAGTACGTTTCCATTTTGCTTTTAACAAAATTAAAGAATAGGCCAAACGGATTTACTGTATGTCTAATATATATATATGTTTTATATATGTGTTTTAACTGCAATGGAAACGCACCCAATGACTATTACGAGTTCAATGTAAAAAAAAAGAACGAAGGAACGTTCGCGACTACGGTGCGACCTTAGTTACGCAATTAATTGGTAATTAAAAAAAAAAAACGTATTGGACTTAACCAAAAAAAAAATGAATAATAAAACGAGATCCAGAATTTCCATGAGATTTCAAGAAGAGTGGCAGACGAATGGAAAATTTTTTTTCTTTTTTAACGAGACAAATAATATATGTAATAACGCTGAAATATAAATAATGGCGGGTCAATATACGTGAACGAGCTTGGTCTGATATTTTATGTGAAATTCATGACGACTCGCATTAAATATATATTTTATATACTATATGTTCTACGTTCAGATACAGGCTGTACCACTTGTTACGAATATTGTATTTGAGGAATGTAAGTTCCATGAGAAATTCACTGCTCGCCACTAGAGCATTCTGGGAGACGAACAAAATTTTTGGAAAAATAATTCTTCGCCATTTCAGATCGGATGACTGTGTTGATATACCGATTACAATTTTTTTCAAACTTACCCTGCGTTCCGATTTAAGCTTCATCGGAACAGAGGGTTACAGCTGGTGGTATAATTAAGTAAATTTGTAACCATACGTTATAGTAGTACACCCTGTATATATGCGTATTCCTATATTTGTTGCTGAGGGATACTTTGGGGACGTATGAAGTCCGTATTTTGAGGACAAATGGCTGTTTTGGGGACAGTCCTCAAGGAATTTTCAGCGTAATGACTGTCTCGAGGACCATAAAGCGTACTGTCACACCAAATTTGTTTACATTTTTTTTCAATGTTGGGCATTCAGTATTTTTAATTCAGAAATGTTTCGTTAGGTTAGAATTTCAATGCTGTGAATCCCAAGGTAGCAGTTTAAAAAAAAAAATTAGCTTGCTATTGTGAACGCCCCTTAATTTCTTATGTCCCCAAAGTATCCCTTGCCCACACACACACACATATATATATAATTCGAGACGACGCATCTCGAAAGTTTTGGAAGTCATGTATAAAATTATTTTTTCGAAAAACGAAAAAAAGAAGAAAGAAACGCGAATAAAAATGAAAAATACTTTTTTCAACTAGTGTGTCGTCGGTAAGATAAGTTTACGGTGGGGTCTATCGAGTATAAGAGTCAAGCGATTAAAACGAAAAAAAAAAATAATAATAATAATAATAATAAAATTTCTTGACAATTCTTTCGAATATAGTATATTATAATATATATCTTTTTTAAATATATATATATATATATTGCCACATATTTAATTTTAATGTATTTTCCAATTTTCTCTTTACGAATTTCACATTGGACTGTTGCACGCTCCAGATTAAAAAAGAAAACGGGCGGGCGCTCTTCAAAAAAACGAGAAGGCGGTTTTGTCGCGCGACGATCGCGCGTCCGAAGATTTTTTTTTTTTTTCTGTATTTTTTTCACTCTCTTCGACCTCGAATTACGAGTTTGGAATTACGAGTTTAAACAATGGTACGGTAGCAGGTACCAAGTGCTAGAAAAAAAAATGACGACGAAATACTAGCGGAGATCATTACTAGACGTACTATATTAATTTTCGGACCTATTACCATACCATTCGTATTTTCCATTCGCTTACGAACGTATTTACTTGTCATATATACTATACTATATATTTATGTTTATGTATATTATATGTATAGAGCTACCATAAAAATATGCTTTGTCTCTCACGCGCGTTATGGCAAGACTCTCTGCGTCAAAAGGCTCTTAAAACTAAGTCTCTAAGGAGAAAATTTTGGTTTTTCTTTTCTTCTTCATTATTATACCATCGGCACGATCGGAGGAAAGCGGCCATTTTCATTCACTTCGTTATCGTGGTTCTTCCTTCGAAACGATACTCGTGTACCAATTTACATATGAAATAATCAGCTGTTTTTATGTCCATTGTTCGAAATAAAATTAAATTGGTATGCTTGGCATACTAAAAGACGTGTTTTGTGTACGACGAATGAATGATTATTACATTTACTTTTTATTGTAAAACGAGGTAAACGGTATTATTTCGAAAAGAAAAACTGTATTCTCCATTTCTCTCTCTCTCTCTCTCTGTTTTTTTTTTATCATCGTGCGCTTACTAACGACACTCGTACATTTTCAGGCTTCGGCTTTTGCTTATTAACGGAATGGCGTCATTTTTACTTTATTTACTTTTTGTTTTTGCTCTGCTAGTACCTAGTATCCCGCGCAAAATGTTCTCCATGAGTACTAATAACATTAAGATGCGAAATACTAGATAGGGTTTAACCCTTTCAGGTCAAGTGGTTGGAAAAAGAGAAAGCACAATTTTATCTCTGCGTTCCAAATGTACCGGTAGGTTTCTCAGCTGGATCGATGAGTACCTTTGTTTTTGACTTTTAAATTTCAATTTTAGAAATGAAAGGGTTAATAGACTCGTTGTCTCAAAATTGACCATGTGACCTCGTCCCCTGTTGCCACGTTCGATTCGGCTTAAGCAATCATAGGTGCTTTCTCTGAAGCATGAATACGCACAGAAAATAGTACATTATCATTAGAGAGTTGAACAATCTAGTTGTTCAGGAATGCGTTCAGAAATCTTACTCAGGGTAATTCGGGCACGTTGCGTCTCTTTTTGTCATCGTTATTATGAAGAGGCTAGAATGATACTAGAGTCGACTCCTGAGAGTTTTCTGAACGTACCCCAGAGCGTGCCCTTTGAGACAAAAGGTCACGAGGTGGTCAGAAAATGAGAAAAAATGTCCGCAAGCGTTATTAAGCTAGGATGACGCTACCTCTTGGCCGAAGCGTTTGCCTGCTCTCAGAAATCTTTGACGTGACCTAGGAAGCTGAGCTCGTGGGCCGCCGCCGCCGCCGCCGCTGCCGCCTGGTAGTGACTTGGTGTAGCAAGTGGTGCCACGCTAGACTGATGCGCTGCCACATTAACAGCCGTCAAATGATGATGATGAAGCGTGTGATGAGGTGGATGAGAATGAATTATGTTGTTCGGATGGGGAACTTGAAAGTTCCCTGGTGGCGGGGCTCAGGATAGAAGAGGACCCGGATGTCCACCAGGAAGAACGGACGCCGTCGTAACCGTCGTCGTTTGCATACTCGAGGTATTGTTCTGCTGCTGGGATTGCTGTGTACCTGTAATAGGATTTTAATGTTACAGTTTAGGTTAGCTTGAGTTAAGTTATGTGGCTAGACCATAAGTTAGGCTAGGTCTGAGTGCGTCTCTATTAAGCAACGTGTTGTATGCTTACCGGCATTCTGGCTGAGCTCAGCCTTGACTCTCCTGGCGATGTGGCTCCTCGTGTGCTTCCGAAGATGGTCTTTACGGTAAAATCCTTTGCCACATTCTGTACACACGTGTCTCTTCTCCCCGGAATGAATAACGAAGTGCAGAGTCAGCTGTTCCTTTCTCTTGAAGGCCTTTAGGCACACAGTGCAGACATAAGGTCGTTCAGGATTGTGACTCTGTTTGTGACGGGTAAGGTGGTCTTTTCTTTTGAGACCGGCACCGCAAATGTCGCAGACAAATCTTCGTTCCAATGTATGGCCAAGGAGATGCTGTTCCAGGAGCTCACGCTCGGGGTACGCCATGTGGCACTCGGGACAACAATATAAAGTTGAACCGTCCAAGGCTGTGGTTAAACGTATTTCACCAGGTTTTGGCCTGGGTTTCTTTTCCTTCGGAGCTTTCTTCTTCTTCTTTTTTTTGTTCGTAGGAGACATCATTATATTTGGAGTAGTTGTTGTAGCCACCGCCACTGAGGTTGTTTGTGCCATCTCTGTCTCTTTCTTAATGCTTTCTGCTGAATACTTGAGGAAATGATGAAGACTCAATGGTAGAGTACTGGCTGGTAAATGGCTGAGGTAGTCTGCGACAGTAGATCCTGGTGTTGCCAAGGATTGCCATGTTGCTGGCATACTGGCCGGGGTCTGGGTATGCGCATGCTGTTGATGATGTTGATGCATCGTGTACTCCTGCTGGCCACCGTTGCTAGCTGCTTCACCGTTTCTCTGTTGATCCTCCGACTTCTTGTCCTTGGACTTATCTTTTTCCTGAAGGAGGTTGCAAACATCTTGTTGATTTATTGTTTCCGTAGCCTGATAAAGAAATAATGATGTGATAGTAATTCAGTATCATCATATTTCAAGGCTTACTAGTCGAAAATAAAATGTACAATACCTGGTGATAGGTGCGCTTTTCTTGCATTCCAGGAGAATTGGAAGGTCTCTGCTGAACAGATTGTGCCTGAGAGTATGGTACATTTGGATAATGATGAACGTTGCTGTTCGGATAGGTAGTCTTGTTGTTCATCATCACTTGGGACTGAGGAGTTTGCACACCGTTGGTCTCAGGACGATATTTTCCCACAACCGGCACTCCAATAGGAGGCTGGTTGGGAAAATGATTGGCGTAGCGTGCCCCGGCACCGCCAGAACCGTCAGTTGCAAACTGGTGGATACTCGGTATAGTACCAGGAAAGTGGCCTCCAAACGGCGGGAAATTCATTGCAGACCGTCAATCAGATACCTGGAAGGAAAACCTGTTTACAATTAAAAAATACCTTACAGCAGTGCTATACAAAAAAGTTTGTTCGATGCCTTGAAACCTAACTTGATAAACTTACATTGAATATTCTATCCGAAACACTGCCTTAATAATGTATCCAAGCTACTACGAGGATACAATAAACGATATTTACTATTTCACTAGACAAAGATGATCCTTTACATTAGATTAATCATTTAATACACAATGCAGAGTGAGATAAATTTTCACAGAGCATGATATAACTCCCTCAAATATATAAATCCTAATTAACAAGAGTATTAACTTACAGTGGCGTCCTTCTCCCCATGTTTTTCGGCGCCTCCGTAAAGCGTGTTACTCCTTATCCCGGAGTCTTACCAGACAATGGAGCAGCCGTGCGCGTCGTCGTTGCTCAGGACGATATTATTTAATCGTGACACATCAAGTGAAACGGAAGGGTAGCCACCACAAACATAAAAGGTCTCGCTCGCACGACAGATATAAAAGAGTCGAGAAACACACCGCTGTCACAATGGCATCTCCATCCGCGCTCGCGGCGACCTCCTCGGTTTTATTTACTCACGCCGGCGACGCCGTAAGATGATGAAGAGGACGATGATGAACAAGAAATGGAATAGATGTAGGGGAAAAGGTAGCGCCGCGACACCGCTTGACGAGACACTCCAGGAATACGAATAAACACACACGCGAAATATAACGTTAAAACGTTCGAGGATAAAGAAGCACCAGGGATCGTAAGTTAATCACTTGATCGTCTATTGGTACAACGACGACGAGGACAACGAAAGGAACGAAATTAATGAGAAAATAAGAAAGTAACGACGGCGCGAGGAGCAATCTCCCTCGCAAGCCCAAACCCGGGATAAAACGAAAAAAAGAAAATATAAATCGGGAGACCACCCGACTACGAACGGATGGGATATTTTTGCGTCCGGTTCCTTGATCGAAGATACTCGCGGCGGCGTCGGCGTCGTCGGCACGGACGGGGCAACCGTACCCTGAAGTTACTTCTCTCTATGGGGTAGGGTTATACCAGGAGGAGTATCGCCTGGAGTAATTTCGAAGGAACGGGAACCTACGGAGCGGAGGGGCTGCGCGATGCTGTCAGATCGGGGGAGAATTTAGCGAGAAGGTGGGAGTAACGAAAATGATAGGGGAACCTTGGTAGTGGGAGAAATAGGCGTCTCTTCCCCTATATGAACCCACACTCAGCACCCGAATGGTGGTGTGTATCACGGGCAGTCGATAACCCGGGGGCCGAATTCGCACGAAATTCTGGAGAAAATGGCCGACCGGCACCACTGCCTTCCATCAACGCACGGCAGTGCTCAGTGCTGCCGGCACATTGCACAGTATCCACAGTACCCACAGTATCGTACATACGTGGCTCCGCTACGGTGGCTCGAGTCAAGTCAAAAAGCGGTTTATCGTTACCAATTTTACTTGTCCCAGCGGCCACTCTGTATTTCGTGGCGTTCGTGATGCTTCATCCTTCCGCCCTCTTTATTTCGCGGCCATCACTAACGCCACCAGCGTCACCCACGTCAACAACCCTGTACTATACATACCACTGCTCTAGCGTGCACGGAATATGTAGCACCTTTCTTGATCTCTACCCTTTCTCTCTCTCTCTCTCACACACACGCGCGCACTCTCATTCTCTTCTCCTCTCTCTCTCTCTCTCTCTCTCTCGCCCAACTACATACCCACTACAGCGCTAAAATTCTTGCCTGATTTTGCTCACCATTTATGCAGCTACTTCCCGTCGGCCCTCCTTCCTGGTACTTTTTGTCACGTAATCGTTATCCCTAATCGCACGACCGTTCTCCTGTCCCTCGCCGTGCGTATTATATTGCTGAAAAGATTTTCCCTGGCACGAGTGCCGTTGACACCTGTCTCTCAAGTCGGCATTCTCACCCCACCGTCCGCCCTCTACTGTGTCCGCCTCTTAACTATTTTTTCTCTCCCCATTTCTCCCTCTCAACCCCTCGCGCCCTCACTCGCGCATTTAAGCCCCAGTCCGTATCATTCTCTCTCTCTCTTTCTCCCTCGAGTACAGAGTGGCATGACCGCGCCGGCGAAAATGCCCGAATCCATTGGCGGCGACGATGCCATTGGAGTGGGAGGATAAGGGTGAAATAGGATGGGGAGGCTCAACTTGGAATCGCTCGAAGCAACTCAACCCCCCCTGCGAAGCGACTCATCTCACCTCGTTTGATCTCTCACCCTAACCTTAAATCACCCTCTCTTCAGGGAACACCTAAAGATACAGGCATATACTGCACCATTGCTACCCCACTGTTACTACTGTGCACATAACTGTTGTTGCTGCTATAGCTGCCACTACCTACGACCCTTGTCTTCCTTTTCCTCGCCACTATGGCACCAATGGGCACCAACCCTTATGTCCCCGCACATAATTCCCGTGCCTATAGACATATACGTGGTTGCGACGCACATCCTGGATAAATGCTATAGAGTGAGCAGTCTCTATAATACGTCTCTTACGCATATGAATAAATGACAAGTCATCGACATGCTTGCATTCATTATTGGCAGCCGTCGGCAACAATGTACGCAGGCTGTATTGCTCGTTGCTTCATTGAAACGGACTGAATGCATATGGAGGAATGACAGGTGACAATTCCCATTGCATAGTTTTATATTAAATGTACGTTTTATTTTAGTTTTTTTTTCCAATATTTATGTAAGTAACAATGAAAATGGCTTACAGTCTATCCTTTACGACTATGATAATAGCTGTGATGATAATAATAATAATTATATAATTACCATAAAACAATATTTCTCGTATATAGCTATATACCCACTGCCATTTTAATGCGATAATTACAATACAAAAAACGTATTTATGCACGCGCGTGCGTTTATTCCTTTTCTTTTTAACTTTTTGTCTACCTAGTGCGTCCGTTAAAATGTGATCGTCTGTTTTAATTTCTTCTCGGTATGTGTGTCTACGTATCTACGTGTTCTTTCTCACGAGTCGAGAGGACTTTTTTGCCATTTTTCTTTTTTTTTTTACATTATTTCATATTGTTACAACGATAGATTCTGCGTTTTCCTTTGTTGTCGAGATTAAAGAATTTAATTTTTTACATTGCCCGTTGTCGCGTCCGGGCCCATCGCCGCTGGGCTCGGAGCTTCATTTTGTTCGTTATTATTTGAATGTTCTTAGATGTTTCTTTTCAATTGTTTGTGTCATCGATACTCCCTTTCTTTATTATACAATGCACGTTAGCCGTATCATATCACGGTGCATCGGCGATGCACTGATTATGCTCGCCGCATTTAAGTAGAATATAAATATGAGTGTTGAGAATGAAAGAGAAATAAAATGAAAAAAGAAAAAGAAGCAGATTCACGACTGCATGGATATCGGGAAGAGGAGGAAGCAACAGCAGCAGAATCGCCAAGAAAGGGAGAGACGCGATTCGTGAAGTTTAGCTGCGCAGTGAATTTTAACAATTACGAACGGACATTGAAAGAAACTCGAAGAATTGTTCTAAGTGTCTAAATACAATTAGATGCGAATGAGATCGCGAATCCCCACGCGACAAAAAAAAAATAAAAGCTACGTATGTGTATTAATCGAATGGGAAAGCTGCTGTATTTACAATGCCAACCCGTAGCCTGTGCCAGCCCTATTACCATTTATTTAATATATATCTATATATATCTATCTATCTAATATATATATATATATTTATATATAATTTTAGAAAAGAAAAATTATCTTTTTCCTTCCCTAAATGGATTCCTGCACCACTTGCCAACGTATCGTGCTTTTTTTTTTAATTTCTATTTTAGTAATTTTTCCCTGTGACAAATTTTTATATTTCCCTTCCTCGCTTGATTCCTTTCATTCTCTTTCGTCTGTGCTTCAAAAAAATATACAACACTCGCAGGTGACATGATCACTTGCTTCTGAATTAATTATCGAAGAGCTGTACGCAGATCAATGATCCATTTTTGGGATAATGACGTAGTACCCGCTCTCGTAAATCTCACACTCTCGTTCTCTCTTTTTCTCTCTCTCATGCAAATCGTCTCTTTCTTTCCTATCTAAAAAAAAAAATGAATCTCGCGTAATTCTTCACGGTACGTATATTATTATTGTTACTATTACTATTAGAAAATTCCACTTTCGTCACTTGGTGAACTCTCGAGTTTCCATTTTCCTAATTTCACTTTTTTTTTTCGATGTCGCAGAGACGCAACGTTGCCGCTTTTTCTCTCTCCACTTGTTTGCCTCTTGGCACAAAGAATACTCAGATTCGTGGCTCCATCTATGATATATATATATATATATCCGTAGTATTCATTGTCAGTCGAATCGTTATCAGTCGACGGCGATGCTCTGCTTGTTAGATCTACCCTTGGCCTGTTGATGATTGAATCGGAAGTACCGCCCGGTGCTTTGGCCCGGGACGGTAGGCTCTTGCTAATGTTGTTGCTGTTGTTGCTGATGATGCATCATCGCCATAGCCCCCGTTTCCGCAGCGGTAGGTAGCACAACGGTGGACTGTTCGCTCACAGCTATCTGATGAATCTGTGCTTGGGAACCCTGACCCACCTGAATCTGAATCTGTTGCAATTCCGATACCGAGGATTGCTGAAGATCCGATACGGAATTCTGTTGCTGCTGTTGTTGTTGCTGTTGCTGATCCGGTGCTTGTTGTTGTTGCTGCTGCTGTTGCTGTTGTTGCTGCTGCTGTTGATTCTGCGAATTATCTGAAGTACCCAGAGGATCTTCCTTGGCACGTTTCGCAAGATGAGACCTCGCGTGCTTCCGTAGATGATCCTTTCTGTAAAAAGCCTTGCCGCACTCGGTACACACCTCAGTCTTCTCGCCAGAGTGAATGACAAAGTGGAGGTTGAGATGCTCTTTCCGCTTGAAACCCTTCATACATATGGAGCATATGAAAGGTCGGTCTGGATTGTGCCCTAGCTTATGTCTCTCCAGGTGTTCCTTGCGTTTGAGACCAGCACCGCAGATGTCGCAAATGAATCGCCTTTCGATTTTATGACCAATTAGATGCTGTTCTAGAAGCTCTTTCTCTGGATAGGCCATGTTGCACTGCGGACAGCAGAATAGGGTGGTCCCGTCTAAAGCTGTCACGATGCTCACCTGTCCTGGCTTTGGCTTTTTCGGTTTAGGAGGCTTCTTCTTGTATTTCTTCTTACGCTTTGGCTTCGTTCCTGGTTCCTGACCTTCCACAGCGTCAGGGATGATTTCCGTTTCGCCGCCGGCTACGGTTATGTGCACGGATTGTTCACCAGAAGCGGTACTACCGGTCGCGTCAAGACCATCAGCACCCAAAGGGCTGGACTCTATAGTGGCCTCGCGCTTTATCGTCTCCGCGGAGAACTTCAGGAAGTGATGAAGACTTAACGGAAGAGTACTCGCAGGTAAGCGAGAAAGGTAATCGGCCACGGTGCTGCCAGGAGTCGCGAGACTCTGCCAACTTGCCGGCATCGAGGTTATAAACTCCTCGTTACTCTGATTGCCTTGATTTTTGACACTGCCTCTTTTAATCAGGGCTACCGGAGTGGTACCTTCCTTCACGTCCTCCTTAGATTCATCCATGCCCTCGCGAAGAATGAGATCTTGAGGTATCTGCGCGACCACCGTAAGACCTTCCGGTGCACCAGGTAGCTGAACTGTCTGCTGGATCGTCTGTTGAGACGTGGTCGTCACCGCTGTCGAAGTACTCTGAGTCGTCTGGTCGGATCTGAAAAATAATAAATTTCGTACTGACAGCTATTCTCGTAGAGAATAGTGTACGACCTGGAATGTCGTGCGCCAGGTTGTGCACTAGTGTCAGAGTCCTGATATAATCAGTCTGTCACTTACGTTTGCGTCGTGGCAACTGTGTTCTGAGGTTGAACCTGGATCTGAACACCGTCAGGACCCTGTTGGCTGTAGGCAACAGTGAGTACAGTGGCAGCCCCCTGTGGGAATTGTCCCAAGGATATTGGTGCCAAGTGGTACTTTGGTTGATCACCGCTATTTCCACTCTGTGAGACGCTCGGATTGACCACCTGGATCTGGACGGTTTGCTGCTGCTGAGTGCCATCTTTACCAGGTACAGTGATCGGCAACGTGATGATCTGCTGCTGTTGACTGTTGCTACCCTGGGCCACGGCAAAGCCATTTGGATCAACTGGCCTCAGATAGTGGACGCCACCCTCCCCACCGGACAGAACACCAACGACTTGTCCACCAGTGGTGAGATTCTGGGCAAATTTTGCAGTGGCGAACTGGTGCACGGTGCCCGTAGGTAGCGAGCCAGTCGTGAAGCCAGGGAACGGGGTGAAATTCATCTTACCCCCGGATCAATCCTGAAAGAAGCAACAGCAAAACACAAAAAATTAGACACTGTACACATTTAAAATTCTCTTATCAATAGTACAAAATATTAAATATATATATTTTTTGTATTTTTTAAAACTACGTTTCCCGTGTCTACTAAAAATAACTCATGAGAATATGGTAATCGGCAAAAAAAAATCTAATGGGAAGGCAGAAATGATGGTCACATGTGTATAGGTATGGCAATAGAAGACGAGAAGCAGAGACGAGGAAAAAATAAGTGACACATAGTCAAAGCAAGAATCGTAAAACTGAAACAAAGAAAGGGACAAACCAAAGTACAGACACGTGCCTCAAGAGTACCAGGGTAGGATTTATAATATGACAATAAAACATGAGGACATGCGAAAAATTCATCCGGTTACTCGTACTGTCTATGGTATACTATGGTGGTTGTTATGGTATCATGTGGTGGTGCAAGCGTAAGAATAGGATCATGTCAGCTGATGATACTCTCAGACATTGGAAGATGTGTTCAACACCTCCTCTTGAACCACCACCTCAGCTTCCACCGTCACGATTCTCGTGTGTGGGAGAGTAATGAGGCTGGGTGAGGGTATCCCCCACCTCACCCCTGGGTCCCCCACCAGAATGGGGAACCGGGAGCAGGGAGGATAGACCTCAAAGTGGTCCAGGATCGCACCCCACTCCAGCAGCTAGTAGTGCCCCACGTAGGGGGTAGAAGCTGCCGATGCTGGTGGCGGTGGCGATGCCGATGGCGGAGGTGGCTGATGTCAGCCCGTGGGGCAGCGACAGCGGTATCAGACCAGCAGAGAATACATTCGGCCAGCCGTATTTTAGTTGAGTTGGCTGGCTGGTTGACTCTTTGGCTGACTAGAAGGCTAGCTGGCTGGCACGGAGGTGGCTGATGACCAAGAGGAGGTGGCAGCCAGACGTTAGCAGTACCAGTACGAAGCTCTGGTACTGGTGGTGGTGGAGGTGATCCCAAAGAAGGGAGAGAACATCAGCGAGGTACCAAAGTAGGGGATAGGGTATAGCCTATGGGAGAGGGACGCCTCCTCCTCTTTGTATGTGACGTTCCTCATGACCAGTAGGAAGGGAATCCCTGAGGGAGGTGGACCTGGAGCTTGAGGTGGTGGCGATCCCGATGGGAACATCCATAGGTGGGAATACGGGAACTTGACGCGAAGTAGAGCTTACTTCACATATCCCTGTGGCCTAGTCTCCGATCTTTCTTCAAGGAGGGAAGTCAAGTCAGAAGTCAGCGGATGGAGTCGGAAGTTCAAAGAGGCAGGTACAGAGAGCTCTAGACACGAGGGCCTCAGGGTGTCTATTTCCGGATGTGTCCCACCACCAAGGGTAGGGGTACTTCAAGAAAGAAGGGATACTCCAAACGCCTATCCAGGGATTCCAATCAAGAATGCGGACAGTGGGGAACCCTACCACGGGGTAGGGTAGGATAGAGTAGGGCAACGTAGGGTAGGGACGGGACGACGTGGAAATGGAAGGATGGGATTTTTGAGACTATTAAGAGATGAAAAGAGCGCACCACGCACAGACTAACCAGGACTGACGTACCGTCCGTGACGTCGTCGCGCAGTACACTCTTCTGATACGCACTAAACAATAAATAACAAACGGGCACCTACGATTATCGGCTGTCGACCCGGGTGGAACGATCGACTTGCCTCCTCCTGGAACCATTTACCTCCAATACGTTTCTACATTCACCAGTTACACCATATCCTAGCCTGTGACGTATGTAAATCCGCGATCTAACCGTACGAAAAACTTTATCGTCCTTCTACTCGCCCTCGTGATCTTCTCTGAACTCTACCTACGTCCAACGTCTTCTATCTACCTCGACAACTTCGAGTTTAATGCGGCGACAGAGACAGACGACTCTGACTTTCGTAAGGCGCATGACGTAATGGCGTCGACGCCGATTACACATTGGATGCATTTTAAACGCCAGCCGAGATAGAGCGACATTCCAGAAACCGTTTCTCTCTTCCTCTACGACTCGACGTTTCCGTAAGAAATTCTAACCTGTCATTTAATTATCACTAAGTGCGTACTTGACGTAGGCTTCTTGCCAATGCGACGCATATTCACCGTGCGCGACTACTACGCCAATGCCGACGCGGCCAAGATGGCCGCCAGGGACGCCACGAGATGCACGAACGCTGTATTACTACGCGTCCAACCTACGCATCGTATACTCTCATGTTTCCTTCGATGAATACGAGAGAATGTGTCTCGAGAATATTCTTAAAATAACCGTAATAACATCACAGCACGTTAACGTGTCCTGTTAAGGGATGATCTTAGGGTAAAATTATATCGATAAAGAGAAAGGCAACGAAGAAAGCGTAACTGAAGGATTTTTCTCAGGGCGTTGGCCGTGTTGCGCCATGACTCTACAAAAACAGTGAAACATAAAAGGCATCCGGTTAGACTCGCCACGTCAGCAAAATGTCCGCCATGATTATTCTCAGGTATCACGACATGAAAAAATAGTCCCGAGAATTCCGAAAGAATAACCGAGAAATAAAAAATATTTCATATATACATATATATGTAATTATAAAAGAAATATATATCTATATTCAGGAAAATATGAGAAAACAACTGCACCGACCAAGTCAAGAACAGTAGGGATGCACTGGAACGCGACGGACAAACACGAAGACGTCGTCGAGTCGGACAAGGCAGCCGACGAGCGCCGAAACGCCAAAAGCAATGTAGGAAGGAAGTGGAGGAATATGAGGCACTTCAAGTCAATGGAATCGAAGTGAGCCTAGAGTCAGACAAGTTGATGTAAGTGGAAGTAAAGCAAAGGCAAGCTAAGGAAACGAAGGCAGAAGGCAAGCCAAGGCAGGGCTGTTGTTTACACCCCCACCTCGTCGGGTTAGAGGCAGCGAGATGCCACGGAGGGGCCTCGGAGACCTCGGCGGGCACCCACCACCACGCAATTTCCAACCCCACCAGGCTCTCAACCACTGTCCGCAGCTCCAACCACCCCACCAAAGGCAGCCGGAGCCAGGCCGTGAGCCACGGCGAGGTCCCCGCGACGATTTTAGTGTCTTGGGGTGGGTGCGCTCTGTGGCCACCGTTTCGCGGTTTCTCGTCCACGCTTTCCACACGCCGAGCCACGATCATCCTCGCCGTTCTAACCTCAAACACCCCGGGCGTATAACGTTACTTGCGAATTCGGTCTTGTGCCCGCGAATCCAGCACCGCCACCACCGGCAACTCCACTTCCACGATGACGACGACGACGCCGACGGTAAATAACAACAGGAACAACTACCACGAGAGAAACTACTGTCTCTCAGGAACTGAAAACTAACTACGTCGGCTTCGTTCGGCCGCCTTCGTATCGCTGGGCTCACTGACTTGGTACTCACTTTTCTTTTTTCTTCCTTTTTTTTCACCGGTAATCCTTATTCTTCGAGACACGATGTGTGTGCCTCTTGTGTGAACGTGTATCCGTCTCCAGGATACGTGTACGCCAGAAATAAAGTTCGGTTACTGTTTCTGTTTCGCTATCGCGAGAAAACGCGCCGAGCAACGCCACGCCACGCCGAGAGACTTCTACTACTTCTCTACATCAGCAAGAGAGCCACCGAGCACGCACCGAGAGAGAGACGGAGTAAGCGCCAGTGAGAGAGCGAGAGAGAGAGAGACAGAGCGCGCAGCTGAGCGACAAGGAACGAAAGAGAGCCGAGAGAGAAGCACAGAGAGAGAGAGAGAAAGAGGGACGAAGAAATAGAGAGTTCATCGGCGTCCTACTTACTTGTACTTAAATCCTCGTCGCAGTGCAATACTTGAGCCACTACTAGACACTGTCACCCTGTACAGACTAGTTGAACACTGAAAACTGATCCGTTTTATTAAACGTAGAGTGAAGTTAGCACGAACTCAGTTGCTCTATGTGAGTCCATTCGAAAAAGTACAAAGCGTGTCCACCTACGGTATATAGGCCTTATTCTCCGGCTTTGGTTAGAAACCTCCGCCTAAGTTGGCTTAATGGCCGAGCCGAGCCACTTCACAATAGCAATTCACTTTGTTTTGTAGATTCAGAGATAGGTAAACTCTAACTGATTAAATGGTTGATTTGTTGATTGCTGAACTTGCTGCCTGGCTGGATACCTGGCGTTCTCAATCCTTAGCGTAGCAGCGACTTTCTCATTTCTACAAGAGCCTCATTCCAACTCGCCAACACACTGGACACCGCGATGATCCTCTTCGTGAAACCACGTCATATGGAATTTACACACTTTCTGTGTGTACATCACACACCGTGACGCAGATAGATACATACGCACGTATGTATACGTCACACGCACCATAAATGTAAAATTACGCGCGTGTAGATATTTCTCTCGTGTAATATTGAAATAAGCGTCTATACTGTGTTCGAGCTAAGGCTGACACTCGCGTCTCCCTCTTTACGATCTATTTGGAACTTCGGACGGACGGAAAAAAACTGTCAAAGTATGTAGAAAGGACAGAGATTTTGTCTTTTATTATTGAAATTATACTTGGCGGACGATGCCATAAACGCGCTTCCGGATTTTGCACTACCGACCTGACTTCGCGAGTATGGCCGTGAAGTGTAGTGCGCGTCAGCAGAAGTAACATTCGACAAGCTAACGGTACTTAGCCACCGGGCGGCAGGTTCGGGCAATGCCGTACCTCGATGCGCTTTACGTTACGTTTGCGTCCTACGCCACGGAAAAACAGACACCACGACGCTCCTGGCGTAGACGACCTCACGATACGCGCGCCTGTCTCTTGTTTCCTTATGCACGTTGACGATGACTTTGTGGTACTCCGGTTTAATCGATTAACTTCCGTTGCGAGTTTCGTATTCCTGATGTGAATATCTTACTGTGACATCGTTCTACTAACTGATAATGCATTATTGCTTTTTTTTTTGCAAGACGTAATAATATTTTATGAGTGATTTATTAACGGACCTTATTCGCTTAGAAAATATGACGCCTACGGAAGCGCCATCTCGGGATTGACTTGTGGTACTAATGACTGAATGTGGGACGCCTGATTTTCAGGATTTTATTACAACACATTTTATTATTTTTGTTATGAGAAATAATGATTTTCATTGGTATTTATTTTTAGACGGTTAATATTTCGCTGAGAATAATCTTCTTTGGACTACTGGACACATCATTTTTATTGTTCCTATCATGCGCTGTACAAACCTTACATGCGCGCGCAACGTATCGAATTTGTATTTATGTTAGGTTGGGTTTTTGCAGGATTTCAACACCGGAGCACCGAGGGCAGCATAGTCGTCTGGATATTTCGCGCGCAACATTTTGAAGGTTGAATTTAATTGTGTATAATATTTATCCCTCACGCTGTAGGTAATGTATTACTGAGAATAAAGAACATGATTAAAAATTAATACCTCTCATTTTTTTTTATTTAAATTGCATCTATATCATTTTAATGAACCCAGTAATAAAAATTAGAGGGAGTCATTCATCAATGTCTTCTACACGAGATTTCACAGAACTTGACACATTATGTCAGTGACATGTATGTCAGTTAATCGAGGAAAAATGATAGCGAAATGTCCATGTATATTTTGAAAATGTCCTAGAGGATTCAAATGATCCCGGTGAACACAGGGTCAGTAAAGATCAGACATTCTCTGCATGCGCTCCATATATAAAGAATACAAGAGCTTATTGTTTTCATAATAGAAGGGATTATCATTGGCATCAAGATCAGGTCTATATTCTGCAGTGTAGCTACTTTTACTGGAACTACAGCCATCGCAGGATGAAGACGACGAAGAACCCTGAGATGGTTCTGCGTGGTTTGATGATGGCATAAAGTTTCTGTTTTCCCAATCTGATTCCATCTTCGCCTGTGAACTTTCTTGTAATCGAGCAGCATAGCCATTTATGTGAAGATTATTGATCCTCTTGCTTAGTGGCATAAACTCTCCAGACTCCTCTTCGATAGTGCGTCCTCTTTTCCTGAAGAATATTTAAACAACGCAATAAAGAAAACACCTTTAACCTCTTGTTTAAATTCTTATTATTGTATATCCCTTGTTATGTGGATTAGTCACAGAGATTGACTAATTTGATAAGTCATCAACGTCATGTAAATATACACTAACCTGTTGGCTTGTGTCATCTTCAATGTAGCTGCTCTCTTGTCAGAGCTTCTACTACGTGAACCCTCTTGATAATGTCATATTACTATACTTTTTATATATCTTTAATACACCCTGAGTTCACTCTGACCGCTGGAAATATCAAATAATATTTTAAGCACAACACTTTTATATCAAGCAACTCTGGATCTTCCAGGATGTTTCTTTCACTCATCAGCCATGTTCGTTTACAGATGACGTTCTGTCGTTGGCTATGAATCCGCTAGAGGCGTCCCAGAGAAATTAGTCGTTAAACAATTATACATCCTTAAAAAAAGCATATTAACTAAACATTTAATTACCAAATTAACAAATAACATTCCTTCATCTCTATCAGTTATATTTAGCAGGAGATATCTACGATTACAAAAATGATAACTTGTACATAATCAGATTATTCAATGTTCATGCAATTATCAATATTTAAATATTTTTCAACAGGAACACACGAACATATCATAAAAATTGGGACGAAATAACGTCAGTTCAATGTTATATGAATAAAATAATAGAAAAATAGACAAATTTATTGATTATGCATTTACGAACATACAATATGGACTTGGCTTAAGCAAACGGTTGCCGCGGTAACATTTGAGCACAACAATACACACTTCACGAGTAAAACTTGCAGTATCACTACGAAAAGTTGAAAATCAAAGAAAAGATCTTTTCGAGGATTAAGTTATACTCAAGCAACAATGGCTAACAATGTGCTTAGCAACGGTAGAATACAGCACGCAACTGCACCACAACGTTTAAGTACTGACAAAGCAAAGAAAGGTAAAATCTTTACGTTTTCATTATCAACTTTTTCCACGATGGAAATGATACAAATATTTAATGGCATTTCCATAAGTAAAAATTATCATGGAACATACGCTTATTACTAATTGCTCGTGTTAATATTATCTCAAATTTGTCTATTTCAAAATCTTTCGTTTTACTAGTACCGGACATACCAGCTATAGAGAGTAGAAATTGGCTACTGCACAGGCATTATACGCGACACGAGTATAAAATATGCAAGATTCTTATTCAAGAGGAATTAGCCAGATCGAATGGACACAATGAATATGCTAATTACTTGCAGGTAAGTGTAAGAAATTTTTGCTGAAATCAATAGAAGGTGTATTCTTCTTAGTCAAAGAAGAGAATTTCTTTGAGGAGAAAATTTTTCATTTTCTTTACAAGGGAAATTCGTTTTTCTTTCAGGGTCTGATAATGAGAAAAGAAGGAAAGATACACGATTCTCTAGATTGCTTTCAAAATGCGTACGACGTAAATTCACGAAATGTGAATAACGTGAAGCAGATAGCTAAATCTCTGTAGGTAAAATATAACATTTTTTTATACTCAATAAAATAAAATAAAATTAACAAACTTATATCATAGGTATTTGTTGGGCAGCCACAGTCGTGCTCTCGAGGCTTATTTGGAGGCTGAAAGAATTTCTGCAATCCCAGACTGGGAGATTTTATATAATATTGGTAAATTATTCTCAATTATAATTATATATGCACATTATAATTTCGGTTAGGCCCGTTACTACTATTTTAATATTGGGTTTCCTTTCTTTGTATCACCAGCTAATGTATAGCACAATTTAATATTATTTCTCTCAAAATTTAAGTCAATCTGTTATTTTGATGTAAACAAAAGAGGGTTAAATAAATCTCTACAGGCAGGATCTATAGCGATATATCCGTTTAATACGACAAGTATTAATGATACGAGATACTACGAGATGATACGAGATCGAGAGAGTGTTCTACTGTTTGTAATATGTTTTTCGTGTAATTTAACCCAACTGTTGGTTCAATCTAGTTCCATTATATAGTCTCAGGAGAATTTGACAAAGTGCCAGTTCCGTATTTTAGAACCAGTCGGGAAATACGGTCCAAAATAAATGTTGACAATCTTAAAATTAATGAAAAAATGGACGGATGGAAAAGTCATATAAAAAATATAACAATATTTAAAATCGAATTTCAGTCCAGTGTCTAATGTCTATGCCCAATTAAAATTTATTTTAATTCTCATTCTTTACAGGCGAGTGCTATATCAGATTCGACAAACGTGAAGAAGCCAAGAAGTATCTCAAAAAGGCTGTCGATTTGACGAAAGACCAGATGCCTCATATTGCTTTAGCAAAACTTTATATAAGGGACGATCAAGTTACAGAGGCCGTCGGAGTTTACACGTCATACTTAGAGTTTGTAAAGCTTCATTGAATTTTAGAATATTTTCCGATCTCTAAAGTACGAATATTAAGTTAAGCTTTAAGATGCCGTTGGTGTAATATTTTGAAAAGCACGATCAAACGCGAGGAACAAACAAAAGATGGGTTAATGATCATAAAGATTTCATGGCTCCATTAATACTTAAAAAGCAAAACAGTTGCGAAGTTGATAAAATTGTTAATTTATATTTGAAAGCTTATCTCTGACTGTTTCAGTGAATTCAAAGTATCTGAAACGTCAATGAAGTAAGGAACAGAGAAAACTTGACGTTGAGCTCCTTTAGAAATTAAACTTGAAAATCAATTTCTTGTTTGCTTCATCGAGGCTGGATTACCTGATGACAACGAACTGTATCTTTTCCATACTTCATAAAAACTTTTCTTTACCCAGTCAAAAGAGCAACTGAATTAGCAAGCACCAACGGTTCTCAGGGGAATTCAAATTTTCAAATATTATCCTGTTACGCGAACTATATTAAATAATCCTTTGACCATTCCTCCACAGTGGTTCTCCTCAAAGTGAAAATATTGCCACGGAATTGGGTCTACTGTATTTAAAAATGGGCGATACCCAAAGAGCTTTCCAGCAATTCGGCTCAGCCTTGGCTCAATCACCGACATGTTCAAAAGCTTTATTACCAATGGCGTCCATAATGCAGGTACAGTCTAAAACCAAGTAATACGTTATAAAAGATTTTTCACTGGTTAATTATCTTTCTCATAACCTTAGACACACCGCGATTACGACGTGGCTTTATCAAAATACAAAATAGCTGCACAGACTATACCAGAGTCATCTGCCCTCTGGAATAACGTTGGAATGTGTTTCTATGGAAAACAAAAATTTGTCGCTGTAAGTAATAACGTAATTTAGATTTATTGAATCAATATTAAATTTCTACATCCTAAAAGAAAAAGTCTATTATGCTCTAGGAAAGCTTCAGAAGATTGTACAGGGTTAGGATACGTTTGAAATCCTTTTCATAAATACATTAACGCAAAGTGCCAACTTACCAAACTTAGGAACCATGTTTATTTTAATACAAATAAGATATTTAATTAAAACAAAACAGTAATAGAACATCCATTAGCCCATTGTCCAAGTCCGCATTATCTTGCTAAAGATTTCCAATAGAAGAGGCCAAAATATTTTTTTTCCGACACGTGATAGCCTTGTCAATCTGACGCAATATCCGGTCTACTGATCATTGACGAGATGAGAAGAAGCTTTTTGCGTTTAGCTAAACAGTGTATGTGTGTATATACATATATGTATTTTAGGCTGTCTTTACTTAGTTTCACCCCTATTCGTGGAAGGGAGGAAACAGAAAATATACGGCTTCCGTGTGATTTGCCACCCTTCGCCTTAATATTATTTATTATCCAAAGATGTATAGAGGGATGATAATGCAGTACGTAAAATTTCTTCTTGGTTACTTTTTACGTGGTGAATAATGCTTCAGATTAGATATAAATGGTACCGGTCTTCTTCATGACGTAAAATACAGTCTGGATTAAAGAGGATGGATGATACCTTAAATCATTATTACTCGTGTTACTCTTTTTCTTTCATTTCAGTATCCAACAAGAACTACGGACAGTTTTGAAATTAATTGGACGCACGTGACGTACAAATTTCACCCATTCGTGGACCTTTTAGTGGGTTTTGAATTTGTTAAAAGTGTTTTTTACCATGGTTATGTTATATTTGCGTATATATAAGTTAACTAACTTTTTGAAATTGAAAAAAATGGCTTTTGAGCTGATAATTAGATAATACACTTTAAGGTTAGAAATGAAAATTAATTACAGCATTAAAATCTTTAGTGTTTCTTATTTTTGGTTCCAGGCAATCAGCTGCTTGAAAAGGGCGCATTACTTGAATCCAATGGCTCTGTATCCAGCTTGTAATTTGGGAATTGTCTTTTTGACAACTGGTCAACCAGCTTCGGCTGCTACTTATTTGTGCGCAGCTGTTTCTGCAGGTCCGATGCATCCTTCGCCGTATTTGTTGCTGGGACGTGAGTGTCTTTCGATATTTTTCTGCTTGTCAATGAAGCTTTCTTTGCGCTTCCTTGAACCTCGGTATCTGGGTCAATGCGAAACAAACGTCTTTACGAATGCTGGACGTATCTATAATATTGAATTTCTTGTACGTAGGAAAGCAAAAGAAATATCAAATGTTAGATAGAATTCTTAGATAGAAATAAATATTACAGATATTCTCCTGCATCTAAGGAATATTTTACAGGGAATCAAAGTTTCTTTTACTTCGATTTTTATCTTAAATATTTTTCTTTCTCGATTGGTTAAGCAAAACGAAATTCGAGTCAATTGATAATTATTATGAGTACGTTTCTAAGATTCTTTGCCAATTTGGATTAAACGGAAATAACGGCGGCTTTGACTTCAATAATGAAATTCCACGCGAAGATATTTTCTACTAAAAAAAAATTAACCATCGGTCGGCTTTGTAGAATGTAATTACGTTCTAAGGTCTTGTAAAAAAAATTGACATCCCATCAACCCTTCTTCTGGTGAAAGTTTCAATGTCAATCTATATACATGTATACCAGCGAAAAGAATTTTCTCAAGAATTACATAAGAATTTTAAAGATTCTCTGAAATCCTCATTGCATCTGCAGACTAATTTATCGGAGCAGAATGGAGCCTTGATTATATTTATTTATATTCATTTCAGACAATAATTTCATAGAACTGATTTATTTATGAATTTTTAGTGGCTCTCAGACAACTGGATGATTTGGAGGCTGCGGAGAAGGCATTGACAAAGGCACATTCCTTAGCACCTCAGGATCCCTTGGTACTTATTAATTACGCAATTATTCTTGACGCCAAAGGCAACCAGAAAAAGGCTGCAGACACTTTGACAGCGCTAACTGACGTCTCGGCGGTAATTAACGTTGATTTGGAGGTTAGTGCGCCTAGAAATTCATGTAATTTAGGGCTGCGCTCATTTGCATATATGCAGATTTCTAATCAGATATTCAAATGATAATTGCCTGATATCGATATTCCGATGTTCTAACACAGATTGCAGAAACTGCAAGAAAGCTGACAGCTAAGCTACGTTGTAGCGACAGCAGCAAGGATGAGAACGAGAGAATTTTAAATGACGACGAGGTCTGAAAATTCTTTGGAAATTTAAACTGACATCAAAATGACTGTTATGATGATATGATGGTTACACAATTTTTTTACATGACGACAATGATGTCAATTGACACTTCAAGATGCTTGGACGCTGCATCAATGAAGATATATTGAAATGTCAACGTACAGAATTTTCAGTGTCTCATTAGTGTACAAGGAAATGACTTTTTTTAAATCTTCTATTTGTTTTAATGAAAATGAAATCCTGAGCATGCTGTATTTTTATCGATTAATTATATCAGATGCATCGAGGTTAATTAAGCTCTTCCACGGAAGATTCAACTTCCCAGTCTTGATCCAGAAATTTAACCGGCTTCCCACAATTTTCTCACAGCACGCAAAGACCTTCTTACGCAGTTTAGTCACGCGCAGCCTTCCAAGAGACCTCGGGTTGCCCTGCGAAAACAAAAATGAGAAACCAAAATATCAGATAGAAAAGAAAACCTTATTCGCTACTTCTTTTCTCTTATACCCAAATTGATGATCATTTTTTTATCTCTTATATCTCGTGACCCGGAAGTTGCCATTCAATCTTCATGGATATGCTTCCTGTCTCTCTAGGAAGAATAAACGACTGTGGGCATCCATGATAAAGGGTGAGATTTTGAGAGATTTAGTTTTGGGTCGTGTCTAAAAAAAAATCTGTTACTTTATATGTTAATTGGATCATTTTTGAAAAATCTTTTACATTCGCCAATGTTTAAATTACTAAATGAAAAATAGAAAATTTTTACAGTCTTGTGGAATTTAAACTGGATAAGGTCGCACGATTTTATTTTCCCATTTAAAAAACATCGAGTTCGGGTGTCTCAGATACCCCACCTGACCACTCCCGAGTTAATTGCGATATTCATGAGTCAGGAAATTAGTTTTTCAAACTTCAGACTCTTCCGTTATAAAATACGTGTCAAAGGAAATTCAACATGACTGCACGCTGTGTATACAATAAGACGCACGATGGACACTGCAGAAACTGATATGGTTTTATACGAGCATCAACGAAGTTTCTATGTGAATTACTGGTAATAAAATTCTAAGACTCCAACGCCGAATGGTATATGAAAAAAAAAGAATTCGGCGCTGCCAGACATTCCCGGAAGTCGAAGAATTTTTCATGTACATGGAAAAATGTGGATCGATGTCAGCAGACGAGAGAAGGTATTTTCGTACGTGACAAACGAACGTCAAAGAATTCTTAATGTCAAACCATGAGCAGTGACAGTCGCACTGCGAAAAAAAAAGCGTCAAGACGAATTGTAAATAAAATAAAATTTTTCCAAGCAAATCTTCTAACAAAAGTCAATTGTTTGTCTTGCGGACCAATTCGCAAAGAATTTGATACTGAAAAAAATGTTTTCTTATTTTCAAAGAAATAATTCTCTCAAAGAAAAATTTTCCTGTCAGTGACATACCAGATCCAATTCCCGATATTATTTTGAATCACCCTGTTCTCTTTTTTCACCTTTCTCAAGGTAAAAACAAGTGGATCTCAAAATTCAAGCGAAAATTATTACACCGTTTTATTAACAACTATTTAGCACAATGTACAACGCATACTTTACAAATAAATGCTCGAAAGCTCGGATTCCCAGCTGGGCTCAATAGATGGAAATCCTCGCGCTTCAATTTTCATTTTGCGGAACACTTTTTTTTACATACTTTTGCTCTCTTTCTCTCTCATTCTCATTCTCTCGCTCTTACACGTAAAAACACCATAAAGTCAATATCCCAGCGCACAAAAACCTTTACATGATATTTATAATCGACGCTTACGCAATTTTTAAAAATTATTTATAATAACCGATTACATTAAAAACTAGTGAACAACGTATCGCTATAAATATTTATTGACACTGACGCGCGATGCCGTTGACCCAATTTTGTCTTGTGAAACAGCAATGATTACACGACACGTTATTATAGCTATTACATGGGATATTATATACAGTAGTAGGCAATGGGCGTCATTATAATTCGTTGTTATTTGTACACGTATTATCGTTTAGCTATTATAAAACTAATTAATACTCGTCACACTTAAAACTGAAAAACGGTATCTTACAGTAATGAACTTATGATCTGTAGATCATTGATCTTTTGTTGTATCTCAGAGTGTCTGAAATTTTTTGTTATTAGCGTAGAAAAGCTAAAAAATATTTCTAACCTCAAAGACGCGACTGTAAAAGTCTTTTGTATATGAACATTTCGGACACCCCTTATACGTTTACGTATCATCGATTTCTTATCAGTTTTCTCAACTCCTCCTGTGTCAAACAACGATCACCATTATTCCTCTCTAGAATTTTGCAACAATGCTGCACCTTTTTTGCCAGGATATTCACAGAATCTCTAGACTGCAATTTGTTTCAGTAAACTGAATTCTGTTTGATGGCCAGAAGGGAGCGAAGAATGTTTTCTACAAAAATATCTGAAATACTTTTGAAACTTCCGGTACCCATATCACAAATGTTCAATGTATCGTGAGAAATTGTAAATTGCATTTATCCAATTTCAGGCAACGTAGATATTTACATTGTTGTGTATATTAGAAATTTCAAACAGCTTTCACATAGAATCTCCTTCAGCTTTTCTAATTTTTGAAATTTTCAATTATCCCACGGTCCTCTTTTGTTTGTTAACAGTACATACTTAAAAATCCTAAATATCTAAATACTCGTGAAGAACAATGGTCCTTTCATCAGGCACCAAATAAAGCGTTAACAAGAGTGCTTAAAAGTTAAATAAAGAGAGAGGCTTGAAAATAAATAAAATAATTTAAAAAATACACCAACCCTTATCAATTGCCACAATTGATGACACGTGAATAAAAATTCGCACAATCCTCTCGATTATCTTCTATCCCCTCTGAAGTACATGGCGCCATCTATTGACATTCTGTATGAACTTCGAATTAGAGGTCTGTTTACGAACGAACTTACGTCCTAAGGAAATAGAAAATAAAAGCAACGTGCTCATCTCGCGTGTTCATCTTATCGTTAGGGTGGTAACGGTAATGGTTACAGCCCTTGAGAAAAAGTTTGAACGAACTGCCTTAGAAGTTCATAAGTAAGAAAAAGTAAGCTCCAACGTAAGAAAGAGAAGTTATAACCGGAAGGGTATGAGTAAGTAATTCGAAACGTTAAGACGCGTTTTAAAAGCGCGTAGCAGTTTTCACAGGCCCTGTCAGTCGCATCATACGTAAGTGCTCTGCACGTCGGTCTGTTGAGTAGGTGGATGCCACTTCTTGATAATTCGAGGTTTGAAGAGCTGCCCAAAGGTTGTACGAAATTGTCTGGACATGGAGCAGTAGAGTATGAAGTTAATGGCGCCGTTAAGTAGGGCAAGGATATCCATAATTTCGCCGAAATTATGGTAGCAATTCCTGAAGAAGCAATCTCCCAGTACCCCGGATAAGAGGCCGAGGATACCCTGCGGAAATTCAGTGACCAGGAAGAGAAGTAAAACAGCCACGAGCATCTTGGTCGTCCTGTCGGCTCTTCTTTCGGATTTGCTGGCCCTGCGCGAGCATTCGCCGTTTTTTGCCATTATGCAGGGGTTGTAACCCCTGAGCGCCTGCTTTCTACCCTTTGCCCTGGGCAGACATTAAAGAGCTATTGTTATGTCAAGAAACAGCATGGACGCACATGAGAAGAATTGATTAGATAAACGACATGGAGCATTTACGAAAATGTGAGAAACATGGACTTTTATCGAGGGTAAAATTCGAATGGATAAAAATTCAATTATAAAGGTAGATGGAGAAGGGCGCTAGGTTATGAAAACGAGGGAATGCAAATATTATGGTAATGAGAGTTTGACATGTTTTCAGAGTTACGACTGAGTGAGCATTGAAGTTATCCTCGGTAACTTTTGACCTCAGGTTCATCCCCTAGGGGCGAATATTTTCTTGTGCTTCAATGGTAACAGATTGACAAAAAAGTCCTAGATCGCCCTTCAACGTGGATTCGCATTTGGGATAAGAATGAAAAGATTTTTCAGGGTTGGTTAGGGAACTGAACCAAAGTGCCCATGACGCAGCACCTGTAAAATTATATTCAAATTGCGGTTTTGAAAAGTGAAGTGATATATGGCATTTTTTGAGGACTTGTCACGGGACTTCAAGTCTTTTTATTAACGTGTCATCTCTTTCATATATTAAAGATAGTCGGGTGACGCCAAGGATTCATTTGACTTTGTAAACAGCAAATTTGTAGACTGCCACTATACATATACAGCAACGAAAGATCCATACCTCCAGGTTACTAGGGTGGAAAGTATCATCATGGACACTTATAATTTTCTTGTAAACCACATCAAACTCTTTGACGACAAATAATTTTCAGACTCTAAATCAACGTGGTACGTAGTTTTACCAAACGTGCACAATTATTTTGGACTGCAGACAGCTGAACGTGATTTCCGGTCAAGGTGATAAGACCAAAAAATGCAAGATAAAATTATGAATTTCTTAAAAATTAGAAAATAACGAAATCGTTCATCTACACTAAATTTCCAGTATGGTCCCTGAGCTATGACAACTGTGAAAGTGTCAATTTCCACTGCACAGATATACTTAGCCTGTGAAAATAAATAACTGAAAAATTTAATATCTTCATTTTCGTACGACAGACTGTAATTATTTTTTATGAACACATTAAGGCTATCTTATACATAGACTAATATATTTTTGAATAAAAACAATCTTGTAATTTCATTTCACTACCTTTTTAACCCGTGATTCCCTATTGCTATTATGATCATCGTTCCCAGAGTACCTCAAGTGGTTAAATGGACTCTTAGGATAATGAAGATGTCTCACCTGTAAAGAGCCTTTATCAGCCAACAACTGATCACGGTAAGGATCAGACAAGGTAATAGCTTTACGACTACACCGAGGACCCAAAAATTAAGCTGATAAAGAGCACCCTTGCTGCCAGAAGGATTCGCGTCGACGTGATAGAGAATCTCCTCGGTACCATTTTCGTAGACTTTCCTCTGATTGATCTGCGAGTGGATCAAAGAAAAGATTATACAGCGAGAGCTTATAAAAAAAGAAGTTAGAAATAAAAAATATAAAAAATCATCCCCAATTATAGTAAAGGGTAGGCAACTGACTGCCATCAGTCAGTATGATATTTCACGTCAATTTCCATGTCGACGATGCTGTTTGTTGATTATATGATAAAGGGATGAAAAGTATCCGTGGCATCTCCTCACCCCGAAAACGAGATAACTTGGGGCACAAGCGACGAAGGGTGCAAGGAAGCTGCACCAAAGGGCTATTCTGCATCTCGAAGCTGAACACCAGGAGTGATTGTGTTGTGGAAATCTGGAAGAATATTTAATTATTAAAATTCAGTGATAACTGCGTGACTTACTGATAACGATTAAATTAATCCCATCTAGTTCAAGTGTCATAAATGACCGTGGGACGTCCCTCGGACGTCCATGGGACTCGAAACGTCCCATAGTCGCTCATGGGACATTTTTTTTTTATTCAGGAAATTATTCTCGGTTAAAGTTTTCATTTCGTTTAAGGCGAATCTAAACGAACGACATAATTACCGTCTTACTTATTTAAACTCATTCAAAGAACTATCTAACAGTTTGTACCATTGAGAAACATCATTCGTGGAATTCCAGCATGAAATGAAAGTTACGTCAGTTTAATCAACGTCGCTTGTAATGAGAATCTTTGACAAGACCAAAAGTTCTAAATACCTCGCTGCCTCGAGTACTGTGAACTTTGAGAAAGAAGATTTGCGTGCCAGTGGAAAAGGAAGGAGTTGAAAATTTCAGGGGAGTAATAACTAAATTTCAAAGCTCTCCCATAATCAAAACAGTGCCTGTAAATAGTATTAATTAAACTAAAATTAGAAATAATAATTTTCGGTGATTATATCGGACGGAATGTCAAGCGAGGTAAAACGTACTAATCAGAGAGAAAAAAAGAGCGAATGACGTCATTGCTAAGTACAAATCAAATTGAGAAAATTAAATAAATGTATAGCAACGAATCTATTGTTCACGATCTTTTCTGATTTGTTTTCGAAAATGCCATTTCTTTGACCCTGAACGCTCCTACTTTTTGTCTCAGAGTGTTGATTGGATTTTATATGGCTTTTTACGTGCAAAGAAAGACGAAAGGGTTTCGAACTATTTGCCAGAGTCTTAAAGGTTACCTGCGAGGATCATTAAACAATCTGTCAAGTGCAGACTGCGCTACGCGAAATTGTCAAAAATTAATTAAAAGGCCGGATTGCAATTAACGTTAAATAAATAATAACCAGGACGTTAAATAATTATTAACGATCATCAAAAAGTGATAACACGCTATTAGGCAAACCGCGTGCAGATTTATGGAAATATACCAAAGCCTCGTTAATTACATGCTAAAATTATCCTTGTACATTTTACACTGTTCACGGGAAAAATATACGTTTGGAATAGATACATGTGAATATTTGCAGTCAGGAAAATAAACCACTTTACCTACGCGATTTGCATGATAATCTCTTATCGTTAAGCTCATTTTATTACGCGCCATAATCTATGCAAATAGGTCCACGTGTGTATGTACGTAGCTTAACCGTGCTAGCTCGTGAGCTTACCGTTAATACGTTACAAGAGCTGATCTTATGGGTTAGAAGATTTTGAACAATGACAAAACGTCAATAATAACCAACAATTGGTGTACGAACAATCGGATGGAATAGGTTTTTTTTTATTGAAAATTAATTGCCAAATATGATTTGCTGACTTTTTTTGCCAAGACTCCGAAGGTCTGCTTTTACTTTCTTATGTCGAGTCTGATTATTGCTATCTCGTATCCCTTGTGGTTGACGAAAACATTTCGGATCGAGTCAAATTTGCGGCCTTCGCGTATAAAAAGAAGGAATCTTCAGTTTTTGTTACCGACTGTGCAAGCTTTTCTTAAAAATATTGTTTCGTCATACTCAGGGTTACTGTATAGATGAGACTGTCTCTGTAGGAATGATTTTGTTTGTTTGTAACGTGACACGTATGATTACTTTTTGCAGTCATTTTCTTTCATGTATTTTTGGTCCTGTGGATAAGGTTTGTTTTGTAGTTGGAAAAAGAATATACGAACGGAATTTGATGATTTTAGGAACACCTATTACTTAGTACGTCATGTCGTGTTATCGGTAGAAAATTTATCGTAGACATTTTAATGAAAAGCTAGTACCTACCCGTCGAACGAAATTGTGTATTCTGTCAACACAGTTTTCAATTAGGGTTCTTCGGAAAAATTAAACGGGCCAATAAACAGCCTTGAAGTTGTAAAAAAAAATGTCAGCGACAAATTTGTTTTTTTACCAATAGAAAAATATTGAAAATTAAAATACTAATGGTTAAGTAATCGCTGCTATTTTGATTGTGGAAAATTTTAAAATGGCTGTCACGAAAGGCATTATCCGCGAGAAACAGGAAATCGAGTGAAACGTGCCCGGAGAATAAATTAGCAAGCGCCTACATGGATATAAGGGAAGCATCAATTTCCCGCAATCCTAATCGTGAAACATGAGTCGACAGAGTTCAGAAGTTTATCTTGGAAAAATCAACGGCAAGGATCATTAACGCATTCGTGTTCGGCGAGACCGAAATGTCTATATGGAAAAGTTGACAACGTTGAGTTATGAATAATGAATGACAGGGTGAAATAGGAAGGAAATGTACCGGAAAGAATCACAGTAGGAGAAGGTAAATCGAAAAGCATTGTAAGTCGTAACAACTTAATTGAACAAAATGTACACATTAATAGCGCGAGCAATTACACGTATATCAAGCATAACGTATGTAAACAGCATCCATCCTAATTTACGGTAAGCCTCGATTATCAAAGATTCTTAGTACCCAAGGAAATACAACTGCGATTGAAATATGACGTTGATTCAGTAAATTGCTAGTCAAACATTCCTGACAGGTCTGAAGCCGTGGCAAATGTAATTGAAATTCATGCCATAGTCAAATATTCTCCATAAATACAACATCCTGCGTAAGCTGCCTGATAGAGCTTCTAAAAACGACCACCATTATCCCGGTACTAAAATGCAGAACGTGCAGCTGTATATAAATTTCGTATGAAAGGTGGTTTAAGACCCAGCGAAAAGATCATCATAACCTATAAGAAACACCAGTGTGTTTTTTTATGACAGTCCCTAAGTGAGTTTTTATATATACGAATTTCGCTTGACACTGTTAGTATTTGGTGTCGAAAATTTGTGAGCCCGCACAGACCTGTCTATACGACGCTCTCGCGAAATCTGTGTTATCGTGAGGTGAATTGATCTATTTAAAGAAATCGGTTTAAATACCAGTTACTGGCACATCTCATTAACGGGAGGAAGTTAAGAAGGAAAATAAGAAAGACAAGAAAGATTAAAATAAGGCAGTACTTTTACTCACCTGATAGCGATGTATCTCCATACTGCCAGAGTCAAGGTAAGTCCTATGCTGATAGTGTGAAGAACCTGAGTGAAGTGCATATGAAAAAGTATAAAGACTGCCCATCTAAACGGAAATATCTTATGATCTTGAGAGGCAATGTAACGATAAGCAGCAAAGGGAACGTATTCGACCATAACCAGCATGTCAGCCATAGCGAGACCCGTCAATATCCTGTTAATGGGCGCAGTCACCATGTCCTTCCTAGTTAGAACAACGATGTTAAGCATATTAGCAACTGTGCCGAAAATGCAGACCATCAGAGCAACGTATCCGTGATAAACTTTGTAAGAGAGCGCCAATTCTCGCACTACGCCGTTGCAGTAGCAGGGCACCGGCACTGAGTGTACAGTCGGAAGAACTGCAAAGCTGAAGTTGTTCACGTAGTCGATGTCCTCTTCGGTTATGTTTAACTTCCGAAAGATGTCGCTAATGTTCTCGTGATGATTCATCGTTTTTACGCCACGGAGTAGTTGCTTCAGATAGAGCAGAGACGTGTTCAGTTGGTTGAATTGCGTGTCGTAGCCCGTATGGTGTAACATGACATTTTAGAGGTTATGTTAACGGCGGGTACGAAATCAAAGATCGTAGAACCGTGTCGTTGGTAGTATGGTATTTCATAAATTTTCAGTTTATTAGCTTCTCGCTTGATTCTTGCGACACCTCTTTAATTACGTTGTGGAATTTAAATCAATGGCGGAGAGCTTTTCTTCTCTGGAGGTTCGTCGAATGTCACGTACAGCCTCAGTGTGGATTGAGGCTCTTCCAAACTTCGAAGTAGACGCTTGCGACTATATTCATTACGCTCGAAGATTAATTCAGCGTCGAAAGAGAATCTGCAAGAGAATTACGCATTTTTGAGATACACGATGCTCTTGAATTAAAGAGTATACTTTGGCTGTTTATGTTATATTATTATTCAGTATTTCCTCGAGTAAACGTACTTATGGCAGTCAAAGCTTTTATTCCTTGACCGTTACAAACTAAAAGGACCAAATTTCCCTTTCATACTACTGATCGTTACTACACGCTCTCGCTAGCCAGCTTCCTCTCTTTTCCGTCCTGCCGTGCAGCGCCCCTTGCATTTCACTTTTTTTTTCCAGCGGAGTCTGGTTTTTTTCCACTTCATTATTGCAAAAATTTGAAATCGGAAGAGAATCGTATGTCGAAAACTTTCGGTATTTTCATACGCGAATGGGGTTGTTCGTCGCGGCGCTATTTTCTTCTCCCTAACAGATTGATAGACCCGATGGAGAGGAAAGTGGCATGTAAAATTGTGACCCTTATTTACATGCCTACGAAGGATAAGGATATTCAAATACGTATAAGAAATTTGGAATAGAAATCCTCGAAAATAAGGAATTCCTGGCGGGTGATTTAGCGAGGGATTGACACGAAAGTAAAACGATAACGGGAAGGATGGAGAAAAATTTCTAAAAATAATATACACGTTATCCTTATGTGTATAAAAAGCGGGAGAGATATTTGTAATCTTTAAAAAATTTCATCGCTTCTACCTCCTTTCCCGCAGAAAAGTAAATATATTTTCGAGCGTTTGTTTCTCCTCAGATAAACGTGGGGTGTATCAGGATCAACGGGCTTTTAAAAATAATTATGAACCATAATGACTCTTGACTTACAAATTTAATTAGAGCATATTACGATTAACGGGCATTTCCTTAGCCCGTCCACATTCTCATATAAATGTTGTCAATGTACGGGTTGACGTGTAGTACAAGTCATCAGGTGACAAAACGTTCACATTCTGCAGTTCGTTAAAATTTTTTAGTCACAGTTGGCCTTAAGAATATCATCAAATTACGTCATCGGTTCCTGGTCGGCATGTTATGTATTGATAATAACATTGATTTTCCAGTATCTGGTTAGCATCAAGAATATTCTCCAATATGCCACACGTGTTTATAGCTCCAAAGGCAATGAACGAATCAGCGCTGCCGCTGGTATCGTTGGCGTACGATATGTCCCACATGCGTATTTCCATCGTAAAGTAAGATATTGCGTGGGATAATGTAGCATAAAGGGAGGAGAGTGACGATAGGATTAAATTTTGTTCGCCTGAGATAATAAAGTACACATATTTTTAATGTCGTTCAGCAAGCATCTATGAAAGAAGAAAAAAATGAAGTGCGAATTTGTCTCCTTCGCGAAGGAAATAATTTATCGAGTACGAAGGGAAATCTTAATGCCATAACCTTGTACCGAGATAGTAAATCCTTAAGGAAATAGAAAATAAAAGAAAAATCCTTTCTCGCCACAAGATACAAAGTTACTCGAGAGATGCCGTTAGTGGTTGTTCGTGTTTCTTTGTCTAAATTCCGAAGTTAATTTTATCCGTTTATACTTGACTCTATCTAGCGCAGCTTTTGAAAATGTTATAAAGTGAAAAGTAAACTTTTATCAAAAGTCCCTGCGTGATAATTCTTAAACAACGTCCAATCTGTTCTGAGACACTGGAGTTATGGGCAATGAAGAAGCTCGCGAAATTTCGAATAAAACAAACGTTATTCTTTTAATAGACAATTATTGCGTAATTTCGTTTGACGAATGTCGAATTTCTTGTTAAAACTGCACGAGAAGTTTAAGAGTCCCGAAGGTTCATGTCGCTTCGTCCCTTTATTTGCTATTGGGATTTGACGTGTGACGCTTGCGACATCTGGCGGCAAAACGTGGAAGTTTTATGAACGGTTGGCGTGCATGTTTGCAGAAGCTGTTTAGTCTTCTGTATGTTATTAGTTGAGGGAAAGACTCGTTGACAGATATTTTCTACTGGAAAAATTTTAAACCAATGTAATTCGGCATGTTGTATTAATTTTGAAAGAGCAATATACTCTGACATCATATTGACTACGTTACACGTAACTCCAGCTCAACCGGTCAAATTCAAATACGTTCATTGTCTTTCTCTTCCGTTCTTCCTTCCACATGTCCAATACGTAATCTTCTAAAACCGGAGGGACATTTCAGTCGTGTACGACTCTGGGTTCTACGTTTACGAGGGATACAAAAGGACCACTCGGATTCGTCGACCCCCCTAAACCTGTGAGTTCTTCGAATTTCATGGATTAATTCTGGGATTAAAGAGATATCTGTGAATCTCTCGTATCTCCCTGACTCCCTCTCACGGAAAGGCTATCTTATAAGCTTGAATCTACGTTATCGCCAGTTGAAATTACAAGGGAAAATAATTCGAAGTACATCGAGCGTGTTCGAGGAATGTTCTTTGAATTTCTTTTGTTTTAAGTTTCTTTGACTTGGACAAATTTTAAATTGTAAAAGATGATGTTGAGTGGATCAGTTCTAAGATTAAAGTATAACGCGTAACGACTCAAGTTTCGTACTTTTTTCTTTTTATTTACAGTCAAACTTTGATAAGTATCTTGAGGAGGTACGACTGTTTACTATATATAGTATAATATAGTTTACTATGTATAGTATAATAAACAGTGTAATGCCATTTTAAAAATTATTTGCTATATAAGATATCGGTATGAAATCAAGACGCAGATCAGAGACTTAAAAATTTTATAATTTTCATACTCCATATTGTTAAATTATAGTTGTAAAAAGTTGAAGAAATAATTTTAACCGCTTTAATTTAAAAACTGTAGTATTCCTTCTTAACGTGAAATATTTATTTTATCAACATTTTTTAAATCACTGTGGACAAGATACACAGATTTGAATTAAATACACTGTAGTTCAAATGAAATGACTTAACGACAGATTCTCCATCTGCAACCACTCATGCGTAGTTAGTTAATCCAGGAGTAGTCGTGCGATTTTATTCTCCATTTGAAAAGCATTGTGTTGCGCTATCTCAGACATCCCACCCTTCCAACCCCGAGTTAAATGGACTAAATTTTGTTTGACGCCACAAAATCGTTTTTTCAGTGTACAATCAAAATATTTTTCTAGCCATAGAAATCCGGACGAATTATATTACCGGCGTTTCAAAAACGTTAATGCGAATGAGTATTTTTTTTCAAAATTTTTTTAGCGTTTTTAAAACAAACACGTGCCTTGCATCATCGTAGTGTAAAATCCCCCAAAAAATGTAAGAAAGGTCATTAGCGTTCGAGCAAATTTCATCTTTACCAACGACAAAAAAATAATTGACAGGTATTATTAAATTGAAAATTCATTTAAAAAATAGCCCTGAACGCTTAGCTTGACTTTCGAAATTTGCCTAACACGACAGCTTCGCGATTCGATGTTTTTCGAAGAAAGAAAAAAAGACGAAAATTCAACGGTACGTAAAAAGGATTAAAATTCTTACGAGTCGCACTAAAGATCTGACGTTCCTCGATGTATTTTGCTTTACCTCTCAAGAAAAAAAAAAGTGTCTGCATACCGAGAAAACATTTTTCTTCAACAACATTATGCACAGCCATTTCGTTTTATCAAGTGGAATGCGGATTATCCACGGCTGAAAGCCAAGAAGACCGGCTGGTATTTCTGATAGCACAGTCTCGTTACGCCTGCCGGTCTAACGAGGTTGCGCAGTAAAATAAATTATGTTTTCAGATCCTTTGCGACGACCTGTAAACTACAAGCAAAAATTCATGCTCGACAATCACACTTGATTTATATATAGCTACAGTCCCTGCGGTTATCCCACGATGAAGGTTAGTACTGATAACGCCGAATAACGAGAGCACAAAAATTCCTGTCTAAGGCGTCCTGAGGTGACGTCATCTGTTTTGAATTTTATAACCGTCTATTCCCAAGATTCTTTGTCCGCTCGACTAATCGAATAACAAGAAGTAAGTCTGGGATCTTGAGAAAATCAAAGAACCAAAGGAAATACACACGTTAGTAATAAAAACGAGGAAACTCTTTTATTTAGGAGCTAAAATAATCATAAAAATTCTCAAAGCTAGTAAACCAATGAAATTTCATATTGCCTGAACGCCGCTAGTCAAAACATCGAACAGACGCTGCCTATCGTAGTTAGTCGATCTATCGCAAAATCGAATTGCGAGATCGAGAAAATCGACGCTCTTTTCCAGCCAACGATCGAGATTAGTCCAGTCCAATATTCCTTGTGGTACAGTCCAATATACCCATCCAAAGCATTAGGAATTATTTCTTTCGGGGTAGTGCAATTTCCTGTAGTATTTTTCCGTGAAGGTTGGTAGTCAACATGTAGCATTAGTCATGCCCGACGAGAGCGCCGAGAGCTTCTAGTACCACTTGGAAGTGACGTCATAATAATATATAAATATGTATAGTCTACAATAGTCCAGTGTACATACAAAATATATTTATAGATTCTACCTATGTATAGGGTTAAGAGATAATCCTTATCACACAGGTAATTATGTCTTGGAGAGGGGCGACTAAGGGGTAGGTGTGAGAATATTATAGAATCTATTACTTTGCGTATCGTCATTTAATATTTTACTGTTTGGGCGGCGGCGTGTAGTACTAGTATGACGTAATATAGGAATTAAACTGGAAGGATCTTTTGTTTATAAATCTTAAAAAATAAACTTCCTCGGCTGGCACGTATTCCGTGCCCGCGAGTCAATGTGTTGACTTTGCTGGACTTTTCTCGAGGGGGGCGTCTACAATCGCACAGCATTTCTGTTGTTAAGTTATCGGATTGCGTTTCAAAATATTTTTAATTCGTGGTTCGACATCAGAGATGGCGACACTGTTCTGCGTATAAATGAGAAATTTAAAACCGTTGACGGGTTGATGAATTTTTTAAGCGGCGGAAGGACCGAAGCTGAGTGCTTTTTGTTAACGCATAGGGAATTTTTGATGAATGGGGAATTTTGAATTAAATTATTGGGCTATTCGTGAGAATTATTTTCTGGATAATCGCGAGTATGATATATGTGGATATTATGTAGATAATTTATCGTGGCCTTGAGAAATGTAAGTTTATTATGTAATCTGTGTATATATA